>CM077159.1:3304165-3361665 GCA_039583875.1 Platanthera guangdongensis
CCAAGGTGTTTGTCGTAATACCCAGCCCAAACCTGCTTGGGGAAATCCTAACCGGCATCGACTGAAACCTACTCATGATGTCTTTGATCAAATTGAGCCTCTTCAGGACTTCTTCTCGGACGGTAAAATTGTGCAAATGGACGCTCATCTTGTCCGGCAAGCGATGGGTCGCTTTTATTTCGCTATTATGGGGAAACTTCTGTGTCGGCTGCTCCCATTTCAGTTTCTCTTGGCCGACTTAAACAGAAAGTGGAATTCATTTGGGGAGTTTCAGCTGATAATGCTCAGTGTAGACTGCTTCACATGCATTTTTCAAATGACAGAGGCAAGGGACGGGGTCCTCATTGGCGGCCCTTGGTATGTTAATGGTTACATTATGGGACTGGATGTTTGGTCGAAGGAGTTATCCCCCTCTTCGTTGAATGGCATGTCATCCCCCCTGTGGGTGCGTCTACCTCATCTTCCGTTAATCTACTGCGACAAGAAAAATTTGGGCCGGATTGCTGCCACCCTCGGGGAGCCCTTATGGCTAGATATGGTGACAAGTCGATGGGAACGAGCTGAATATGCGAGATTTTGCGTCCGGGCGGACCTCTCCAAGCCCCTCCCAGCTGGAATTTGGATTGGGGGATGTTGGAACACCCTATTACTAATTTGGGTCAGGATCACTATGTCTCTAGGAATCTGTGTTTGACCTTCTGTATAGCTTAATAGGTCAATTAGAATTGAGTCTAAGGGTTAGAAGTCTAGGTTTGGAAGCTGCCCTGAAGACCAAAGTTTTTCTGGAGACTAAGTCTAATCGTCGAGCTCAGCACGACGTTTCGTCGAACTCCGGTCGACGATCGTCTAGCTCAACTTCGACAGATCGTCGAGCTCCATTCGACGATCGCTGAGCTCAAACCTCATAATATCGTCGAGCTCCACTCGACGATCGCTGAGCTCAGGTCGACGATTTTGTCTCTGCACTGGATCCTTATCTCTGAGCTCAGTTCGACGATCTTTGAGCTCAGATCGACGATTTCTTTGCTGCTTGCATTTTCCAGGTCGCTGAGCTCAGCTCGACGATAGCAGAGCTCAGTTCGACGATTTCAGTTATCTTTCAGAATTCAAATTCAAATCAGATAGAAGTTATTCTGCAATTAATTCAGAAGATCTGCCAGCCGTTTTCATTTACTCCTGGAGCAAGTTTCAAGGGATTTTTCAAGGAACAATTCAGTGGACCTTCCTTCAGAAGAAATTATGCAATTAAGGCTGTAATCAATGCAGACCAACGGCTATCTTTGACAGAGTGATATTCTATTCTGGTATAGAGAATAATAGACAGAAGGTTTTTGAATGAAATAGAGAAGAAATACAGAGATTGACAAGCAGAGGACACACAACTCAGAATACAGAGACTCTCTCAATCTTCTGTCAACAAGAATTCTGAAGAACACTTCTCAAAGAGATCAAGTTTTCAAAAATCATCAGATCTCTTCAGCTCTTAAAGTGTTCAAGGCCAACATCATCTCAAGACTCCAGACACTCAACATTTCAGCTTGCTGAAATCATCTATTGCTGGAGTTCTACATTTGAAGGCCTATCACCCTCAGCAAAGCTCATCTTCCTGAAGATCAAGGACTCAGGGGGAGCTTTGACATCAATCCACATAGTCTTCTCAGTTGCTTGAGAAAGAGAAGACTGCCATCACTCTCTCACCCCCACTCTGTAAAGGGTTTTTCAAACTCCCTTCAAAAGTTTGAATCTGGTTTTTGAGCACCTTGTCAAAAGCTCATTGGTGGCAAGACACCTGATCAAAAAATCTGTTTTGGTTTTTGAGCACCTTATCAAAAGCTCATTGGTGCCCAGGACACCTGATCAACTCATCCTGCAGTGGATTCCTACCTAGGGTGGTAGAAGAGTGGATGTACCCAAGTTGGGGAACCACTATAATTCCTTGTGTCATCTGGTTTTGCATGTTTTCTTTTTGTTTCTGGCCTAGCTTTTCTTGTGCTTAGTTTCTGCATAGCTTAGTTTGTGATTAGTTTTATTTCTGCTTCCCTGCTTACACTCATTACAACAATTGTTGTAAAGCTTTGCAAAAGTTTTTCTTTGTGTTTTAAAAAGCACCATATACTCTATTCACCCCCCCCCCCTCTAGAGTATATCAGATCTAGTTTCCCCTTTCAATTGGTATCAGAGGCAGGTTGGTTAAACATACCATATCTGTTTGGTTGTACAGGCTAACACCTGAACCCCAAAGATCCCAAACTAGATCCTTCTTTTATATTTCATTATTAGATTTAGCTTGCACAAGTCATGGCCCAAAACAAAGATTATGCTAGCACCAGACCTCCAGTGTGCAATCTGTCAAAGTTTGCACTTTGGAAAGCAAGGATTAGACTCTACATGAATTCTATTGACGAAGATATTTTTAATTCTGTTTTGACAGTGTGTCCAAGACCTCCAGAGGGCACAAGCATAAATGCTGTTCCACCTCCATCAGGAACAGATGCTGACATCAAAAAGTGGAAAGTAGCTGATGCCAAGGCAATGAACATTTTAGCTCAGACAATGTCAGATGACATTTTTCAAAAAGTAGCTGAATGCAATTCAGCCAAGGAAATTTGGGACAAGCTCTCAGAAATTGTCTCTGGCTCAGCTGATGAGAGAAAGGACAGAAGATCCCATCTCATCTCCCAATATGAGAACTTCAAGAAGGGAGAAACAGAGTCAGTGGGAGACATGTACAACAGACTGAGTCTAATTGTCAGTGAACTGAGGACATTAGACAAAGAGATCTCACTGACAGAACTTAATGACAAGATCCTAATGTGCTTCCCCAGCACTTGGGATTCAAGAATCTGGCCAATTAAAGATGTCAGAAGTCTGAATGAGATCACCACTGAAGCCTTGTTGGGTAAGCTCAAATCTTATGAGCTACTCATCAAGAACAGAGAGGAAGAACAGAAGGCTGCCTCACCAGCCACAAGAAAGGAGAAGACTATAGCATTCAAGGCAACTGAAGATCTGCGTGAAGAAAAAGGAACAGGCAATGATGAACTTCTCAGCTTGCTGGCTAAAAGATTCTATAAGATGGCCAGAAAGGATTTCAGAAGAAGATCATATAAGGAGCAGGACAAGCCAAGGTATGACAAGTCCATTGGCAATAACAAAGACATTATTTGCTTTGGTTGCAGGAAACCAGGGCATATAGTTCCTGACTGTCCAGAAAACAAGAACAAGGACAGAAGGGACAGAAAAGAAAGAAGAAAGGAGAAAGACTCCAAAAGGAGTGGCAATAGCAAACCCTCTTCCAGCAAAAATAAGCATACAAGGAAAGGATTTGTTGCTGAATCCTGGAGTGAGACTGAAGAGGAGTCAGAAGCCTCTTCCAGCTCAAGTGATGATGAGGATGATGCAGAGGAAAAGGAGTTCTGCATGATGGCAATCAATGCCTCACAACACAACTCAGAGGAAGAGGAGTCAGAGTCAGACTCAGAGACTCAACCTGAAGAAGATCAGGTAATCAGCTCTTTTGATTTCACTTCAGAAGATTTTAAATTTGAATTTAAAGCACTATGTTTAGACCTGCTAAAGTCTGAGAAAGAGATCATCTCTCTCAGAAACCAATTATCTGAACAAAGTGTTTTAAAATCAGAAAACCTCAAACTCTCTCAGGAGTTGGAGAACTATAGGGAACAGATAGCTACACTGAAAAGTGAGCTCTCTGAGGCCAAGAAGCTTGAAGAATCCCTTAATGGGAGAAGCATCAAGCTGATGGACATCACAAGCACAGTGAATTCTAGACTTAACAGCACACTGGGCTTGGGTGCTTCATCCAGCCAACCTATAGTCCTAACAACTCCCATCAAGTTTATTTCTAGCAAGGGAAAGGGAGTTGTAGAGGTTGCCAGGAAAAATTCTGATCTGCCTCAGAAATTTAAGTCCCAGCAGAAATCGTCGAACGAAGCTCGACGATCGCCGAATGAAGATCGACGATCGCCGAACGCAGCTCGACGACCTCAGGGAAAATCGTCGAACGCAGATCGACGATCTCAGCCAAAGTCGTCGAACGCTGCTCGACGATCTCATATACCTGACCTCATCCATAGTCGACCGTCGAACGGAGCTCGACGATCTGACCCAAGATCGTCGAACTCAGCTCTAAGATCGTCGAACAGAGGTCAGAGCTCTGGAAATTTTTTCAAAGGCAAGTCAAAATTGAATCCTGAGGGTTCTTCATCCCAAACCTTCAACCCTTATACTGAATGGATTTTACCTCCAAGGAGATATCATCCTGAAGGATATAAGAGTCAGCCAGGGATGTCTTTCATTTCTGAATTTAGAGGTTATCAACCTAGGCCCAAGGTAAACTGGGTCAAAAACAAGTGAATTGCTTTATGTGCAGGTGAAGACCTATCCAACATCTAACCAGCAATGGTATTTGGATAGTGGGTGCTCTAAGCACATGACAGGGAACAAGGACAACCTCAATTCCTTTAGAGCCAAGCTTGGACCCAAAGTTATCTTTGGTGACTCCAATTTTGGACAAACTAAAGGTTATGGAGCAGTCCAGATTGGTTCTGTAACCTTCAAGAAAGTAGCATATGTGGAAGGACTGAAGCACAATCTAATCAGCATCAGTCAGCTATGTGATGAAGGCTACCAGGTGACCTTCAGCAAAACCTTATGCAAAATCAAGTCAGAGTGTTGAAGCCAAATATGACCTCAACTGAAGTTCGAAGAAAAAGGGGTGCAGCCAAAACCTACTTCTCTCAAGTCTCACCCCTTGACCGGATTCTAAGGACCTAAGACTGACCCAAAAGCCTCAGCAGGGAGGTCCCACCTCACACCCGGAAGATCTCTGAGAGCTTCCCCTCCAAAGCCAAAGCTGGGCTAGGAGCTCCTCAGAAAGCACTAGAATTCCGGAGACAATGATAGCTTGCTTTCTAAGGAGCCCTTATGGGTCTATTTATAGTATTTTGTTGTCCTGAATTTACTGAAAAGCCCCTGGTTGGTCTGCCAATAGCCAAAACCCGCTGTTTTTCTGAGGGTACTGAAGTAATTTCTCCTGAGGGCAATTAGGACATTCTTCCAAAGACCCTGGGCCCCACTCGGCGAGAGCTGGTGCCGAGACCTTTCGGCCCACGGCGCGGCGCGAACGTTCTCGCCAAGCGCAAGCGAGAACCCTTCGGGATTGAGGCTTGGTTTGGGCGAGAGCGCTTCCGCGCAGTCCGCGCTTGGCGCTCTCGGCCCACGGTTTCTCTTCTATAGCATCCGGCGAGAGCGTTTCCGCCTTCTGTGGGCGAGATCCTCCTTAGGGCGGGACCACTTTGGCTAACCCTCCTGTGACCATTGTGCCTCCTTGTCTGGCTCAGCGAATATGGGGTTGTACACAATCCCCGCTCTTTTTGAGCTAGCGCCGCGCTCGAAAAGACATGTTCAACCCAAAATATTCGCTGAGCACGTGTCAACGTCAGGGAATCTTTCGGTGGGCCGTACGGCGCCTATAAATATGAGTGCCGATAGACGGTCATAACACTTCCCTCGAGCCGTCATTCTCCTTCTGAGCTCTCGCCCTCTCTCGCTATGCCTTCCAAGCGTGCCGATAAACCTCTTCCGCAGGATCTGCAGGACCGCATCAACGCAGCGCAGGCGCGAGCTAGGGCTAACAGTGCCCTTGTCGCCCCATGGCTAGCGAGACAGTCGTCAGTTGCTGAGCCTTCTCTGCCTAAGAAGAAGAAGAAGAAGAAGGCGAAGGTGGTTCAGCGGGACCTATCCCGCGAGAACAGGAGCCCGCCCACCCCGACCCCTAGTTGCGCGGACGGCATCTCGCCGCGGAAGGTAAGCTTGATATACCAATTAACAACCAGTTGCTCAATTGTTGAACTTAATACCTCTCGCAGGAGACGGTTCCTGACGCTGCCGCGTCCCCGCGAGAACGTTCGGATCCACCCTCTAGCCATCACGATGATCATCCACAGGTTCCCGAGGCGCCTCCTCCGCCAGACCCGAACACCGCTGGTAAAGGTTCCCTTCTTGGCTTCGCCTGGTATTTCCAAACGCTGACCTGATTTCTCGCAGCGTTGGTTTCTGCACCTTCGGATCTCGCCACCCAGGATGGTGGGGCGAGAACTGCGAATCAGCCTGCCCATGTGGTTGACTCCTCCCTATCGGCGAGAGGAAAAAGTGCCGAGATCCCTGTGCCACCGCTAGACGTTAGTCCTCCAGCGGCTGAGGAGACCCGCTCCCCCGCTCTCGATCAGGCCGGGATCACCATCCGCAAAGTCTACCCCCCCCCCCCCCGGCAAAGGAAAGCCAATCCACCTCCTCTTTGGAGCTGAGGGGGGGCTGGGCCTTCTCGCCTGCCGTCGACCGGGGGGCCTCGTCACTCCGAAGGTATGCGGCAATTTTATCGCTGCTATTCTTCAGCTTCCGCTAAAATGGGGCTTCTTTTGACAGGGGACATGGACTCGCGGCCTGGCGCTGAGGTAGAGGAAGAAGAGGAAGAAGAAGAAAGAGAGGGAGAAGACGGCGAGAGCTCTCCCTTCCCTTCATCTGACGAGATGGAGGAGATCCTGACCGGTGCCGGGAGCGCGAAAAGACGAGGGAAGAAGGTTGCCGCCATTCTGTCGAAACTCATCCGGCGAGAACGGGTCCGCGACCTTGCGGCCCGAGAGTTTCGCCAGTCAGTGGAGAAGAGGCTGGAGTCCTTGGAGCGAGACTTCCTTCTAGGCGAGATGGACCGGCCCGGGGGAGCTACCGCTGGGTCTTCACCTGAGAGATGCATCGAGAGAATCCGGGATCTGTCTCGCCGGGTTGACCTGGGATGCAGCGTTCTGTCGTCCTACTTCAACCCGCAGGCGCCCCCCCGGACCAAGTTGCGGGACCGAGGCAAATGGCGTTGGGAGCAAGGGAAATGGCGCTGGGAGCCGTACTGAAGCGCGAGACCTCCCCTCCTCTTCCCCCGGCCTTCCCTTCTCTAATGTACCCTTACTTTTTCGCTTGGAGTTGTAACTAATGTTCCCGCACTTTATTCGCTTATTATATTATTATTTTTTTATCGCGTTCCCGCTCAGCGAGAGCGATGGCTCTGTCTTTAATATTTTTGTATGCGTATGAGTTATCTTCCCAGCTCTTTGGGGTGGCGAGAGCCACCTTGCTTCCGCCTACTTTTCCTGCCGTATGACACTTCGCAACGTTAGCGCCAGCTGTTTAATCGGTCGCTGTCAGATTCGGGCGGGAAAAACGAAGCGTCGCTGACCTAGGACGCGGCGGCTGTACCCTCGCCGCCTTTCTGAAAACAGCCATCATTACCACGATTTTCTATAAATAGGAGGCTCACCTACCACATTCATTCCTCTGACTCCAGTCTCTCTCCTCTTTGCTGTTGTTCTCGCGGTCTTCGCAAAGCTCTCGCCCTTTTCTGTCTTACACTTCCGTTCTCGCCCCGTTCTCGCTCTCGCCTTCTCCCCGTAGATCTCGCCTTCAATCCCTATTGCGATGCCGGGTGGTGGTGAAGGACGATCCAACTGCGCGGAAGCCTTCCAAAAGCATCTCTTCCCTTCCTGTACTCTCACTCTGGAGGAGTTCAATCTGACCAAGACCCAGCACGTTCCCGCCGGCTTCGTCGCGCGGCCCCCGGGCAGTCATGACAAAGTCAACACTGCAGGGGAGGGGGAGCTCGCCATCCCTATTGAACACTTCGAGGTGGGCTTCCGCCTTCCGCTGTGGCCTGAGATGCGACAGGCTCTCCGGTACTACGGGGTGGTTCCCGCGCAGCTGAACCCTAATTCAGTTGCCATTCTCGTGGCATTCATATGCTACATGCGTTCCGAGAGGATCGAGTTCAGCTTGCCGATCTTCCGCAAGCTATTTACCTTCCGCGCGAAAGGAGGCGTGGTGTTCTTCTCCGGGCAACTTCTGAAGACGATCGGTCTCGCCAACAAGCATCATCATTGGGGCGAGAAGTTCATCTACGTCTCCGGCGACTTCGGGAACGTTCCCCTAGCCCCCATCCAATACGAGGATGCCGCCTACAAGCCTCCGTCCTTGGGCTCCCGCGAGAGTGCCCTCCTTGAGTTCTTCGGAACCAAGGACTTCGACGTCCTCCACCTCCGGCGAGACGTCGATTCTCTTTCCCCTGTACTTCCGGGAGAAGGTAGGGTCTCGCCTTCATTTATCTTTTTCTTGCCTTTTCCAAGGTTAGAACTTATCGTTATTGTTTTTGCAGGAGAGCGCGAGATCCCTCTCCGCCAGCCTTTCGACGAGGCTCGCGCCGGAGGGAGTCAGCCTCCGAAGGACCCGCTGGCTCTTGCGAAAGCCGCTGCGCAAGCCTGCCGAAAGGAGCCGGGCCTCCCCCCCTCGAGCGGTGTTGTGAAGCGAAAGCCGGTTGCTTCCGCACCTCAGCCAATCAAGAGGCCCAAGACCACGGATACCGAGAAGGGCAAGGCTGTGGTTGTCCAGCCCGTCCAACCTCTCCCCGCCGGTCGCTCCTTCGAGGAGGTCCTGGAGGCAGTAAGCAGGATTGCGGCCACCAGGGGCGGCCCCGGGACGCCTGCCGAGAACCCTCGGACCCCTGGCGTCGCCGAGAGCGAGGGTGCCGCCGCCGGGACCTCCGGCCAACCCCCGTCTGACGAGGTGCCGCGGGGTCATCGCAACTTTGGTCTCGGCGTGAGGTGTCTGGACGCGGAGAACAAGCCGCTGCTGCAATGGGACCCTGACGCCAACAAGGTCACGATCTCGTCCCTTTTGCCGAGCTGGGCGGAGCGAGACGAGGTCACCGGCGAAGCTTTCGCTTTAGGCTATGGCCTCTACAGCCGGGAGGACGCTAGCGTCTACGACAGGATGTCGACCCGGCTGTTGGCATACGACTCCACTCGCGCTTTAATGCGTGGGTTGGAGCTTGCGCACATGTGCGCCCGGCGGAGCATTACGATAGACCGCAACTTCCAAGACATGTTCAAGGCCAGGGACGATGCGGTGGCCCAGGCGGCCTCTCTGGCCAAGGAGCTGGCCGAGACCCAGCAACTATTATCCTCGCGCCAAGCGGAAGGGGTAAGCGAGACCTTTCATAATCACTTGTTCTCGCAATCCTAACCCTTCTCTTATGCTAACCTCCCGTTGTTCAGGATTCCGCTCAAGCCGCACTTCGCGAGGAGCTGTCTCAGGCCCGATATGACAACGTTCTCCTGCGAGAGCAGATCGCGCGCCTCGAGGCGAGTGCAGCCCCTCCGCTGGACGAGAGATTGAAGAGCCAGTATTACTCGTCTTATGACATCGACAAGCTCCTTCAGGGGAACGCGCAAGCCACCGTAAAGTTGACGCTGGAGACGCTGCGCGACATCAACTGTTGGGACGGAAGGGGCAAAGACATTACCGCTCCACAACTTGTCCCATGGCTCTTCGAGCCCATCCCAAAGCCCCCTGGCGCCCCCAATACCCCTCCCTCGGATGTCCCAAAGTCCCCCGCAGCGGATGGCGAGACCTCCGGGGGGAGCTCCGGCGGAAGCTCCAGCGAGACTTCAGAAGGATACAGCTTGTCCCCTTGAGGGTCCTCTTCTTGCTTTTGTTCTTCACTTCTATGTAAAGCGCGAGACTCTATCATTTTGTACATGTATATAGTATTTGTTAATGCAAATGTTTTTTCTTGCGAACATTTTTTGTTATTTGCGAATGTGTTTGATGTGATTGTCGTAGTTGAATGCTTTCGGCGTAGGCTTCCGCCAAGGCCCTTGGCCTTCTTAGGAAATTCGTAGCGATGAATCAGCAAGAATCCGCGGTAACCGGCCAGCCGGAAGCGTGACTCTCGAATCCTTAAGACGGGACCGTCCCCTCTAGACTGCGCGAGTCCCCATTAGCCCATCGTATGACGATCTCGCCTATTTGTTCGAGAACACTGAGAGGAACCCTTTTGGCGGAAGCCTCCCCACCTCGAGTTCCCTTCAATAGGGAATCTTCTGCCGAGACCTATCCCTGCCGAGATCTATCTCTGCCGAGATCTATCTCTGCCGAGACCTATCCCTGTCGAGATCTATCTCTGCCGGGATCTCTCTCTTCTTTTTCACTTGTCATTTGGTATTCCCAACGTGCTTCCTGCCTTTCATTAACCAAGCCAACCAGACCAAACATATTCCCCACAGGCGAGCCTTCGGACCTGCCAGCTAGATGAGAGCCTGCGCAGCGGGTCTACCTGGGGCCGAGCCGAGCTCGGAGTGCCGATGAAGATCTCAAACCAACCAAACCTATCCCCCACAGGCAAGCCTTCGGACCTGCCAGCTAGATGAGAGCCTGCGCAGCGGGTCTACCTGGGGCCGAGCCGAGCTCGGGGTGCCGATTAAGATCTCAAACCAACCAAACCTATCCCCCACAGGCAAGCCTTCGGACCTGCCAGCTAGATCTCAACCAACCAAACCTATCCCCCACAGAGAGCCTGCGCAGCGGGTCTACCTGGGGCCGAGCCGAGCTCGGGGTGCCGATGAAGATCTCAAACCAACCAAACCTATCCCCCACAGGCGAGCCTTCGGACCTGCCAGCTAGATGAGAGCCTGCGCAGCGGGTCTACCTGGGGCCGAGCCGAGCTCGGGGTGCCGATGAAGATCTCAAACCAACCAAACCTATCCCCCACAGGCGAGCCTTCGGACCTGCCAGCTAGATGAGAGCCTGCGCAGCGGGTCTACCTGGTGCCGAGCCGAGCTCGGGGTGCCGATGAAGATCTCAAACCAACCAAACCTATCCCCCACAGGCGAGCCTTCGGACCTGCCAGCTAGATGAGAGCCTGCGCAGCGGGTCTACCTGGGGCCGAGCCGAGCTCGGGGTGCCGATGAAGATCTCAAACCAACCAAACCTATCCCCCACAGGCGAGCCTTCGGACCTGCCAGCTAGATGAGAGCCTGCGCAGCGGGTCTACCTGGGGCCGAGCCGAGCTCGGGGTGCCGATGAAGATCTCAAACCAACCAAACCTATCCCCCACAGGCGAGCCTTCGGACCTGCCAGCTAGATGAGAGCCTGCGCAGCGGGTCTACCTGGTGCCGAGCCGAGCTCGGGGTGCCGATGAAGATCTCAAACCAACCAAACCTATCCCCCACAGGCGAGCCTTCGGACCTGCCAGCTAGATGAGAGCCTGCGCAGCGGGTCTACCTGGGGCCGAGCCGAGCTCGGGGTGCCGATGAAGATCTCAAACCAACCAAACCTATCCCCCACAGGCGAGCCTTCGGACCTACCAGCTAGATGAGAGCCTGCGCAGCGGGTCTACCTGGGGCCGAGCCGAGCTCGGGGTGCCGATGAAGATCTCAAACCAACCAAACCTATCCCCCACAGGCGAGCCTTCGGACCTGCCAGCTAGATGAGAGCCTGCGCAGCGGGTCTACCTGGGGCCGAGCCGAGCTCGGGGTGCCGATGAAGATCTCAAACCAACCAAACCTATCCCCCACAGGCGAGCCTTCGGACCTGCCAGCTAGATGAGAGCCTGCACAGCGGGTCTACCTGGGGCCGAGCCGAGCTCGGGGTGCCGATGAAGATCTCAAACCAACCAAACCTATCCCCCACAGGCGAGCCTTCGGACCTGCCAGCTAGATGAGAGCCTGCGCAGCGGGTCTACCTGGGGCCGAGCCGAGCTCGGGGTGCCGATGAAGATCTCAAACCAACCAAACCTATCCCCCACAGGCGAGCCTTCGGACCTGCCAGCTAGATGAGAGCCTGCGCAGCGGGTCTACCTGGGGCCGAGCCGAGCTCGGGGTGTCACAAAACATTCAACTATGTTATGTTATGAAAAATTCGACACTAGTTAAAGGAGAATCAATCGGTATAATATAACAAGTTTAATTTTGAGATACACGGTTACATCCTTCCCCCTCAGGGGTAGAATCGTTTTAGATCATCACCACTCCACGTGTGGCTTAAGGCTCTTCCCTCCACGTCCTGGAGGTAGTATCCCCCTGTTCCGAGGACTTCCTTTACAATGTATGGACCTTCCCAGTTCGGGTGGAGCTTACCCACGGGAGCCGATCTTCCCGCCGCGTCGACCTTTCTCAGCACCAGATCCCCTTCTGCGAACTGTTTGACCCTGACATGCTTATCAAAATGCTTGGCCATCCGTCGCTTGATTTCTTCTTGCCTGATAGCCGCCACGTCTCGCAGTTCCTCCACCATATCTAACGAGAGGCGCTGCCCTTCTTCATTCTCCACCCTCCAAGTCTCGTCACCTTCGCCCGCGGCTGTGACTCGCGGGGACCGGACCTCAAACTCCACCGGTAGGACGGCTTCACACCCATGAGAGAGCTTGAAGGGGGTCTCACCGGTGGCCGTGTTCGGAGTTGTTCGTAGTGCCCACAGGACCGATGGGAGCTGTTCCACCCAATTTCCCTTCAAGTTTTCCACCTTCTTCTTTAGTAGATTTACAATGATTTTGTTTGCTGCTTCCACTTGACCGTTACTCCGAGGGTGATGGACGGAGGCAAACCGGAGATCTATTCCCAGTTGAGCGCAGAAGCTGATGAACTCCTCGCTGGCAAACTGGGGGCCGTTATCGGTCACTATTGCTTGGGGCAACCCATGTCTACAAATGATCTCCCCCCAGATGAAATTCCTTATAACCTGCGAGGTGACCTTGGCTAAAGCTTTAACCTCTAGCCACTTCGAGAAATAATCGATCATGACCAAAAGGAACCTCCTCTGTCCGCTAGCCGGAGGAAAGGGCCCAACTAAGTCCATTCCCCAGATAGCAAATGGCCATGGTGCCGTGATACTCCGGAGTCTTTGAGCTGCCAAGAGTTGAAGGGGGGCGAAGAGCTGACATTTTTGGCACCTCCTTGCAAACTCCATGGCATCCTTCCTTAGGGTGGGCCAGAAGTACCCCTGTCTAACCACCCTAGCCTCCAGTGTCCTTCCTCCAGAGTGACTGCCGCACTCGCCCGAATGCACCTCCCTTAAAATCTTCGGGATTTCCTCTTAGGTCGCACATCTGGCTAGGAGCCCTGACAACATCTTACGATGCAGACCCCCCTCCATCATCAAGTAGTGAGCCGCCTTGCGCTTGAAGCTTCTCCCAACCTTGGTCCCCTCAGGCAGTTCACCGGTGGTTAGGAAGGCCACAAATGGATCCACCCACGAGGGCTGTCGATCCACCATCATCAATTCTCCATCATCTATAGCCGGTCGGAATAGCTCCGTCAAGGTCCCTCCTACCTGAGGTCCGAACTTGGCCAGTCGATCGGCAGCTACACTTTCTTCCCTTGGAATATGTTGAATTGAGAAAGACCGGAATCCTCCGATGATCACCCTTACCTTGGAGAGGTATCTGATGAGGGTTGGCTCCCGAGTTTCAAACTCTCCCCGGATTTGTGATGCCACTACCTTTGAATCAGTGAAAACTTCTACCTCCTGAATCCCCAGCTCCTTTGCCAGGCGAAGGCCAGCAATAACGGCCTCGTACTCCGCTTGATTGTTGGTCACTGGGAAATGTAAAATGACTGCTTGCTCTATGGTTACCCCCTGGGGACTTGTCAACACCACCCCTGCCCCTAGGGAGTGCCTTCCTGAGGCCCCATCAACCGTCAACTTCCATGCTTCTCGCGGTTGCTGTTCTTCCCCCTCAACCTCAACAACGTAGTCTGCTAGAAAGTCCGCCACTGCCTGTGCCTTGATGGAGAGCCTTGGTACAAAGGTGATGTCGAACTCGCTTAGCTCAATGGACCACTTAGCCAGCCTCCCCGAGTGCTCCACTCCTTCGAAGATCTTGCGAAGAGGGTGGTCGGTCACCACCCTAATCGAATGCGCTTGAAAGTACGGCCGGAGCTTTCTGGCCGAGATGACCAAGGCATAAGCGAGCTTTTCCAGGATGGGGTAGCGAAGCTCTGCATTTCTCAATATCCGGCTGACGTAGTAGATGGGAAGCTGCTTCTTTCCTTCTTCTCTTACTAGGACGGAGCTTACCGCCTCCGCCCCTACTCCGAGGTACAAGGTCAAGTCCTCCCCATCCTTTGGGCTCTGAAGGAGGGGAGCCTGAGAGAGTTGCCTTTTCAGCCCTTGGAAAGCCTCTTCGCACTCGGCCGTCCATTCGAACCTTTGATTCCCCCGCAGCACTTTAAAGAATGAAGAACACTTGTCTCCTGCCCGGGAGAGGAACCTGCTTAGCCCAGCCAGCTTGCCTGTCAAGCGCTGGACCTCCTTGACGTCGCGAGGTGACTCCAAATCCAGGATGGCCTTGACTTTGTCCGGGTTGGGCTCCACTCCTTCCGGAGTCAGGAGATGCCCGAGGAACTTCCCGCGGCTTGCCCCGAAGACACACTTCAAGGGATTCAGCCTCATTTTAAACCTTCTCAGGGTGGCGAATGTTTCCTCGAGGTCTTGCAGGTGCGAAACTATGCATTTGCTTTTGATCATTAGGTCGTCGACGTAGACCTCCAAGTTCCTCCCCCTCTGATCCCGGAAGACCCGATCCATCATGCGCTGATAGGTAGCCCCTGCGTTCTTTAACCCAAAGGGCATCATCTTGTAACTGAAGCACCCCTCCCTTGTGATGAAGGACACATCCTTGGTGTCAGGAGGGTGCATCCGGATTTGGTGATAACCTGAAAAAGCATCTAAAAAACTCATGACAGAAAAACCAACGGCTGAATCAACCAGCGCGTCGATCCGAGGCAGGGGATAGCAATCCTTAGGGCATGATTTATTCAACAAAGAAAAGTCTACACACATCCTCCATTTACCACATCCTTTCTTCACCATTACCACATTGGAGATCCAGCCTGGATACTGGATCTCTGAGATGAAGCCCGCCTCCAGGAGCTTCTTGACCTCCTCGCGAATGGGCTCCTCCAGCTTGGTGGCGATGGCTCTCATCTTCTGACGGATGGGGCGGGCGCGGGGATCCAGGTTCAGGCGATGGCAGGCTATGTCGGCGTCGATGTCCGGCATGTCCGCCGCGCTCCAAGCGAAGACGTCAACGTTGCTTTGAATGCAGGCTCGCACCTGCTCCCGGGCCTCAAGACTCAACCCCCCGCTGACCCGCACCCTTTGCACCTCTCCTGCTTTGGTGAAGACCTCCATCTCCACCACTTCTTCAGCCGGTTCCAACCGCGGCTGCTCCCAACCGGTTCTTGCCTCTTCCTCCAGCTCCAGCTCTCCTTTTTCCTCCTCAATCTCCATCGCTTCTACCCCCCTCTGCTGGTGCTGCTCGGCTCCTATGCCTCCCGGGACTTCTCCCTCGACTTCTATCGCCGCCTGCTCTTCTACTTCCATTGTCCCCTCCTGGCTTTCCGGCCCCTCGCTCCTTCGTACCACCTGCACATCCCCTCGCACCTTCTCTGTCCCTTCCTCCCCGGCTTCCTTTTCAGCTTCCTCTCCAGCTTCCTCTCCAGCTTCCTTTCTTACCTCCTCAAGGACCATCTCCTCTTCCTCCACAACCTCCTCTAGGGCCGCCATCTCTGTTTCCAACTCTTCCACCTCCGCCATCCACGATATGGTGTTGACTGCTGTAACGTAACATTGTCTTGCCACCTTCGGGTCCCCTCTGACCCTGACCTGCACCCCCCATTGTTGAACTTGAGACACTGATGGAACGAGGAGGGGACGCAGCGAAAGGCGCTGATGAGGGGGCGCCCAAAGATGGCATTGTAGCTGCTCGGGGCGTCCACGATCACGAACCTGCAGTTCCGCGACATGCCCCCCAACCTTACGTGTAACCCTACTCCTCCTTCTACCTCCTTCCTCTCCCCGGAGAACCCGAACAGAGGTCCATCCGATGCCAAGACTCTCTTCCCTTCAACCCTCATCTCATCAAAAGCTTTCTTGAAGATGACGTTAACCGAGCTCCCGTTATCTACCAGTATCCTTGAAACGGTATAGTTCTCCACTGCCGTCTGGATCACCAGGGCGTCGCAGAATGGGTCTTCATAGTCCGGCATGTCCGCTGATGAGAAAGTGATCTTTTCTTCTGGTGGAGGAACCTGGGAGGTTGAGGCTACCCCTCTCCGGTACATGGTTTGAAGGCTCCCCTTACGGGTTGCCTCAATCCCCACTCCTCCATGAATCACCCCGATTCCTCCCCGGGTCCCTACATCCACCCGGTCTTCACACCTGTCCTCCGCTTCACCCTGCTGCACCTCCACTATCCTCATCGGTGGATCTTGCCTCCCTGCTCCTCTGGCAGCCCTCAACTCTAAGAACTCCGGGCAGGTGGCCGTTGCGTGCCCCTCCTCCTGGTGGAAGTCACAAAATAGCAACGCCTCCCCGCCCCTTCTCCCGTCTCCCCTTCCTCTTCTGCCTCCTCGAGCTCCCCTGGCTGCTCCTCTCCCTCTTCCTACTTCCATTGCCTCCTGCGGTGGTGGGGGACGATCCCTCGGCTCCTGCCTCCATGCCGGTCGATCGAACCTCCGGGGCTCCCGTAGGTTATCTCTCCCCCGATAGCCTTCTCCTGGACCTTGGGGGCGACCCTCCTGGGGCCTCCAACCCAACCGGTTGACTGGCTCCCGGGCCCCCCAACCCTGCTGCTGCCCAAACCTTCGGGGCTCCTCCCTTCTCCTATCTTCTCTCAGCTCCCTCTGCTCCCTTGATTCCTTCTGTCTTCCCGCTGCTGGTTCCTTCCCGTCCTCTTCTGCTAGCTTGGCCAACTTCCTAGCGAATGCTGGGTTTGCTCTCTCGAAATCAATCTCCTTTGCCGCCCTCTCCATGAGCTCCTCAAAGGAGAGGGGGGGCATCCTCTTCAACTCCATGCTAAAAAATCCCGGTCTCAGCCCCAGGGTGAAGGCCAGCATCAGCGCGTACCCTGGGACCTCCTGGACCAAAAGGATCTCCTCCTGGAACCGGTCGACATAGTGACCCAACGTCTCATCCGGCCTCTGCCTCACCGCAAACAGACACTCCGCTTCCTTCTTCCGCTTCTTTGAGGTTGAGAACCTCAACAAAAAACTTCTCCGCAGATCTTCAAAACAGTAGATTGACCTTGCTGGCAACTGGTGAAACCAGTCCCTTGCCTTCTCCTTCAGCGTGATCGCAAAGAGGCGACACTTGAAGGCATCCGTCATCTGTCTTATGGACACAACGTCTTCAAACCACTGTACGTGCTGCACCGGGTCATCCTTCCCTGAGTAGTAGGACATGTCGGGCTCCCGGAACCCCTCCGGTACCGGAGCCGAGATGATGAGCTCGCTAAATGGGCTCTCGCCCCCTGCCTGGCGAGAGGGCACGTCTCGCGGCCTCGGCTGGCTCGCCCGATCCGCGAGACCGTGCCCTGGGAAGAGTTCCCGCACCGCCGCCTCCTTCTCGCCTGGCTCCGTCAATGCCTCCTTGCCCGGGCGCTGGCTCTGGCCTGGGAATAGCTCCCGCGCCGCCATATCTCTCTCGCCAGCCTCGCCCGGGACCTCCTTTCCTGGGCGCTGCCCTGGGGCGTTCTCGCCCAAGAGCGGAACCTCTTCTATCGGGACCTGAGGGGTGGCCCACTCGCCTCTCGCCGAGAGGGCCAAGCTGATCGTCTGCAGAACCTCTCGCCTGAACTCATCCAGCATCCTCTTCGTTGCTTCCTCTCCCCGGGTGGGGGAGCCTCCAGAACCTGACCCTTCACCTTCACCTCCAGCCATGGGACAAAACTTAAGGCTTTCTTGAATCGGCTGCCTTCCACGCTCACCGCACCAGAACTGTTGAAGCCAAATATGACCTCAACTGAAGTTCGAAGAAAAAGGGGTGCAGCCAAAACCTACTTCTCTCAAGTCTCACCCTTGACCGGATTCTAAGGACCTAAGACTGACCCAAAAGCCTCAGCAGGGAGGTCCCACCTCACACCCGGAAGATCTCTGAGAGCTTCCCCTCCAAAGCCAAAGCTGGGCTAGGAGCTCCTCAGAAAGCACTAGAATTCCGGAGACAATGATAGCTTGCTTTCTAAGGAGCCCTTATGGGTCTATTTATAGTATTTTGCTGTCCTGAATTTACTGAAAAGCCCCTGGTTGGTCTGCCAATAGCCAAAACCCGCTGTTTTTCTGAGGGTACTGAAGTAATTTCTCCTGAGGGCAATTAGGACATTCTTCCAAAGACCCTGGGCCCCACTCGGCGAGAGCTGGTGCCGAGACCTTTCGGCCCAGGGCGCGGCGCGAACGTTCTCGCCCAGCGCAAGCGAGAACCCTTCGGGATTGAGGCTTGGTTTGGGCGAGAGCGCTTCCGCGCAGTCCGCGCTTGGCGCTCTCGGCCCACGGTTTCTCTTCTATAGCATCCGGCGAGAGCGTTTCCGCCTTCTGTGGGCGAGATCCTCCTTAGGGCGGGACCACTTTGGCTAACCCTCCTGTGACCATTGTGCCTCCTTGTCTGGCTTAGCGAATATGGGGTTGTACACAGAGGACAACACAACTGTGTTGACAGGTAAAAGGAAAGGTAACATCTACTTAGTAGATTTTCTTTCAACTACTATAGATATCTGTTTATTCAATTCAGTATGTAGACCAAATGTTTTATGGCATAAGAGACTAGGACACCTAAACCTTAGAACTATTGCTAGGCTATCCAAGGACAACCTTGTTAGAGGACTACCTTCTGGCCCCTACAAGAAGGAAGGACTCTGCAAGGCTTGTCAATTAGGCAAGCAAACTAAAAACAGTTTCAAGTCACTTAATAAGAGTGATTCACCTAGGATATTGTATCTGTTACACATGGATCTATTTGGACCCATCACAGTACAAAGCCTAGGAGGGAAATCCTACACTTTGGTGATTGTAGATGACTTCTCTAGATTCACTTGGGTGTTCTTTCTAAGGAAGAAGTCTGATAACTTTAAGTGTCTGACAGAGTTTCTCAAATGTATAAAGATTGAGTTCAATACTCACATTGCCCTGATCAGAAGTGATCATGGGACAGAGTTTGATTCTCTTCTTATGCAAGAGTTCTGTCAGAGTGAAGGGATCAGGCATACTTTCTCAGCTCCTAGAACTCCTCAACAAAATGGGGTAGCTGAAAGGAAAAATAGAACCCTTATTGAATCTGCCACTACATTGTTGTCAGATGCTCATCTACCTCTATCCTTCTGGGCAGAGGCAGTGAACACCTCCAACTATGTGCTGAACAGAAGTCTGATACATAAACTGAAGGGAAAGACTCCCTATGAATTACTCAAAGGGAAGAAACCTAAAGTTGACTATTTCAGAATTTTTGGCTGCACTTGCTATATTCACAATAATGATAAGAAATATTTAGCAAAATTTCAAGCCAAAGCTGATGAAGGAGTGTTTCTGGGATACTCCATGATCAGCAAGGCCTATAGGGTATATAATAAATCATCATTGAAAATTGAGGAATCTGTTCATGTTTCTTTTGATGAAACTAACATGTCTTTCAAGGAGAAGATCTCTTCTACCATAGAACCTTTGCAGGAACACTCTCTAGTTGAAGATATGAACAAGCTACAGGTTGCTCAAGAAGAAGAAAGCAGTGAAGATGAAAGCAATGCTCAACACATTGAAGCTCAACATAAAGAGCCAGTTGTTGTACCACAAGAGGAAACAACAACACAGGTTGGTGAATAATCAACACCCCCTGTTGATTTAGTAACATCAAGAGACCATCCAATTACCCAAATAATTGGAGAACTCTCAGCTGGTGTGCAAACCAGAAATCAGGTCAACCAAAACCTGTTGCACACCTGCTTCCTTTCTCAAATTGAACCTCAGTCCATTCAAGATGCAGAGCAAGATCCACACTGGATCATTGCAATGCAAGAGGAGTTGCATCAATTTGAGAGGAACAAAGTATGGGAACTAGTGCCAAAGCCAAAGGATCATTCCATTGTTGGAACAAAATGGGTATTCAGAAACAAACTGGATGACCAAGGAGTAATAATAAGGAACAAGGCAAGGCTAGTTGCCCAAGGATATTCTCAAGAAGAAGGAATTGACTACGACCAGACTTTTGCACATGTTGCAAGATTGGAAGCCATCAGGATATTTCTAGCTTATGCAGCTCACAAAGGCTTCAAGGTTTATCAGATGGATGTCAAGAGTGCCTTCTTAAATGGAGACATCAAAGAAGAAGTCTACGTCAGACAACCTCCAGGTTTTATCTCTCCAACTCATCCTGATTTTGTTTTTAGATTAAATAAAGCATTATATGGTCTCAAGCAAGCTCCTAGAGCATGGTATGAGACCCTAGCATGCTTTCTCTTGAAAAATGGTTTTATAAGGGGTAGAGTAGACCAAACTCTTTTCATTAGAACCCATAAGTCTCATACCCTACTAGTACAAATCTATGTAGACGATATCATTTTTGGTTCTACTGACTCAAAATTGTGTAGAAGGTTTTCTAACCTAATGCATTCTAAATTTGAGATGAGTAGCATGGGTGAGCTATCCTTCTTCCTAGGATTGCAAGTCAAACAACATGCTGAGGGCATCTTTATTTCTCAAACCAAATATGCTAATGAACTGGTTAAGAAATTTGGTATGTCTGAGGCATCTTGTATGAAAACACCCATGCCTACCAATGCTGTATTGGATGCTGATGAACATGGGAAACCTGTTGATCAGACAACATATAGAGCAATGATTGGCTCTTTACTGTATCTTACAGCTAGTAGACCAGATATAATGTTTGCTACATGTATATGTGCTAGGTTCCAAGTAAGCCCTAGAGAGTCACACCTCACATTAGTAAAGAGGATTCTTAGGTATGTTAAAAGTTGTCCAAATCTAGGTCTCTGGTATCCAAAAGATTCAGCATTTGAGTTAACTGGATTCTCTGATGCTGATTATGCTGGATGCAGAATTGACAGGAAAAGCACCAGTGGAACTTGTCAGTTCCTTGGTGATAGACTTGTCTCCTGGTTTTGCAAGAAACAAACATCTGTGTCAACTTCAACTGCTGAAGCTGAATATATGGCTGCAGGCAGTTGTTGTTCATAAATACTGTGGATTCAAAACCAACTCCTAGACTATGGTTACAACTTAGAGAAGTCAAAAATCTTTTGTGACAATACAAGTGCTATCTCCATAGCTCAAAATCCAGTCCTCCATAGTAGGACAAAACACATAGAGATTAGGCATCACTTCTTAAGGGACAATGTTGAAAAGAATAAAATTGAACTGCAATATATCCCAACTGATGTACAAAGGGGAGATATTTTCACCAAGCCTTTGGATGAAAAGAAACACACTTTCTTCCTAAATCAGTTAGGAATGTTAGATGGAGGAAGTCTTAAATAATCCCCAAGATTTTGAAAGCTAAAAATTGACCAAGACTAGGCAAAATTCTGATTTTCCCTTAGTGTCTAGAATTTTCTGATCTCTGAACTGCGCTCGACGATTTCCCCAAAGATCGTCGAACGGAGATCGACGATTTCCAGAATCGTCGAACTGAGTTCAGCGCCCCTCAGACAGCATGAACTGTCTCCTTCGGTCAACGATCGTCGAACGGCGCTCGACGATTTTGTTCCCTGAACGATCGTCGAACGGAGCTCGACGCCTTTCCAGATCGTCGAACGGAGATCGACGATGTTGGAGTCTCTTCAGATTCCTTTAGAAGCCTCGATCGTCGAACTGAGTTCAACGATCTTTCCAATTCTGCGTCGAACCCTAATATAAAACTCATTTTTCGCCGTCGTTCTCTCTTGCGCTTTCAATTTATCTGCAAGAATTTTCTTCCCTCCAAACAGTTCTACGCTTGTTCGGTTTGTTTGTTAAGTTTTTGCAGGTACCATGGCCGTCTCAGTTGCTGTCCTCGCCGCCATGAAGCTTGATGCAGGGTTTGACATTGATTTGGACTCCTTCAACACCACTGATCAAGTCTTCCAGGACATCCTAAGTTTATTCAAAGATCAGCATTTATCTGCCCTCATGACCACAAGAATCAAACTTGCCTCAGATGAAATAAAGGAATGGGTATATACTGCACACAACCTTGACAACAACACCATAGTTGGATCTATTGGTGGCACCCAGGTACCTCTGACCCCAACAGTCTTAACAGAGGTTTTTGGTTTTAGAAATGAAGATGACTCTGCTGAACTTTCTGGAGAAGAGTTTACTGATATACTTGCCAGGATGGGTCATCCTGAGGGAAACCCTAGCAAATTGTTTAAGAGGAACCTGTCAGTTGAATACAGGTTTCTGGCAGATGTTGTAGGCAAGGTCCTGTTGGCCAAACATTCTGCACATGACACCATCTCCAGACATCAGCTCTGCCTCATGGGAGCTCTGGTAGATAAGAAAAATCTGAATTGGGGAGAGGTCTTCTTTGACCTGATAAAGAAGAAAATAAATAAAAGCTTTGTAAATTTTGGAAGAATCCTTGGAGTTTTCCTTCAGGCTAAGTGCCCTACTCTGCTGGTCTCCTCTGGAGTGCACATCAATGCCTCCAAGAGACTCACATGTGCCCTTTTTGGCAAATGGGACAGGCAGATTAGCAAGCCCAGCAGGCCCTCTTCAGCTGCCCCTTCAGGCACCAGGACTCACAGAGTTACTCCCCCCCAGGTCTCTGCCCCTGCAGAGGACCTGCCTGCTGCTAGTGCTGCTTCTCCTCCTCCTCCAAGTCCAACCCTACCTATTCCATCCACCACTCCAGCTCCATCCACCATCACAATTACCATCTCCAGCCCATCTCCAACCTCTATTCCATCTCCAGCAACCATTTCATCTCCACCAGCAGACCACCTCCATCCCCTATTCTCTTATCCACCACCAGATGTCAACTCATCCCCATCCATCCCATCCTTCACACTTCTGGATGAATCCTACATGGATGATTCCCCCTCCTCTCCTCCAGACTTCCCCTCCTCTTCAACATCCTTCCAAGACCTTCTCCACCACATCATTGACCAACCCACTTTCACTCCCTCCATATCCATCCCATTGTCCTCCATCTCCACAATTCCCACACCTCAGCCATCTATCCCTTCACCATCCAGCTCTCCACCTCCAGCATCCTCAGCCATCCCAATACCCTCTACCTCTGCTCCTG
Source organism: Platanthera guangdongensis (assembly GCA_039583875.1). NCBI lineage: Eukaryota > Viridiplantae > Streptophyta > Magnoliopsida > Asparagales > Orchidaceae > Platanthera > Platanthera guangdongensis. The sequence continues at coordinate 3,327,077 of CM077159.1, forward strand.
CCATTGAGCATGTAGATCTGCCAGCCCTAGCTGACAAGTTGTATGAGCTACTGGCCCCCAGGCTCTCTCTTCTCATGGAGGCCTCCTTAGCTCCTCTACAACAGTCAGTGGCAGCCCTGTCTGCCAGGCTTTCCTCCCTCATTCCTCTAGCAGCACCTCCAGCAGTTTGCCTTGATACAGAGGTATCTGCATCCAGGCAGGGGGAGATGCCTTATGAAGCCAGCCTTCATGCTGCTGTTACTGCTGCTTCTGCTCCTGCTGTTGATTCTGCTGCTACTGCTGCTGTTTTTGTGTCTGCTTCTGCTACTATTGCTGTTACTCCAGTTCAGGCTCCTACTGCAGTCTTAGCAATTGACCTAGGGTCTTTGCTCTCTGCATTTGATACTGCATACTTCAGCTACCTCCCAGAGCCCAATGCTGTCCAGCCCTCTGAAGATCTGTCCAAGGCTCTGGTGCCCTTCTCATGCTGTGACCCCAGTATCATTTCTGCTTTTATTCATTCAGTGACTGTTGCTTCTGATGATGTTACTGCTGCTGCTGCTGAAGACAAGGCTGTATCTACTTCTGAAATTGTTGTTGCTGCTGAAGAAGAAAATGTTCCAACTACTGCTGATGAGCCCTTTTCCCAGGATTCTCTGATGACAGAGGCTGTTGTTTTTGAGCCTGCTGTAGATGTTGTTGTTGTTTCTGAACCTGCTGCTGCCATAATTCCTGAAATAACTAGTGTTGTTTCTGCTGTTGCTCCTGTATCTGCTGCTGAATCTGTTCTTGTATCTGTTGCTGTATCTGCTGCTATACCTACTGCTGCCCCTTCTGCTTCTGCCCCATCTGCTGCAATGCAACTGAAGAAAGATCTTATGAAGAAGATAGATGCTATATATGATGCTCAGAGCTCTGACTCTGATGAGTTTAAGACAGATTCTGATGACTCTGCTGCCACCATTGTAAGGAAAAGGAAGGCAAGAAGTAAGGCAATGAAGAGGGTTCCACCTGCCAAAGTTAGAGATGATAATGATGTTCCTTACTATATTCTGCACAACTGCCCAATTTCTGAACATTGGATGCAGTACTCCAAAAATCAGCTAAAGGCTATGAAGAAGAAAAGAAAGTTTGATAAGGACTCCTCCCAGTTCAAGCACCCTCATCCTCCTCCACCACCTCCACCTGATGCAGGTGCAGGTGGCAGCTCTGCAAGTTCAGCTCCAGCTAGAAGCCAGGCTCCCTACCAACCTCATGCTAGAACATATCAAAGGGAAAGCCAGTCTAGGGGCTCTTACTCTAGAAGGGGAGGATATAGGGGAAATCAAAGAGAGACTCAGGTTTACTCCAAAGGGCATTCCAGGCAGCACCCTTATTCCAGGGGAGGACATGTTCCTTCTGATACATCTTCAGGTCCATTCCCCTATAAGCTCAGAGAAACTGTGACTGCCAGGACTCCTCAAGATACTTCTTCCAACAGGTATGAGCCACCTGTTCCATTTGAGGACCCTGAGAAGAATCCTGTTGCTTGGACTGCTAGAATGAAAGAGTTGGCTGCATTAGATCAAATAAAGAAAGCCAAAGAGCAAGGCCTGGACACCTCCAATATATCTACAATGTCAGAACAAAGACAGAAAGAACTAGAAAGATATGCCTCCAGTAAGTTTTTTGATGCAGACAGGTACATGGAGTTGCATCCAGCTGCAGTGGTTCCCAGGGCTTCTAAGCAAATTTATTTGGGTGCAGCTGATGACACCAGATCCAAACAGGAAGCTTTAAATCCTAACACCCTATTACTAATTTGGGTCAGGATCACTATGTCTCTAGGAATCTGTGTTTGACCTTCTGTATAGCTTAATAGGTCAATTAGAATTGAGTCTAAGGGTTAGAAGTCTAGGTTTGGAAGCTGCCCTGAAGACCAAAGTTTTTCTGGAGACTAAGTCTAATCGTCGAGCTCAGCACGACGTTTCGTCGAACTCCGGTCGACGATCGTCTAGCTCAACTTCGACAGATCGTCGAGCTCCATTCGACGATCGCTGAGCTCAAACCTCATAATATCGTCGAGCTCCACTCGACGATCGCTGAGCTCAGGTCAACGATTTTGTCTCTGCACTGGATCCTTATCTCTGAGCTCAGTTCGACGATCTTTGAGCTCAGATCGACGATTTCTTTGTTGCTTGCATTTTCCAGGTCGCTGAGCTCAGCTCGACGATAGCAGAGCTCAGTTCGACGATTTCAGTTATCTTTCAGAATTCAAATTCAAATCAGATAGAAGTTATTCTGCATTTAATTCAGAAGATCTGCCAGCCGTTTTCATTTACTCCTGGAGCAAGTTTCAAGGGATTTTTCAAGGAACAATTCAGTGGACCTTCCTTCAGAAGAAATTATGCAATTAAGGCTGTAATCAATGCAGACCAACGGCTATCTTTGACAGAGTGATATTCTATTCTGGTACAGAGAATAATAGACAGAAGGTTTTTGAATGAAATAGAGAAGAAATACAGAGATTGACAAGCAGAGGACACACAACTCAGAATACAGAGACTCTCTCAATCTTCTGTCAACAAGAATTCTGAAGAACACTTCTCAAAGAGATCAAGTTTTCAAAAATCATCAGATCTCTTCAGCTCTTAAAGTGTTCAAGGCCAACATCATCTCAAGACTCCAGACACTCAACATTTCAGCTTGCTGAAATCATCTATTGCTGGAGTTCTACATTTGAAGGCCTATCACCCTCAGCAAAGCTCATCTTCCTGAAGATCAAGGACTCAGGGGGAGCTTTGACATCAATCCACATAGTCTTCTCAGTTGCTTGAGAAAGAGAAGACTGCCATCACTCTCTCACCCCCACTCTGTAAAGGGTTTTTCAAACTCCCTTCAAAAGTTTGAATCTGGTTTTTGAGCACCTTGTCAAAAGCTCATTGGTGGCAAGACACCTGATCAAAAAATCTGTTTTGGTTTTTGAGCACCTTATCAAAAGCTCATTGGTGCCCAGGACACCTGATCAACTCATCCTGCAGTGGATTCCTACCTAGGCTGGTAGAAGAGTGGATGTACCCAAGTTGGGGAACCACTATAATTCCTTGTGTCATCTGGTTTTGCATGTTTTCTTTTTGTTTCTGGCCTAGCTTTTCTTGTGCTTAGTTTCTGCATAGCTTAGTTTGTGATTAGTTTTATTTCTGCTTCCCTGCTTACACTCATTACAACAATTGTTGTAAAGCTTTGCAAAAGTTTTTCTTTGTGTTTTAAAAAGCACCATATACTCTATTCACCCCCCCCCCTCTAGAGTATATCAGATCTAGTTTCCCCTTTCAGGGGACCATTTGGCAATTTTTTCCAGAAGCTGGAATATGATGGCATTGCTTCAATATGCTTCCATTGTGGTTGTATCAGCCACAAAGTTGACAAATTCCACCGACGCCCGCCCCCGGCGGTGCAGCCTAAGGTAGCAACTAGCAAGCGGGCTGGCCCTCCTAAGCAAACCACGGCTGTCTCCACACCTTTTGGTGCAGGTGCCCCTCCTTGCGATCTGAAAGTTGATGTAGGCAAAGCTCCCATGATTCCGGAGCCAGTTAATCCCCCTCCTGTGGGAGATGCGGCGGACTTTAACGATGCTGCTCACTATGGTCCTTGAATTTTTGTCCGCCGACGACGAAGTCCAAAGGACAAGAAGGGTCCACTGGTGCTGGAATCGGAGTCTGCGTCACCGCCCCTGCACCGGTGTCAGTTCCTAGTGCTTCTTTTGGTGATGCCGTCCTGCCGGGTGGCATTTTTATGGCTGTTGTGCCACCTTTTGTCCAGGAGCTTGCGGATGTGGATGCCACCGTTAAACCCAAGTTAAAAAAGAAGAATGCTGCCCGGAAATCCAAATCTGTCGTGGATGATGATTTCTTTCTCCCTATCCCAGCACAAATTTTTGGTCTCAAGTGACGCAAATCGGTGGCGGACAACCTCCTTGATGATGGCGGGGACGCGTCCCCTTTGGTTGATTAATGTTGTCCCTCATTATTTGGAATTGTCGGGGGGGGGGGGGGGGAAGAAGGAGACGGGCCATTATCTCCGCAGTTTTCTTCATACGCATGATGTGGGTCTTGTTGGTCTTCTAGAAACCAAGGTGGAGTTGTTAACTCGCAGGGACATTGATGTTATTGCGGGTCGGAGTTGGGAGTTCTTCCACCAACCCGCAGCGGGAAAGTCTGGCGGTATTCTTCTCCTATGGCGGCGAGATGTTATCGACGTCGTTATTCTGAATGCCATGGCCCAATGCATCCTTGTGACGGCTACGCTTCTGAATCATCGTCAATGGTTACTCGCCTTTGTTTATGCCAACAAGGATTATCATCTTCGCCGTCAGATTTGGGAGCTTCTTGCGGCTCACGTTGGGACCCCTATGCCCATGATCGCTGGGGGAGATTTCAATTGCCTCCTCCGGTCAGATGACAAAAGTGGCTCATCACTGTTCCATTATACTATTGGGTCTCATGAGATGGATGAATGGATCACCTCCTCCGCTCTTCATGAACTGCACTTTACTGGCCCTGCTTTTACTTGGTGTAATAATAAGCTCGGTCCTGACCGTTTGCTTAGCTGGCTTGACCGCATGTTCATCAATAATATTGCCTTAGACATTCTCCCTTTGGCCACTGTCCAACACCTTAATAGGGTTGGTTCTGATCATTGTCCTCTTCTTCTCCCCCTCGGTGATGGGTCTTCATATCCCTTGCACCGGTGGCTGCGGTTCGAGGATATTTGGCTCTCTTACCCGGCGGTTTGGAAGGTGGTGGCCTTTAACTGGGCGAAGGCCGACCATGGTGCTGCGGTCGATATCCTCACCCGTAAATGTCGGCGTACTCTACGGGCCTTCTTTTTCTAGAGCCGGCATAAATTTTGTGAGTTGGGGGCACTCCAAACTTCTCTTGAAGCCGATATTTCAAAGCTACAACTTTTGGAAAGTGAACCGAGCGGTTTGTCCGCGGACCAAACAAAGACTCTCATTCATAACTTTAAGGAGCTGAACAGCGCGCTTGGGCGATTGAACACTTGGTGGCGTCAGCGGTCCAAGGTTCGATGGTTGACCGAGGGGGACTCTAACACTGCCTATTTTCACTCCATGGCCTCTAATCGTCGGCAGTGTAACCGGATTAACCAAGTTTTGGACTTGAATGGGGCGCTTACGGAAGACCCGACGGCTATTGAGGCAACTTTTCTTCACTTCTTTGAATAGAAATGGTTGAATATTAATCCTTCTCTTGATGGGTGGCCCTCTTTGGCGGCTATTGGTTGAATATTAATCCTTCTCTTGATCGGTTCTGAATAGAAAATGATCCTCTGTCAAGAATAGCCATTAGCCTGTCATTAAATGACTCCCTTAATTGCAATTGTCTTCTGGGGGAAAGTCCAAAGAAACAATCCTTGATAATCCCTTGAAACTTGGTCCAGAATAAATGAAAACGGCTACAAGATCTTCTGAATTAATTGCTGAGAATAACTCCTTAACTGTTCTGAATTTGAATCTTGAAAATCATTTAACTCTTTAGAAAAACGTCGAACTGAGCTCTACTATCGTCGAACTGAGCTCAGCGATTTGGACTTATACAGCAACAGAGATCGTCGATCTGAGCTCAACTATCGTCGAACTGAGCTCAGAGATAGAGAATCAATACTGGAGTCAAGATCGTCGAACTGAGCTCGCAGATTGTCGAATGGAGTTCGACGATTTGTTGAAGTTGAGCTCGGCGATCGTCGAATGGAGTTCGACGATCCGTCGAAGTTGAGCTAGACGATCGTCGATTGGAGTTCGACGATTCGTCGTACTGAGCTCGACGAAATGACTTAGTCTTCAAACTGAAAAACCTTGGTCTTTAGGGCAGCTTTCAAACCTAACTACTAACCCTTAGACTCAATTCTAATTGACCTTTAGATCTATACAGGAGGTCAAAAATAGGTTTCCTAAAGACATAGTGATCCTGACCCAAATTAGTAATAGGGTGTTCCAACAATCTCCCCCTATTTGGGTTAGGATTACTATTTACATAACTTGGAAAAATTAAAGAACAACATACAAAGCAACAATAAACAACAACAAGCAGAATCACAGATATATATTATCCCAGACAGAAATCAGAAATCAGAATAATTGTCACCTTACAGAATTATTATTTCTCCTTGCTCTTTATAAGTTTAATTTCTCTATTAGGATCAAGAGCTTCTTTCTTTGACCTTCTGTCATCAGCTGCACCTAAGGAAGTTTGTTGTTTAGGCCTTGGTACCACAGCTTCAGGATGCAGCTCCATATATCTTTCAGAATTAAAGAATTTGCTTGAGGCATATCTTTCCAGTTCCTTCTTTCTTTGTTCAGACAGTGTAGTAATGTTGGAGGTGTCTCTGCCTTGCTCTCTGGCTTTCTTGATTTGATCTAAGGCAGCTAATTCTTTCATCCTGTCAGTCCATGCAGTAGGATTATTTTCTGGATCTTCAAAGGGCACTGGAGGCTCATATCTGTTGGATGGATTATCTGGAGGAGCTCTGGATGAGACTACTTCTTTTAACTTGTAGGGAAAAGGACCTGAAGTTGTATCTGATGAAGCTTGTCCTTCCCTGGAGTATGGATGTTGCCTTGAATAGCCTTTGGAGTCGACTTGGAATTCCCTTTGGCTTCCTCTATAACTTCCTCTTCTTGATTGAGAACTTCTGGACTGGCTTCCCCTATATTGAGATCTTGCATGAGGCTGATAGGGGGTTTGGCTTTTAGCAGAAGGATGAGTAGCTGAGCTTCCACCTGCACCTGCATCAGGAGGAGGTGGTGGAGGAGGATGAGGATGATGAAACTGAGAAGATCCTTTTTCATACTTCCTCTTCTTCTTCATGGCTTTCAATTGGTTCTTGGAATACTGCATCCAATGTTCAGTAATGGGGCAGTCATGAAGAATGTAGTAAGGTATGTCATTGGTGTCTTTGACTTTGGCTGGGGGCACCCTTTTCATAGCTTTGCTCCTTGCCTTTCTTTTCCTGGCTATAGTGGCAGAAGAATCATCAGAATCAGTCCTAAATTCATCACTCTCAGAGCTTTGCTCATCATATAAAGCATCAATTTGTTTCATATAATCTTTTTGAAGTTGTGTTGGAGCAGATGAGACAGCAGTTGTAACAGCAGCAGATACAACACTAGTAACAACAGAAGTTGTGGCAGTAGCAGTAGTAACAACAGACACAGAGCTTTATGGAGCAATACTTGCAGAAGATACAGCAGCAGTAATATCAGCAGTAACTGGAGCAGCAACAGATTCAGAGAGAATACTTTCAGATACAAGAACCTCAGCATCAGTAATAACAGCAGGAATAACAACAGCAATAACAGTAGACTCAAAATCATATGCGTCTATCTGCATATCCTCAGAAATTGGAACATCAGCAGCATCATCACTGACAGCAGCAACAACAGAAACAGTAACAATATTTGCAGCAGGAGTAGCAGCAGCATCACTGGAAACAGAAGGCTCAGCAGTATATAGAGATTTTATGTAAGAGCTAATTAAGCTGGAATCACATCTTGAAAAGGGCACAATGACCTTGGAAAGATCCTCTGATGGCTGAACTGCATTACTCACTGGAAAACAACTGAAATAAATTGAATCAAAATCTGAGAGCAGGGACCTGAGGTCTACTGAAAAGACAGCAACTTGAGGAGTTGAAACTGGAGCTTGAGTAACAACAACAGCAGCAGCAGGGACTGAGGTAACAGCAGCAGGGGCTAAAGAAATGGCAGCAGGCAATCTCACATCTTCATTAGGCATCTCCCCCTGCCTAGATTCAGATACAGCTGGATCAAGGCACCCAAATGAAGGGATTGCCGGAGGTGGAAAGATGGAAGAGAGTCTGGCAGAGAGGGCTGCAACTGACTGAAGAAGTGGAGCCAAGGAGGTCTCCAATAGAAGTGATAGCCTGGGAGCTAGCAGTTCATATATTTTGTCAGCTAAGGCAGGAATGTCTACTTGCTCAACAGGGATGTGAGCAGAGGTAGAGACTGGAGGTGGAGCTACTGGTGATGGTGGTGGAGAGCTGGTGTATGGGGGAAGTGAAGGTTGAGGTGTGGGTATTGTGGAAATGGAAGACAGTGGTATGGAGATAGAGGGTGTGAAGGTGGGTTGATCAATAATGTCTTGTAGGAGCTATTGGTAAGATGTGGAGGAGGATGGTAGATCAGGAGGGGATGAGGGTGAGTCATCCATGAAGGAATCATCTAGAAGATTGAATGAGGGAATGTTGGATGATATATCAATGTCTGGGTGAGGTTAGTGATGTAATGGATGGAATATTTCTTCTGTTATGAGAAGAGTTGGAATTGGGGATGGAATTGATGTTGGAGATGGGCTGGAAATAATGATTGTGGATGGAGTTTGAATGGTGGAGGTGACTGGTGGAGATGAAATTTGAGTTGGAGGAGGAGAAGCAGCAGCAGGCAATTCTTCTGCAGGGGCAGAGACTTGAGGGGAAGTGACTGTTACAGTCCTTGTGCCTGAAGTTATGCTTGCAGAGGGCCTGCTGGGCTTTGTTATCTGTCTGTCCCATTTGCTAAAGAGGGCACAGGACAGCCTCTTTGAGGCATTGATATGCATCCCAGAGGAGACTAGCAGTGCAGGGCATCTGTTATGAAGAAAGAGCCCTAGAATCCTTCCATAATTTACAAAGTTCTTATTGATCTTCTTCTTAATCAGGTCAAAGAAGACCTCTCCCAGTTCAACTGTTTCTTGTCCACAATGGCTCCCATCAAGCACAGCTGATACCTAGAGATAGTATCATGTGCTGAATGCTTGTCCAGCAGAACCTTTCCTACTACATCAGCCAAAAACCTGTATTCCACATCTAGGTTCTTCTTCAGCAGCTTGCTAGGGTTAGCATCAGAGTGACTCATTCTTGCAAGTAAATCAGAAAATTCTTCTCCAGACAATTCAGCAGAATCTCTTCCAGAACTTAATTCAAAAACTTCTGTCAGAATAGCAGGAGTCAAAGGTACCTCGGTTCCAGAAATTGAACCAACCACTGTGTTTTGTTCCTGGTTGTGGGCAGTGTAGACCCATTCCTTAATCTCATCAGCAGCCAACTTGATTCTTGTCGACATGATGGTAACAAGCTTCTGCTCCTTGAACAGTTCCAGAATATCTTGAAAAACTTGATCAGTGGTGCTGAAGGACTCCATGTCTATATGAAATCCAGCATCGAATTTCATTGCGGCTAGAACGGCAACAGAGACGGCCATTGTTACCTGCAAAAATCAACAAACAAAACGACCAAGTGTAGAGATGTTTGGAGGGAAAGAGAATTTTTGCTGAGAGATCAAAAGCGCAAAAGGAGAACGACGGCCGAAAAATTAATTTTATATTAGGGTTCGACGCAGAGAAGGAAAGATCATTGAACGCAGTTCGACGATCGGGGCTTCTAAAGGAATCTGAAGGGTCTTCAATATCGACGATCTCCGTTCGACGATATTGGAGAGCGTCGAGCTCTGTTCGACGATCGTTCAGAGAACAAAATCGTCGAGCGCCGTTCGACGATCGCTGACCTGGAGAGATAGTTGAACACTATCTGAGAAGCGCTGAACTCAGGTCGACGATTTCGGAAAGTGTCGATCTCCGTTCGACGATCTGGTGGAAAATCGTCGAGCGCAATTCAGAGACCAGAAATACACTCTAGACACTTAGAAAAATCAAGATGTTTGCCTAGTCTTGGTCAATTTTTAAAGTTTTTAAAATCTTGGATATTATTTTAGACTTCCTCCATCTAACATTCCTAACTGATTTAGGAAAAAGGTGTGTTTCTTTTCATCCAAGGGCTTGGTGAAAATATCTCCCATTTGCAAATCAGTTGGGATATATTGAAGTTTAATTTTATTCTTCTCAACATTATCCCTTAAAAAGTGATGCCTAATTTCTATGTGTTTTTTCCTACTATGGAGGACTGGATTTTGAGCTATAGAAATAGCACTGGTGTTATCACAAAAGATTTTTGACTTCTCTAAGTTGTAGCCATAGTCTAGGAGTTGGTTTTGAATCCACAATATTTGTGAACAACAACTGCCTGCAGCCATATATTCATCTTCAACAGTTGAAGTTGACATAGAAGTTTGTTTCTTACAAAACCAAGAGACAAGTCCGTCACCAAGGAACTGACAAGTTCCACTAGTGCTTTTCCTGTCAATTCTGCATCCAGCATAGTCAGCATCAGAAAATCCAGTTAATTCAAATGCTAAATCTTTTGGATACCAGAGACCTAGATTTGGACAACTTTTAACATACCTGAGAATCCTTTTTACTAACGTTAGGTATGACTCTGTAGGGCTTACTTGGAATCTAGCACATATGCATGTAGCAAACATTATATGAGGTCTACTAGCTGTAAGGTACAGTAAAGAGTCAATCATTGCTCTATATGTTGTCTGATCAACAGGTTTCCCATGTTCATCAGCATCCAATACAGCATTAGTAGGCATGGGTGTTTTCATACAGGATGCTTCAGACATACCAAATTTCTTAACCAATTCATTTGCATACTTGGTTTGAGAAATAAAGATGCCTTCAGCATGTTGTTTGACTTGCAATCCTAGAAAGAAGGATAGCTCACCCATGCTACTCATTTCAAATTTAGAATGCATTAGGTTGGAGAACCTTCTGCACAATTTTGAATCAGTAGAACCAAAGATAATATCATCTACATAAATTTGTACTAGTAGGGTATGGGACTTATGGGTTCTAATGAAAAGAGTTTGGTCTACTCTACCCCTTATAAATCCATTTTCTAGAATGAAGCATGCTAGGGTCTCATACCAAGCTCTAGGAGCTTGCTTGAGACCATATAATGCTTTGTTCAACTTAAAAACATAATCAGGGTAGGTTGGAGAGATAAAACCTGGAGGTTGTCTGACATAGACTTCTTCTTTGATGTCTCCATTTAGAAATGCACTCTTTACATCAATCTGATACACCTTGAAGCCTTTGTGTGCTGCATAAGCTAAGAAGATTCTGATGGCTTCCAATCTTGCAACTGGTGCAAAAGTATGGTCATAGTCTATGCCTTTTTTCTTGAGAATATCCTTGAGCAACTAGTCTTGCCTTATTCTTTACAATTACTCCTTGATCAACCAATTTGTTTCTGAACACCCACTTTGTTCCAACAATGGAGTGATCCTTAGGCTTTGGTACTAGTTCCCAAACTTTGTTCCTTTCAAATTGATGCAACTCTTCTTGCATTGCAATGATCCAGTGTGGATCTTGCTCTGCATCTTGAATGGACTGAGGTTCAATTTGAGATAGGAAGCAAGTGTGCAACAGGTTTTGGTTGACCTGATTTCTGGTTTGCACACCAGCTGAGATGTCTCCAATTACTTGGGAAATTGGATGGTCTCTTGATGTTACTAAATCAACAGGGGGTGTTGATTGTTCACCAACCTGTGTTGTTGTTTCCTCTTGTGGTACAACAACTGGCTCTTCAAGTTGTTTCTCTTCAATATGTTGAATGCTTTCTTCATCTTCACTGCTTTCATCTTTTTGAGTGACCTGTAACCTGTTCAAATCTTCAGCAAGAGAATGTACCTGCAAAGGTTCTATGGTAGAAGTATTCTTCTCCTTGAAAGACATGTTAGATTCATCAAATGATATGTGAACAGATTCTTAAATTTTAAGAGATGATTTATTATACACCCTATAGGCCTTACTGATCATGGAGTATCCCAGAAACACTCCATCAGCTTTAGCTTGAAATTTTGCTAAATATCTCTTGTCATTATTATGTATATAACAAATACAGCCAAAAATTCTAAAATAATCAACTTTAGGTTTCTTCCCTTTGAGTAATTCATAGGGAGTCTTGCCCTTTAGTTTATGTATCAAACTTCTGTTCAGCACATAGTTGGAGGTGTTCACTGCCTCTGATACCAATTGAAAGTGTAGCTAGATCTGATATACTCTAGAGGGGGGTGAATAGAGTATGGTGCTTAAAAACTTTTTACAACAATTGTTGCAATCTGAGTGAACAGGGAAGCAAATAATAAATCTAAGCACAGCAGTTATCTAATTACAATCAACAAAGGAAACTAATCACAGATCACAACTAATCACAGATCACAGCCAGAAACAAAAATAAAGATAAGCAACCAGAAGACACAAGGAGCTATAGTGGTTCCCCTAAACTTGGGTACATCCACTCTTCTACCACCCTAGGTAGGAATCCACTACAGGATGAGTTGATCAGGTGTCCTGGGCACCAATGAGCTTTTGATAAGGTGCTCAAAAACCAAATCAGATTTTTTGATCAGGTGTCTTGCCACCAATGAGCTTTTGATAAGGTGCTCAAAAACCAAGCACAAACTTTTGAAGGGAGTTTGAAAAACCCTTTACAGAGATGGGGATGAGAGAGTGATGGAAGTCTTCTCTTTCTCAAAGCAGCTGAGAACACTATGTGGATTTGATGTTGTCAAAGCTCCCCCTGAGTTCTTGAGATGTTCAGGAAATGAAGCTTTGTTGTAGGGTGATAGGCCTTCAGAGATTGATCTTCAGCAATTGATGATTTCAGCAACAGCTGAAATGTTAGGTGTCTGGAGTCTTGAATGAAGATGGCCTTGAACACTTGAATTAACAGAGATCTGAAGATTTCAGTTGGTTGATCTCCTTGGTTGTGTGTTCTTGTATGAATTCTTTTAGACAGAGAATGTCTACAGCTCTTTCTCTTTTTCTCTTATGAACAGTTGATGTTGAGAAAGATGTTGTTTCAGAGAAAGGTTGTAGCAGAAAATCTTTTTCTCTTCTTCTTGTTCACTCTCTGCAGATTGATTTCTTATTCTCTTGTGAGTGATTCAAAAATCCTGTGTTTTATTCCCTGGTTCTGAATAGAAAATGATCCTCTGTCAAGAATAGTCGTTAGCTTGTCATTAAATGACTCCCTTAATTGCAATTGTCTTCTAGGGGAAACTCCAAAGAAACAATCCTTGATAATCCCTTGAAACTTGGTCCAGAATAAATGAAAACGGCTATAAGATCTTCTGAATTAATTGCTGAGAATAACTCCTTAACTGTTCTGAATTTGAATCTTGAAAATCAATTAACTCTTCAGAAAAACGTCGAACTGAGCTCTACTATCGTCGAACTGAGCTCAGCGATTTGGACTTATACAGCAACAGAGATCGTCGATCTGAACTCAACTATCATCGAACTGAGCTCAGAGATAGAGAATCAATACTTGAGTCAAGATCGTCGAACTGAGCTCGCAGATCGTCGAATGGAGTTCGACGATTTGTTAAAGTTGAGCTCAGCGATAGTCTAATGGAGTTCGACGATCCGTCGAAGTTGAGCTAGACGATCGTCGATTGTAGTTCAACGATTCGTCGTACTGAGCTCGACGAAATGACTTAGTCTTCAAACTGAAAAACCTTGGTCTTGAGGGCAGCTTCCAAACCTAACTACTAATCCTTATACTCAATTATAATTGACCTTTAGATCTATACAGGAGTTCAAAAACAGGTTTCCTAAAGACATAGTGATCCTGACCCAAATTAGTAATAGGGTGTTCCAACAGAAATGGTTGAATATTAATCCTTCTCTTGATGGGTGGCCCTCTTTGGCGGACAAGCCTACTCTCTCGGCTCCAGCGAGGCATGTTCTGCTGCGGCCGGTTACGGGGGATGACATTTGGGATGTGGTCAAAAGTATGAAGCCAAATCGGTCCCCCGGGGCGGACAATATTACCTCCTCCTTTCTTACTCACTTTTGGGCTTTGGTTAAGACTGACGTGTGCAGGGCCATTATGGATTTATTTACTTTGGGTGTCATGGACTCGAGTTGGAAGGAAACTCTAGTTGTTCTATTACCCAAGTCCCCAAATGCTAATGCTCCGGAGCTCTTTCGGTCCATTAGTCTCTGCTCCATATTTTACAAGATCGTCGCTAAACTTCTTGTGCGGCGCCTTCAGCCTATCCTCCCTTCTCAGGAGATCATTCACAAATTCCGGTTCTCCACGGCGAAGGCGGGATTCATGGCCTTGAAAATTGATATGGCGCATGCCTATGATAAAATGTGTTGGGCAACGCTTTTCAAGCTTATTCATGGGCTGAACTTTCCCCCCAAATTCATTGACTGGATCATACAGTGCATCAGCTCACCAAGCTTCTCCCTCCTCCTTAATGGACTGCGGTCTCAGTCGATTGTGGCGGCCTGGGGTTTCCGGCAAGGGTGTCCCCTCTCACCACATCTTTTTATTCTTTGCTCCGAACTCCTCTCCCTCGCTTTCCAGTAACATGGCCCCGACTTGGGTATTGTTCTATCCTCACCAGGGCCACGCATCTCCCATCTTTTGTATGCTGATGACATCCTCATATTCTCGGAAGCCTCTACTACCGCGGCTCATAAGGTGCGGGGCATCCTTAATTCTTACTGAGCTTGGACCGAACAATGCGTTAATGACACGAAATCTTTTGTGCTCTTCAATAAGGCGACCCCGCAGTGGAAGAAAACTCACCTTACCCTCCTCTTTGGCTTCCCTCGGGTTGAGGAGTTTACTTACTTGGGTATTAAATTGGCCCTCCGAAAACTACATAAGGCGGACTATGCAGACATCATCCGTAAAGCTCACTCGATGATTCAAGCGTGGGGCTCACTCCATCTCTCCTTGGCGGGGTGGGCTGTTTTGATCAATCACTCTCTGCTGGCCTCAACGACATATATTATGTAACATGCCCTTGTCCCGAAGGGGGTCCTGGATACTTTGGAGCTCGCGGCTCGCATCTTTCTTTGGCAACGGTCCGCAAACAATCGCGGCATGCATTATGTGGATTGGGCCTCGCTTTGTAGACCGCAGACTTATGGCGGCTTGTGTTTTCACGCCACCGCGACCTGGTCAGGCCCGCTTCGTGATCGGTTTGCCTGTGAGTATTTACAGCCCCAACAGTCCTTATTTGTGCGAGCCATGCATGGCCGCTATTCGGAGAAGTTATTTACCTGCCCAGCTCGCCGTGGCGATTCATCTGTCATTAAAATCCTCCGGGACGGCGCAGCAAGCTTGCTATCGGTCTCCCGCTGGCTCATTGGCCGCGGCGATGATATTCTTATTCTAGCCAGGCGGTGGATACAGGATCGGGTTCTTGCCCGCTGGCCTACCTTCATCCATTCTCAGCTCCCCGAATCCATGTTGCTCTTGAAGATGCTAACGGAAACTGGGGAATGGAATCGTCCCAAACTTCTGCAGTTTTTTGGTCCCCCTCTTGTTGATATCATCATGCAAATACTGCTCTACCCTGATGCGGGACGGGACAGATTGGAGCTCAATTTTCAGCATAGTGGTAAGATGATTGCCTCCTTGGCCTATGCGGCCTGTTTCCCTAGCCCCTCCGCAGACTTTGATTGGCTCTCTCGGCTGGCCCTTAGGCCTCGTGAACGTCTTTTTTGGTGGCGATTGGCACGGGATGCCATCCCCACCCGCTACTGGCTGCTACGACGGGGCCTCATTGATTCGGCTGCGTGCCCCTGGGGCTGCACACCTCCTTAGGACCGGGACCACATCATGTGGGACTGCTCCAATGTTACAGCTATCTCGCAGGAACTCCACCGATGGGGGATCGACATGTCTGATGTTCTGGACTTTGCATCCTTCCCGACTTTTGTTGCTTCGACGCGCAAGCTCAATTTGCGCCCTCTCCGCGTGTTCTGCTATGTCGTGTACCAGCATTGCCGGGCACGGAATGCCAAAGTTCATGGCCGGGAATTTGGCACGCCCTGGTCCTTGCGGCATCTATCATGGAGAACATCACCTGCTCTCCTGATTTTCCATCTACGTGCTACTGGGGCACCAATCGGCCGGACAGGCCGTCTCCTTCGATTTCTTGGTGCCCCCCTGCCTCCAGACTGGATTAAAGTCAATGTGGATGGTGCTTTTTTCCCAAACAACAAGGCTGGCATTGGCATCGTCATCCGCAATCACCGCAGGGTTGTCCAACTTGCTGCAGGCTAGGGCCTTTCTCATTGGGACCCCGGGCAGGTTGAGTTTGCTGCGCTCCTTTCTCTCCGTCGGCTTCTCACCCCGGCTATGCTCGAGGCTAAAGGGATCATTCTTGAGGGGGACTGCAAGAATGTGCTGGACGTCTGTCACAACTCTCTGTGTCGGGCGAATTGGAACGACGCCACCTTCATAGCACAGGACCTCTACTTCCTGGCCGAGCTGAACCAGCTTCTCATTCGGCATATTCCACGGGAGGCCGATACACTTGCCGACTTTTGTGCTAAGTATGGTAGCTCTTATAATTTTGTATGCAACGATGTGGTTGTTGTCCCTCCCGAGTTCATGGAAATTGTCCATGATGACTTTGACTAGGGTGCTTTTTCTTTCTTGTTTTTTCTCCACACTTTATGATGCTAATGCAATTATTATGGAACCCAAAAACTTTGGAGAGAGTGTTTCTAGTGATTGGAGAGAGTGTTTCTACTGAGAGAAAGTGAGTGTGCGGTGGCGGTGTTGCTGCGGTTTGGGGGTGCGGCTGTGTGCGGGGGCGGCGTGTGAGGCGGTTGCGGCGTAATTGGTGTCGGCGTTCTTGGTGCTCTCGGGAGTGGGGATGGCTAAGAAGAAACGCAAAGGTAAATAGCTGGTTGGTGTCGATCCTGACTTGGATGGCCCATTTTTCGATCCTCCTATGATTTCTGATGCTATTGATAGCTCAGATGAATCATCTTCTCTTCATTCTGACTCTTCCCATGCCTTGATGGAGAGCACGATTGTTCGTGAAAATGTTCTTGTCCAGTTCGACCTGCAAGGTGTTTGTATTAATGCCAGTGAGAAGAATCCAGACTCTGGCCAGAGCAGCCTGCAAGGTGTTTGTAATAATGCCGGTGAGAAGAACCCAGTTTCTGGCCAGCTGAGCCCGCAAGGCGTTCGTGTTAATGCCAGTGAGAAGAATCCCGGAGCTGACCCTCCCATAAACTCACCTGCTACAGGACAATTAAATCACAAGGCCAAGCCTTTTATCCCAGAAACTATTGATGCCTTAGAACAAATTTGCGGAAAACCCGGCGTCGGAACGACGTCAATGGCGCTACAACGTCCATCGACGTTATCTCAATCTACTCAACAAGTTCTGGCTGCGAAAAAATTACAACCCAAAATTCTGCCATGGGCTTGGACTCGTCATGCTCCTTTAGAATTTTTGTTGCATGCGGAGCCGGAAACCAGCTATTTGAAAAATGGAGTCATCATGTTTGACGAGGATGAGGCTGCTGCAGTCCGAAAAATTTTTGACAATGCTCTTGTTGGATGGGTGGTGGGCAAAACTTTTAAATTTCAGTTTCTAGCAAAGCAACTTCAAGATAGATGGGGCGCTTACGAGGGATTTCGTATCAACGATCTTGGATTTGGATGTTTCATTCTCTTTTTCGCCAACAAAGAGTGCAGAGATCGTGTTTGGTTCGGCGGCCCTTGGCACGTTGCGGGCTGCGTTGTTGGCCCGGACCAATGGTCTGAAAATTTTATCCCATCAAAGAATCCAAATATGTATGTCCCAACATGGATTCATTTCCCGGGCCTTCCACTTCAGTTTTTGGGAGAAAGAAACCTGCGCCGTATTGCATCTGCGATAGGCGAGCCTCTGTACATCGACACTTTCGCCAAGTCCTTCTCACGAACCATCTTTGCCCGGGTTTGCGTTCGAAGAAATCTTGCGAAGCCGCTGCAAGGAGGAGTTTGGGTATCCAGCAACGCCATAGGTAAATTTTTCCAAAAAATAATTTATGAGGGAATCCCTTCCCTTTGCTCTGAATGCGGTCTTGCTGGACACGACAACGATCCGTGCCCCACTGCGTCGGCGATCCCTGAAAAGGATGGATTATTTTTCGTCGACCCGAAAGCAGGAATTGATGGATGGACTCACATCCATTCAAGGAAGCCGAAACCAAAAAGTCAAACACCACTGAATCAAATTTGGGTTCCAAAAGGTGTGAAAAGTACCCATAAGCCTGCAACTGAAACAGAGATTCTAACTCCGCCTAATATAGATGAACTGCCATTGGATGTTGCCTTGCCATCAACATTCTGTACAGAAAATGTGGCCCGTATTCCTCCTAATACCAACGATGATAACCATCAGGATGCTAGTGTCCGTGTCGGGGCCACACGATTTGATGTTCTCTCTGAGCTCCAGGATGAAGACGAACCAGGTGAGGATTGCCCAGAAAAAGAAGCTACCGACAGCATGGTTGTGGAGCAGATTAATGATGTCCCAGGAAAAATGGATAAGTCCACTCCTTCTGATAATGACCCAGCAGAAGATACTCTCCCCAAGAAGAAATCTGGAAGAATGGAAAAGTCAATCCCCTCTGACGAGGACCCACCAGAGGACATCCGCACCAAAAAGAAAAAAAGGCAACAGGAATAATGAACTTCAGGTTGATCTTATTGATGAAATTGGCTCGCCCAAAAAAGCCTCAAAGAAACAAAAAGCTGCGGAAGATTATGTTGAAGACACAGAGGATGTCGTGCCTCGTGGGCGATCTCGCTCCCGGCATGGTCGAAAAGGTGAGCCCAGTCCTGAACGGACAAGGAAGAAGTCCAGAAAGCCGCACTCAATTGAGGAGAGCCAGACTGATGATGCACCGGGGGAAACCCCTGCACAGAAATGACGGGTCTCATTTTCTGGAACTGTCGGGGGCAAGCAAGCTCACCTCCCGTGCCCACCTCCAGGAGCTTGTGCGAACTAATCGACCAACCGCCATTGTCCTGATTGAAACCCGGCGCAAAGACTTCTCTCGACGAGACATTGACCGCCTCATTGGGCGAAATTGGAGCTATGAAGTGGTGCCATCCATCAATAAATCCGGCGGAATCTGTTTCCTATGGCAAGAAACCATAATATCGGCAAACAACTTTATTAAAAACAAACAATTTCTCATCACCACTATCAGCCTACCATCTGGAGTCACATGGCAATTGGGTGTGATCTATGCCGACAAATACATGCACAGGAGGCGTCTTGTTTGGGATGAGCTAGCCAAGCTCGACTTGAATGTCACCACAATTATTGGCGGTGATTTCAACCGTGTCCTGCGGAACACTGAAAAGCGTGGAGGTGCCCGGGTCAACATGAACAAAGGTCCGCTCGAATTTGCTAACTTTATTTCCCTTTGCAACCGACACGAAATCCCTTTTACAGGAAATCCCTTCACATGGTGCAACAACCAAGGTCCAAATGCCCGTGTCCTCTCCAGACTTGATCGGGTGCTCCTAAATTCTGCTGCCCTGCTCTCTTTCCCGGGCTCTATGGTGCATCACCTCCCCAGAATTGCATGGCGATCGGAACTCGGCAAAAGCATGGCGATCGGAACTCGGCATTCTTCCAAGCTGCTGTTACCCAGAAGAAGCATGATAATAGAATATTCTGCCTAAAAATTGGAGATAATGTGGTATCTAATCAGGAAATCATGGAGCAGGAATTGATTAAGCACTTCTCCTCCGGGTGGTGTCTCATTGATAATACTACACCAGCTAATTTGCCGACTCTCGGCGTCCGCGTGATGGATTTCGAGTCCCAACTCCTCTTGGCCCCGCTCACCGACAAGGAGATCCATGATGTCGTTTTCTCTTTTGGAGCAAACAAAGCCCCTGGGCACGATGGGATCACCCACTCCTTTTTCACCAATTTCTGGGGATTCACGCTGATTAAGGTTATGAATGCGATCAAGGATTTTTTTGCCACTTGCAAAATGGAAAAGAAATGGAAAGACACTCTAGTCATGCTCATCCCCAAATGCAACAATGCCAACTCACCTGCCCATTTCCGACCAATTAGCCTGTGCACCTCTATTTACAAGGTTGTCGCCAAAATTATCACCCACCGTATGTGATTGATATTTTCGCATCAAGTCCGAAAACTTAATGCGGTTAAAACTCCAAAAAGATTTACGAAGCGCGGCGCCCCGGGCGATTTTATTTAAGTAGAAAAGCGGATTTGATTTTTATTTAGAAAACGGGGCGCGCGTATTTATTTATTTGGATATAAAAACGTGTGATCGAGTTTTAACGAAAGGAGGCAAGTGCACCTATCGTGAGTAGTACAGGATATTCCTGGTGGAATATCGAGGTCGTATTGTTCTCGGGGTCGGTTCGATTATTTCTACTCTTCCCTGGAGGGAACTATTATTTTACCGATAATTAACTTGTCGGGTTATATTTTATATATAATAAAAAGATAGAAAATGACAGAAAGAAAATGAAAGCATGAAGGTGGTGCCGATGAAGAGCTTAGCTCGAGGGCACCGAATAAAATTAGAACCAAAATAAACTTTAAATAAAAAGAGATCCTAAGTTTCAAAATAATTAGGGCGGAGACTAGGCCGTGAAGGTTCCACTAAAATGAGCTCACCTATCTTTAGGACTATCGCTCACCTGAACATTAAGACTATTTGACCGGGCTCTCGTCCGACGAAGGATTTCTCTTAATGCCTGCATTACGCTACGAACCCCGTTATTGGGTGGGGAACCCAATCCGATAGAGTTGGCGCGCCTCCTCTCTCGAGAGTTAGTGCGGAACTCCATTTACCAAGGGGTGATCTGTCCATACGTACGGCCTCTCGGCTAGCTAGCGTATGGACTACGGAAATAGGGCCCACACATCGATTATGTGGTCCTACGCGTCGTATACCCACGGCAAACCTTAAGTGATTTTAATTAATTAGAAAAATGAGACCTTTAATTATTTAAAGCTATTTTATTTGTCTCAATGCTCTTCGATACTGAGGGCTAAGAACGTTAGTCACTCATCGGAATGGGGATGACAGCGATTGAAAGCAATAAAATTAAGCAGTAAATGAAAGCAGTAAATGAAAGCAGTAAAGTGCAAGTCCTACTCAAACGAGTAGGACTGAAATGAAAGCAGGAAGATTACAAGTCCCGGCTCAAATGAGTGGGTGGGAGAAAATAAAGCGAGCCCTAGTCAAACGAGTAGGAGAAAATAAATGCACACACGCACACACTCTACTGAAAAGTAAACACATACACAAACCTGTCATTTTACTCAAATGAGTAGGCGGTAAATAAATGCTAGTAGAAATACTACTCAAATTATTACAGACAAATAACGACCTGCAATTTAACTCAAATGAGTAGACGGTAAATAAAATCCTACCATTTAACTCCTAGCGAGTAGGCGGAAAAAAATGCTAACACTCATGTACTCTACTTGAAAGTAAAACACACACACACAAATCCTACTCAAATGAGTGGGAGAAAATTAAAGCGCATCATTTAACTCTTAACGAGTAGCCGAAAATAAATGCAACACACGCACACACTCTACAGAATTGAAATAAGCTATAAAAACTAACTCATACACGCACGCACACGTACAAAATTAAGAAAAACTGAGTGACTGAAAAATTAAAATGACTACATTTCTGCCGCTAGAATGCGGTAGAAATGAATAAAAAGTGAAAATAAAAATTAAAGGAACAAAAATTTTTGCAAATAAATGAAAAGTGCAAGTGCTCGGAAAATTAAAACGATTACATTTCTATCGCTAGAATGCAGTAAAAATGAATAAAATGAAGAAATAAAATTTAAACGGGCAAAAAGTTTTTGAAAATAAACATGAAAATGAGAATGCTTGAAAAATTAAAATTAGAACGTTTTCATTCTTATGATGTTATAAAAGAGCTTAAAAAGTAGAAATAACGTAGAAAAGAAAAAAAAAGTTTTACATCCTAATAAAAAAAACTAAGTTAAAGAAAAACAAAACTATTTTTAAGGCATTTTTATAAACTCATAAGAATGAATATAAGAACAGAAAAAAAAACGCGAAAAAGATAAGAAAAACTAAACTATGAAAATGATAAACTCTACTTATGTATAAAACTAAACTCATATACACACACACCCGTTATAAAGACGCGAAAAATATAGGAAAAACATAACATAACAAATAAGATTGCTTAAGAGATTGCATATAGATGAAGTTCATAACTATGTAAAGGAGAAAATCTACAAATTTTATTGAACTAAACAGGAGATTACAAAGCTAAAAATAAAGTAGAGGGGAGAAAATAACTTTACATAACATTGGAAATCATCTAACGGCCGACCCCTTAAGCAAAATGGTTCAGGAAAAAAAGGAACAGCAGCTCAAAACAGAAGGGGTCAATTTATAGGAAAAATTTCATGGTACATGCCCGAAGTCACGGGCGTGTACCATGGGCGTGTCAGCACTATTTAACAACTGAATTCGGTGAAGTGACGGATTCGACGGCGATTTGACGTTGCGGCTGAAAACGCGGCGGTCACGCCCCAAGTCACGGGCGTGACGGTGGGCGTGTCGGGGAGGTTGAAATGGGCGACGTCTGTGTCGAAAGTCGTCGGCGGCGGTTTGTCGGGACAGGTGGCGGAAGTCACGCCCCAGGTCACGGCGTGACTTTGGGCGTGTCGGGGGTTCGACGATCGTCGAACGGAAAATTCGTCGAGCGGGAAATTCGTCGAGTTGAAAATTCTTCGAGCAGGATGGAGTGGTCACGCCCCAGGTCACGGGCGTGATGCTGGGCGTGTCGCGGAGTTTTCGACGATCGTCGAGCGGAAATCGTCGAGCGCAAAATCGTCGAGTGGTATGGACACGGGTCTGGGTCACGCCCCGTGTCGGGTGACACGGGCGTGTCGAGTTTTTTTTTCAAAAATTGGCTGATTCAATGGATTTTGACGTGTCACGCCCTGGTCACGGGCGTGACCCAAGGAACACGGGCGTGACCCATGCAAAAATTTGACTTTTCCTGAAATTTTTCAGAAAATCAAAACAAAGTAGGTTAGCAAAATATTTACAAAATAAGTGCAATTTATTGAAAAGATATAAGTAAAAATGACGAAAAGTAACTAAAACGACTTATTTATTATACACAAAAATACGTATATTTACAACTCATCAGTATGAAGCCCATCTTGCGGCGACTCATCTCCGAAGAGCAGACCGCCTTTGTGTCGGGGTGATTTATGACAGATAATTGCATCCTAGCTCAGGAAATCCTTCACCGCATGCACACGTCTGAGAGCGGAACGGGTTACATGGCGATAAAGATTGACATGGAAAAGGCCTTCGATAAGATCCAGTGGAGCTTTGTTCGAAGAGCACTTCCTGCCTTCAATTTCCCCCAATCATGGATCAATCTTATTATGGAATGTATCTCATTTCCAAGATTTGGGCTTCTCGTCAACGGGACAAGAGCGCAGTGGATCAACGCTTCTTGTGGACTCAGGCAAGGTTGCCCTCTCTCCCCATATCTATTCATCTTATGCTCGGATTTTCTCTCGCAACTTATTCGTAACAGCCGCCACCCGGGGTTGGGCATCAAGATAAATGCATCCGCTTCCAAGATCTCACACTTATTGTTTGCCAATGACACCATACTTTTTGGGACGGCAACGACCGACACTGCCAATGAATTTTCCAACATCTTGCGGTCTTACTGTGCCCAATCGGGCGCGGCCGTTAATGCTTCAAAATCAAATATTATTTTCAGTCATAAGGTACATGCCCAAGTCAAAGAGGCCATTTTGCAGGTGCTTGGTCATAAGGATGTGAAATCTTTTCATTACCTGGGCATTAAACTCCGGTCAGACAAAGTAAAGCGTGCTGATTATGATGAAGTGCTGGAGAAAATGACATGTAAACTCAGATGTTGGGGTTTGCGCCACCTCTCTATGGCCGGACGAGTTACATTAATCAACAGCACGCTATCTGCTATCCCTTTACATGTATTGGCTAACTCGTCAATGCCGCTATCTATTATAAAGAAGATTGAGAGCCTCCTGAAAAATTTTCTTTGGCATGGGGCGTGCAACAAAAGCTCGATGCATTATGCCCGATGAGTAGATGTTTGCTGCCCGAAAGATCACGGAGGTTTGGGGATCATAGATTTGAAGACTTGGCGGCGTGTGATAATGGCTAAAATCGCGGCCCGGGTGCTAAATGAGGAAAACTGCTTAATGGCCAAATCTCTGTTTAATAAATACAAAGGGCCAAACATGTTTGCCAACTACAGAAAATATTCAAAGATTTGGAAATTGGCCTACTTGGGCGGAGATATTTTGGCAAACTATTCGTACTGGATGATTGGGAATGGTGAAAAAGTTTCATGCCTAATGGATTCTTGGATTGGAGATATGCCTATTGCAAAATGGCCTACTCACATAAATATTTCAATTCTTCCTGACCGTGTGAGCGAGCTGCTGGACTCCAATGGTTGCTGGGCCGAGCACCTTCATGACTACTTTGGTGACGAACTCGTGGCGAGAATTGCTAGACTTCTGCGTGATGATGTGGGGGGCTCCGACAAGCTAATTCGGTCGCATTCGGAGAGCAGAAATATGAATTCCGCCGCTGTTTATAAAGAGGAATGCCAGAGATCATCCATATCTGGAGGAGAAATAAGGAAGTTAAAAGGCCAGCCACGGATGCTCGCAGATGCCTGGCGAGCCCACAATAACCTGCTGTCGACACATGATTGGCTCCATTTCCACAAATTAAGATCGGAAGCATGCTGCCCGTGGGGATGCGAACAGGCCGAATCTATCTCCCACACTTTTGGTGAGTGCAAATTTTTCTCGAAAATATGGAAGAAATGCTCCAGGTTGTCCGTCGTCTCCGCTATTCCTTCCGGCACTTGCTTGGCCGCCTCTTTGCCGAAGCCGCGGACAACAAAAAATCTGCTCTAGCCATCTTCTTGGCCTCAATTGTTTATTATACATGGAAAACAAGAAATTACTTCATCCACGGGGAGCCCTATTTACAACCATCGGCCATCGCCATCAACGCTTTACATGACACCAATATCGGGAGCTGAAATGTCCATTGTAACCAACAAACCTCTTGGACCTCCCCGCCCGTTGGATGGTTGAAGGTAAATTTTGACGGCTCGGTCTACGCTAATTTCAAGGCCGGCTTGGGATGTGTCGTGCGCGACCATCATGGAGGCATTCTTGCGGCCAAAGGTGTCAAAACCTTCAGCCATTCAGTCAGCATGATAGAGTTCAAAAGTGCTTGCATGGGTTTGGATCTCGTGCAGCGCTATTTCGGTGAAACAGCCGGAATTATCGTGGAGGGAGACTCCATGGAGACATGCACTAAGCTGAACCGCATCCTCGTAGGTGCAGCCTTGGGGACTTCCGAAATTGCTTTGGCTAAGATATGTTTGGAGGCTCCAAGGGTCGTCATCTCATTGGTGGGCCGGGAAGCAAACCATGCCGCCGACCACGTCGCAAAGATCGCAGCCGAGTATGTTTTTGATTGGGAAAGAGGAATGCCTCAATCCCAAAAGCTCGTATTTTTTATCCAACGTGACTACGATATGTAGACCGTGCTTTATTTTTATTATATAATAGGCCCATGCCCAAAACTTTAGAAGTGAGTGTTTCTAGAGATTGGAGAGAGCTTCCTAATGAGAGAAAGTGAGGGAGTAGTGGCGGCGTTGCTGCGAGGGGGGGGGGGGGGGGCTGCTGCGGCCGTGGCGGCGTTGCGGTCCTGGTGGAGTTTCGGTGGTGGCATAGCGGTGGCGGGCCGCTGTGTGTGGGAGGCGGGCTGCTGTTGATGCTTGGCTGCGGTGCTTGCTTGGAGCTGCTGCAAGTTCTTCCCTTTTATCCCCATTTTCCTCTACCTGGTTGGGGTAGACCTGCTCCATTTTTCTGCTTTGGTGTCCCTTCGGTGTGCTGTTGCCCTTTGGGCTTCGGCGCAATGGGCAAGAAACGCAAGGACAAGATGATAGCTGCTCCTGTGATGGAGAAGGTGCTCAGCCCGACTCCTCCCGCTTCTATTTCACGAGCTTCTTCCGATGCCTCTGATAGTCCAGATGAGTCTTTAACTCCATCTTGCCCCTCTGTTTCTTTTCAAAGGCTGCCATGGTGACGTTAATGTCCTCAGATAATGAGAAAAAATTTTCTGGCCAAAGTTGCTCACAAGATGTTTGTCTAAATGCCACTGAGAAATATCCAAAAAATGCAACATCGTTAAAACCTTCTGCGCCTGCCATACTGAACCAACATGCTAAGCCATTTATTCCTGGATCCATCGATGCTATAATGAAATATTGTGGCAGCTCCCGTAATGCCCCGCCACCTGCTATACAACAACCTGCTATAATCTCACCAAAGGAACCGTCATTTCCTGGGCTGATAAAGCCTCAAATCCCTTCAAAGCCGCTGCCGCGGGAATGGGCACGTTGTTCCCCAATGGAATTCTCAATGCAAGCCGAACCGGGAGAAAGTTACTAAAAAATGGAATTATATCGCTGGATGAGGATGAAGCCGCTGTTGTTCGAACAAAATTTGACAACGCCCTAGTCGGGCGTGTTGTTGGAAAAAAATTCAAATTTGAATGGCTATCAAATCAGCTTACCGACAAATGGGGTTCATATGAAGGATTTCGCATCAATGATCTTGGTTTTGGATGTTTTATACTCTTCTTCGCAAACAAAGAAATTTGTGATCAAGTGTGGTTTGGAGGGCCATGGCATGTGGCCGGCTGTGTTGTGGGTCTAGACTAGTGGTCTGATAACTTTATCCCTTCGAGAAATCCACAATTGCGGGTCCCAACCTGGATCCGCTTCCCCGGCTTGCCGCTGCAGTTTTGGGGGGAGAAAAATTTACGCCGGATTGCTACGGCGATCGGTGAGCCTCTTTACATTGACGCATTCACGCATTCCATAACACGTACTATCTTTGCTAGAGTGTGTGTGTTAGGTGGAACTTGGCAAAGCCTCTTCAGGGGGGAATTTGGCTAAACAGTATCGCCTCCGGCAATTTCTTCCAAAAGGTGATTTATGAAGGAATCCCCTCTCTTTGTACTGAGTGTGGCTTGGCTAGACATGGAGATGATCCGAGCCCTACAGTTCCATTACCCAATCTTAAAGATGGAGAAATCCCACTTGACCCAAAAGCTGGGTTTGATGGATGGACCCGTGTTCATTCCAAGAAGCCGAAGCCAAAGCAACCGGAACGTATCTGGGTCCCGAAAGGTACAGCCCCGCCGCATAAACTTCCAGATGGTTGTCAAAAATCTCCAGATGCCTCCCTAATTCCTGCACATTTGCAAGTTGCAATTGCTGAAAGCAGCCATATCCCACTAATCACGAAACCTCTGCTTGAGGAAAATATAATGCCAGGCCCAAAGATGCAGCCGCCACTGTCCAGCTTCCCACTTAATATTGATGTTGATACCGCTCGAACCTCCAGTGAAGAAGAGATCCAGGAAATCATCTCAGAAAAAGCCAAAAAGCGGATAGCTTTGCCAGAGCAAAACCTGCAGGAAAACATCTTCTATGAGAAGCAGAAATCAACCAAGAAATCATCAAAACCTGAGTTAACATCTTCAAAAAAGATGAAATCAAGTGAAAATTACCTTGCGGATGATGACAGGCGATCACGGTCACTTTCCAGGAAACCAAGAAAGAAGAACAAACAGAGAAAATCTGGCATTCATTTTGACCATGCAGGGGGCTCCCCTCCACATCAATGACAGGCATCATCTTCTGGAACTGCCGGGGGGCTAACAAGCTCACCTCCCGTGCGTATTTGCACGAGCTTGTCAGATCGCATCATCACATCGTTGTTTTCCTTTTGGAGACACGAAGAGAGTCTTTCACCCGCCGGGATGTCGACAGACTTATCGGCCGCAACTGGAGTTTTGAAGTAATCCCCTCCCTTGGGAAGTCGGGCGGAATTGTCCTTCTTTGGCTAAACGACATTATTAAGGTTAGTAATATCACCAAGAACCGTCAATTTTTAACGGCATCCATCCTTTCGCCGCTTGGCACAACATGGCAACTTGGTGCTGTATATGCTAGCAAGTACATGCACCAGCCCCGTGATGTTTGGGAGGAGCTAGCTAAACTGGACATCTCTATCCCAACTATAATTGGTGGGGACTTCAACTGCGTTTTTCGGCCCACCGAGAAACGGGGCGGTGTGCGGGTCAACTTGAACAAGCGGCCGCAAGAATTTGCAAATTTCATCACGCTGTGAAACCTCCATGAAATCCCTTTCACCGGAAATATTTTCACATGGTGCAACAACATGAACCCGACGTCAAGAGTTCTGTCCAGGCTTGACCGAGTTTTACTCAACGCCCCGGCCCTCTTGACGTTTCTTGGATCCATAGTCCATCATATGCCAAGAATTGGCTCTGACCATGCCCCATTGCTCTTAGAAATGGACAAAATGCAATTTAAATTCGCCGGTCGATTGAAATTTGAAGAGGCTTGGTTAACGGCACCGAATGTATTCTCGGTGGCGCGTTGTTCTTGGGTGAAAGCTACTGCGGGCAGACCCCAGCAAAGTTCTTGCGGACAAATGTGCTAGAACTCTAAGAGCACTTGCACGATGGAGCAAATTTAATGCCAAGGCGGAGGATGAAAAGGCAAAAAAATTTGAAGAGGAAATCAAGCATCTCCAACTTATTGAAGCCTTCAGACCACTGGATGATTCAGAACTGCAGCGCCTGCGGGTTCTTGTTTACAACTACAATGAAATACAAACAAGACTTGAAGCCTGGTGGTGGCAACGTGCAAAATGTGACTGGCATGCCCATGGGGACCAAAATTCTGCTTTTTTCCATGCTGCAGCGACTCAGCGAAAGCATGAAAGCAGAATTTTTTCACTGTGCCACGGTGAGGAAACTATAACAGATGAAAACCAGATTATACAGGAGCTGTTTGCGCACTTCTCTTCAAGATGGTCCTTAGGTGACTCCACACCAAATGATGAATTGCCAAGGCCGCCCAACATCATAAATGATGAGCAGGCCCAAGCCCTCCTGCTCCCCATAACGGATTCTGAAATAAAACATGTTGTATTCTCCTTTGGCTGGAATAAAGCTCCCGGTTTTGATGGCATCACCCACTCGTTTCTTACCCACTTCTGGGGCTTCACCATGCCGGAAATAGTTGCTGGCATTAAAGATTTCTTCAACTCGGGCCGAATGGAACAAAACAGGAAAGATACCCTTGTTATGCTCATCCCAAAGTGTACTCAAGCAAACAAACCTGAACATTTCAGACCTATCAGCATATGTTCATCAATCTATAAGGTAACATCAAAGATTATTGCCAATCGTATGAAGCCGCTGTTATGCAAGCTAATATCTGAAGAGCAAGCTGCCTTTGTTTCGGGGCGTTTACTTTCCGATCATTGTATTGTTGCCCAAGAAATCCTTCACCGCTTACATTCGACTGAAAGTAAAAATGGTTACATGGCAATAAAGCTTGACATGGAAAAAGCTTTTGATAGAATTCAATGGAGCTATCTTCGGCGGGCCCTCCATGCTTTCAACTTCCCCATGAGCTGGACTAATTTAATCATGGAGTGTGTCACCTCTCCAAGATATGGCCTTCTCGTAAATGGTACCAAATCGGAATGGATCAGTGCATCTTGTGGATTAAGACAAGGGTGTCTGCTTTCCCCGTACCTTTTCATCTTATGCTCGAAATTTCTCTCATTACTCATCAAGCAAAGCAATCACCCAGGTTTGGGTATCAAGGTTAGCCAATCAGCCCAAAAAATCTCGCACTTACTTTTTCCTGACGATACACTTTTATTTGATTCGGCGACTATTAGTACTGCAAAGGAGTTGTCGGCCATCTTGCAACAATACCGCACCATGTCTGGTGAAGCCATAAATGCTTGCAAATCCAACATTCTCTTTGAACCCAAGGTCCCTCCAAACTCAAAAACCATCATCCTTCAGGAGCTCGGGCACAAGAAAGTTAATGCCCTTGACTATCTCGGCATCAAGCTACTCTCTGGGAGGTCTCGACCCAGCGATTTTGATGGAATCCTCGAAAGAATGGCATGTAAAATTCGTTCATGGGGCGCTCGACACCTCTCTCTTGCTGGACGGTCTGCTTTAATCAAGAGCTCGCTAGCAGCAATTCCCCGTCATGCTCTTGCAAACTTGCACGTCCCCACATTGACATTGAATAAAATCAATAGCCTCCTCAAAAAATTCCTCTGGTCTGGTTCGAGCAGCAAAGATGCCATCCATTTTGCCCGATGGGATGATATCTGTCTACCAAAAGACAAGGGAGGGCTTGGTATAAAGAACATGATAACTTGGAGGCGTGTTTGCATGGCCCGTGTTGCGGCTCAGGTGGTCGGTAAGGATAATTCCCTCCTGGCGCGAACCTTTGGGAGCAAATATGGAAAGTGGGACCTCTTCAATCGTAAGAGAACCCATTCCAAAATATGGAAGACGATATATTTGGGCGCTGAAATAGTGGCAAAGAACACATTCTGGATGATTGGCAATGGTCAATCTGTTTCAACTTTAAATGATACATGGCTGAGGCTTCTCCCAATTAACAACTGGCTCACCTTTGTGAATGTTTCTATCCCTTTAAAAGTGGCGGACCTGCTGAATGGTGAAGGCCAGTGGATTGATAACCTGCCATCATTTTTTGGCAATGATTTGATCAATTACATTAATGGATTGCCCCGCAATAACATGTGAGGTGTCGATTGTCTTGTCTGGGCACAAACTGAAAAAGACAAAATGGAAGCTGCTGCATTATATGAGGGCGAATGCTCGTCATCCGCTTTATGTGGCCAAAACATCTGGAAGATAAACTCCCAACCACGAATGTTGATGCACGTATGGCGAGCCATCAATTCCATGTTGTCAACCAACTCTTGGCTTTTATGCCGTCGGCTCCGCAACGATGGATTGTGTCCATGGGTATGTGGTGTGGAAGAAACTGCTGCACACTCATTGGACGATTGCCGCCTTATCTCAAAAATCAGATTGGAGGGAGCGCGGCTTGGTATGCCGTCACAAGTCCTGCACCAAAATTTGTTTGATTTCCTTGGAAACGACCAACTGACATCCAATGAGCCGGATGTGGCATCATTCATTTCCTCCATAGCTTTTTACATTTGGAAAGCCAGAAATTGTTTGGTTCACGGTGAACCATACATGCAGCCAGCCACTATTATCATCAATGCTTTATACGATACATCGCGCGGACACTGGTCGTCTTCTTGTAACCAACAATCTACTTGGACGCGCCCGCCCGTCGGATGGATTAAGATAAACTTTGATGCCTCCGTTCAAGAAAACAATATTGCGGGCCTGGAGTGTGCCATCCGGGACAGCCGTGGAGATCTTGTTGTTGCAATGGGCCTATCGCATCGGAGCAGATCTGTCGGCATGACAGAATTCCTAGCAGCTAAGGCTGCCTTATCTCTTGCCGCACAACTTATTGTTAGATACCATGGTTGTACAACCCCGTGTTCGTCGAGCGGATCTAGCCCTGCGACCCGCACCCAAGCAGCAAGCAGACATGCGGCAGAGGGGCTGGACCGCTCCCGCTCATTTCAGGCGAGCGAGCCGGGCGAGACGGCTCCCCTACTCTCCCGCTCGCTCAAGAGAATCGCCGACCAGAGCCAGGAGTGCCCTTCGTCGCACCAGTATTAGCGGATGGGCTCGGCAACCCGTAACCTGCGAGCTGATCGGAGGGTCACGATGGCCACCAGCCCAACCCCTACACGCGATCTGGTCGCCTGTCCGCCCCGGCAGAGGACTGGCGGGTCCCGGCGGTCCGGCTCGCGTTCGCCCAGGAAGGATAGGCAGGCCGCTGGAGCCAGATCGCACCCGCCTCCCGCGGAGAGGGATTGGGGGCGAGCTGACCCCCCATGGGTGCGAATAGCTCCTCAGGACAGCGGAGCCACGCTGTTGGCAGACCAGGCTGGACTGCGCATAGCTGTTCAGAACCGCGGAGTTTGGCTGTTGGCAGACCCAACCCAGGGCTTTTTGGTATTTTCAGGTCAGTTCTTTTGGTTATTGGCAGTTCAGATTCCAAAAACTATAAATAAGACCCAAGGGGTACCTCAGAAGGGACGCTTTTAGTGCCTCCCTGCTCCTGTTTTCAAGTGTTTTCTGAGGGTACCTTAGCTCGGCTTCTGGCTAAGGAGGGGAAGCGCTCAGAGATCTTCCGGGCTTGTGGTGGGACCTCCCTGCCGAGCCCTTGGGTCTGTTTCACCTTGCCTTCTTTGTTGTTTTTCTTGCAGGAGCGAAGTAGGCGCGAGACCACCCCTTTCCCAAGGGTCGAACTCCACAGGAGACCGGATTCCGGTTTCAACATTTTGGTGCGGTGAGCGTGGAGAGTGACCAACACAGAAGAACTCAGGCGAACATCATGGCTATAGAAGTGGAACCAAGTGACTACCACGGTCATGTGTTGACACTTTGTGTGTAAGGTCCTCATACTCAGAGTTGTCCCCTCCCATAGCTGTTGTTTGAATCTCATAGCATTTGGAGTAGGATTTGCACCTATTTGAATCGCTTCTACCTATGAAAACCCGTGCATCCCCACTTGTTACATCAACGAGAAATCTGGAGGTTATTATCCTCAGGATCAAGTAAGAGAGCAGCTGAGAGGCATTAGGAGCCGGGGTGACCGGAAAGGGTTCCCTCCCTAGCGGTAATATGTTGTCTCTTCCTTGCAATTCAGTAGCGGTCAAGTTTTCTCTTTATTACCAATTCGCCTCGAGCTTCTGAGGGCTTCAAGGGTTAGCCTCGCGATCGACTCCGGAAGCCAAACGTCCAACCCGTTCCTTTTAAATAGCCTAGTTCGGACGATGGGACGGTGCCGCGGGACTTTAAGCGCTATTGTAAGACCGAGCCTCTACACTGACGGCCGAGATCAGCTCCCCCCTTGCACGTCGGCCTATGTCCTCCCGATCGCACCTCTCCTCCGACTAGAGGAATTATCAGGAATGAGCCTAGACGCTAACCTCCAAGATTTGATAAAGGGCCGATCTCTCCAAGCAATCACAAGTGGCATGGCGGAAAGCGATCTTTGTCATTAGATCAGGATACGAGCCGTCGACGTGTTCCTTCTAAATAGCCCAGTTCGGATGATGGGACGATGTCTCGGGACTCTAAGCGATATTGTAAGACCGAGCCTCTGCACTGACGGCCGAGATCAGCTCCCCCCTTGCACGTCGGTCTATGTCCCCCCGATTGCATCTCTCTTCCAATTGGAGGAATTATTAGGAACAGGCTCGGACGCCAGCTTCCCGATTTGACAACTTCCAAATCATCTCTCTTATGAAAAGAATGTGTCCTCCATTTGTAAAAGCATCAGTGCAATTAACTCTCCAACACCTCTTAAGTGAATAGGATGTCTCCATCTCGAGCAAAGTCAAGTCCTCGAGTAGTTTTGGACCCCGAGCAGATCTCGCTGTCAGGCTCTCACCTAGCTGGCAGGGCCAGAAATCACTCGGTGTCATCCGTGGGCCTCGAGCAGATCCCGCTATCAGGCTCTCACCTAGCTGACAGGGCCGGAAGTCACTCGATGACGGTAGTAGTGGACCCCGAGCAGATCCCGTGTCAGGCTCTCACTTAGCTGGCAGAGCCGGAAGTCACTCGGTGTCATCCGTGGGCCTCGAGCAGATCCCGCTGTCAGGCTCTCACCTAGCTGGCAGGGCCGGAAGTCACTCGATGGCGGTAGTTGTGGACCCCGAGCAGATCCCGCTGTCTGGCTCTCACCTAGCTGGCAGGGCCGGAAGTCACTCGGTGTCATCCGTGGGCCTCGAGCAGATCCCGCTGTCAGGCTCTCACCTAGCTGGCAGGGCCGGAAGTCACTCGATGGCGGTAGTAGTGGACCCCGGGTAGACTCGCTGTCAGGCTCTCATTAGCTGGCAGGGCTGTAGGCACACCTGGGGGGAAAGGGTTGGTTCGTGGAGACTTTTTGCAGGACCCCGAGTGATGCTCGGCCCCGGGTAGACTCGCTGTAAGGCTCCCACTAGCTGGCAGGGCTGTAGGCACACCTGGGGGGTAAGGGAGAGAGTTTGGAGTTTGGAGAGAGAGTTTGGATATTTTGCAGGACCCCGAGTGCTGCTCGGCCCCGGGTAGACTCGCTGCTCAGGCTCTCATTAGCTGGCAGGGCTGTAGGCACACCTGGGGGGAAAGGATTAGCTCAGCATGTACAAGAGGATACAACTTTGTTGTTTCACGATATCACGAGAAATTGTATACTTGTTGTAAGTAATGGTATAAGGGCAATTCAATAGCAGTGAGCCAAAGGGTATCGAGTGATTCAAAAGGTTCAGAAAGCTCATGGGGAGATTGATGTTCCGAGTGCAAATTTCAGTTTCACTCAATTTTTTTTGGGTCGGCTCCCACTCGCCGGATACGTTGGGTTGGATGATTCTTTCCGAGCTTGTGCCAAACTCGAAAAGAGCGGGGATTGTGTACAACCCCGTAGCCGGGTGAGTGGGACCCTCCCCAAATATCAGCCTAGGGGCGTGTTGTGGGCGACGAGTTGGTGCGACCCCGTTTGAGGAGGTGCGGGTTCTCGTGCGTGCGTGCGGAAGTTTTATGCGCACAAGTTTAGAATTTGTATTTATATATATATATATTAATATTATATATTATATTATAATATATATAATATATGATACTTATAGGATAGAGGGGATAGAAGAAAAGAGGCAGGGGGGATTTTTGGGCTCGGGACACAGCAGAAAAAGGGGGAGAAAAACAGCAGGAGAAAAAAAGAGGAAAGAAGAGGCATCGGGGGTTTTTGGGGGGGATTTTTCTGCTTCTCCGTTAGGGCTCGGCCAGG
>CM077159.1:3366665-3438370 GCA_039583875.1 Platanthera guangdongensis
GCTTGATGCCCAGGCGGATGTACCCTTAGCCAGCTGGCCTCAGGCGCAACTTGCGTTCAAATACTTGATGGTTCATGAGATTCTGCAATTCGCACCACGTATCGCATTTCGCTGCACTCTTCATCAATGCGAGAGCCAAGATATCCATTGTCGAGAGCCTTACAACTCTTGAAAAGAAAACAACAAATCCACAAAACAAATCGCTTTGAAAATATATGGTTGAAATTCTACTCATACTACATATTTAACTTGGCACAAATCTGTGCCGAGTTGATCTCTCCTCCATCTAGAACATGTTACCATCAGGTTGTTCATGCAAAAGATGGACGAGTGCGCAACAACATCAATGAGCTGCTGAATAAGTTCACAAGTTGTCAAATCGCTCGATCTCTTTAGGGTCTTGACAATAATCCTTCTGCAGGTTCACCTACGGAAATCTTGTTACGACTTCTCCTTCATCTAAATGATAATGTTCAATGGACTTCTTGCAGCATCCCAGGCGGCGAACCACCCACGTCACAACGATCCGAACACTTCATCGGACCATTCAATCGGTAGGAGCGACGGGCGGTGTGTACAAAGGGCATGGACGTAGTCAATGCAAGCTGATGACTCACTCTTACTAAGAATTCATCGTTGAAGACCAACAATTGCAATGATCTATCCCCATCACGATGAAATTTTCAAAATATTACCCGAACCTATCGGCCAAGGTTATATACTCGTTGAATACATCAATGTAGCGCGCGTGCGGCCCAGAACATGTAAGGGCATCACAGACCTGTTATTGCCTCAAACTTCCGTGAACTAAGCGGCCATAGTCCCTCTAAGAAGCTGGCCGCGCAGGTTGAACTCCGCATAGCTAGTTAGCTGGCTCAGGTCTCGTTCGTTAACGGAATTAACTAGACAAATCGCTCCACCAATTAAGAACGTCCATGCACCACCACCCAAAGAATCAAGAAAGGGCTCTCAGTCTATCAATCCTTACTATGTCTGGACCTGGTAAGTTTCCCCGTGTTGAGTCAAATTAAGCCACAGGCTCCACTCCTGGTGGTGTCCTTCCATCAATTCCTTTAAGTTTCAGCCTTGCGACCAAACTTTGGCCCGGAACCTAAAAACTTAGGGGGCTCTCATTTGTTCTCATCTCTCTCTCTCTTGGTTTCTTCTAGAGAGAGAAGCTCTAATGGAGAGAGGGGGCCTTGTGCCTTCCTCTCCCCCAAGGCGGGTGCAGCATGGAGTTTCGGCGGCGGGTGATTCTTGGCGGACGGAGGTTGATGACGGGGGCTCGGCAGAGCGGGCTGGTTCGAGCTCGTTGGAGAGCAAGGGTGGGCGGAATGCGGTGGGGATGGGCAATCCCGTACAGGCCTTTGCGCCTTTTGTCGCTGGCGATGCTCGCGATCAGGATGCGTCCTGGGCGTCAATGGTGGATGCGGATGAGCTGGTGCGATCCGATGCAGGTATGCCTACATTGGATGTGAATGCTAATGCTGGTTTAGTGGCTCCGAAGGGGGTCCTTCCTGGGGAGATGGGGGTGGTGCTGGCTTTAGTCCTGCTGCAGAAAGCTGTAAAAATGTGAACTGCACACAAGGTGTTTGTCAAAATGCCCGACCAAAATCTGCATGGGAAATCCTAATCAACGCAGGAGCAAAGCGCGACATGATGTTTTTGAGCTAAAAGAATCCCTACAGGACTTTTGTCCTGATGGCAAAATTGTCCAAATGGAGAAGCTCTGGTCCGGCAAGCCATGAGACGGTTTGAGTTCGCCATCGTTGGAAAACTGCTTGGGCGATGGCTTCCGTTTCAAATTCTTCTGGTTGATCTCAGCAAAAAGTGGCATTCTTTTGGGGAATTTCAGCTCATAATGCTTAGTGAAGACTACTTTACGTGCAATTTCCAATCATCAGAGGCAAGGGATGGGATTCATATGGGCGGTCCATGGTATGTGAATGGCTATATTGTGGTAATTGATGCTTGGTCGAAAGAGTTTTCCCCTTCTTCCTTGAATGGAATGTCTACCCCACTTTGAGTTCGCTTACCCCACCTCCCGCTAATTTATTGGGACAAAAAAAATCTGGGACGCATTGCGGCGACATTGGGGGAACCTCTATTTCTTGATGCTGTTACAAGCCGGTGAGAGCGGGCTGAGTATGCGAGATTTTGTGTTAAGGAGGACCTTTCCAAACCACTACCGGCTGGAATTTGGATTGGTGGGCCTTTTGCCAACTTTTTTCAAAAGGTGGAATATGAAGGTGTTGCTTCAATTTGTTTCCATTGTGGATGTATGTGCCACAAAATTGACAAGTGCGTCCTGCACCCACCTCCTGTGACGCCGCCAAAAGCCCCTATTGCTAAACGTAATGAGCCTCTGAAGCCCCCTCGTGATGCCCCTCAGTCGCCTGCCCCGGGGGACAAAGGCAAAGCCCCTGTTATACCCGAGGTGGCTGCACCGTCTTCTTTGGGCGGACTGGATGGCCCGAATGATGTTGGCAACTACGGGCCTTGGATCATTGCTCGCCGCCGGAAACGGCCTAAAGACAAGAAGAATCAGGGTGTCCCGGGGCCGTCTTCACCTCCACCTCCGCCCTCGTCGGTGCAGCCGGCCCACCCTTGGTTTGGAACCGAACAACCGCTTGGTGGCGTCTTCACGACCACCAGCCCGTCTCCGAATTTGGAACATTTGGATGACGTCCCCCTGATTAAATCCAAACGCAAATCCAAGAAGAAGCATGCGGCTATAAATGCGGATGCTAGCCTGAATGAGGAGTTCTTTCTCCCCCTTCCGCCCCAACATGTTTCCCGCAAGCGGCGCAAAGGCACCATGGGCAATCTCCTTAACGACGGCGGGGACGCGTACCCTTTGGTGGATTAATGTCTAATACTCTTCTATGGAATTGTCAGGGAGTGCGGAAAAAGGAGACGGGACATGTGTTGCGGGAACTCCTCGGCAAATATGATAGTGGCATTGTTGGGCTGTTTGAAACTAAGGTGGAGAGTTTCACCAGGCGGGATGCAGAACATCTTGCTTGGCGTAGATGGGACTTCTTTCATCACCCTGTGATTGGTAAATCTGGTGGATTGGCGGTGCTTTGGCGTAGAGATCTCATCTCCTGTTCTATTCGATTCTCGTCTTCTCAATGTGTGGTGGGGAATTTTACTCTCCCAGATAAAACTATCTGGCGTGTGATCTTTGTGTATGCTAGTAAGGACCGGCATACTCGCCGTGTTCTGTGGGAGTCCCTTGCGGAGCATTCGTCTTTCGAGGGTCCTCTTATTGTTGGGGGTGACTTCAAATGCATTCTAAGGGCGAAAGATAAGAAGGGTGGTCGGCCGTTCTCTTATACTCTTGGGTCCAGAGAGATGGAGGAGGCTCTCATCCAGTTGAATCTTCATGAACTGGTCTTTGTTGGGCCCGCCTTCTTTTGGTGTAACAACAAACCGGTGCGCGACCATGTGTGGACCCGACTGGACCGGATGCTCGCTAATGAGGCTACGCTGGACCACTTCCCTCTCGCGCTGGTGCGCCATCTTCCACGGTTAGCCTCTGACCACTGCCCTCTATTACTCCAACTGTTAGAGAGAGAAACCGGGCCGGATTCGCGATGGCTTAAGTTTGCGGATACTTGGCTCTAATATCCTGCATGCGGTAGACTTGTCCGCAAAAACTGGTTTCGGCGAGACTCGGGGGGCTGTGCCGAAGTGCTAGCCCGCAAATGTCAGCGTACGCTCTGCGCTCTGTTTTGTTGGAGCCGCAACACGACTAGAAAATTGGGAGAAACAAAGGCGCAACTGGACTGTGAAATCTATGATTTGCAAACAAAAGAATGCTCGAATGCGGGGCTTACCGATGTGGAATGCTCCCTTCTTGTCTCCAAGGTTAAAGAGCTCACCTCAACGTTGGCCCGGCTTGACTCTTGGTCGAAATAGCGGGCTAAAATCCGATGGATCAATGAGGGGGACGCTAACTCGCATTATTTCCATTCCATCGCCTCCGCCCGGCGTCGCTCTAACTCGCTGATTGAGCAGGAATTCACCACCTTTTTCTCCCGTAAATGGACCTGTAATCGGCTCTATCTTGATGGCTGGCCGACCCTCCCGCAGACTCAACGCATCTCGGCTGCCACATCTGTGGAGCTGCTCCGGACTGTGCGGGAGGATGAAATTTGGAATGTTGTCCGTTCGTTGAAAGGCAACCGGGCCCCGGGGTGGGACGGGATCACAACCTCTTTCTTTCAGAACTTCTGGCTGATCATCAAGGATGATGTGTGCAAGGAGATTATTGATTTTTTTCCTACTGGGATCATGGCCCCGCAATGGAAGGAAACCCTTGTCATTCTTATTCCCAAACGTCCTAATGCTGCTCGCCCGGACCTATTCCGGCCTATCGGCCTGTGTGTCACTATCTATAAAGTTGTGGCCAAAATTATTGTGGGGAGGCTGCAACCCCACCTCGCTGGACTTATTTTTGAGGAGCAGGGTGCCTTTGTCCCAAGCCGATCTATTTTTCATCATTGCCTTATTGACCAAGAGGTCATGCAAAAGCTGAAAGTCTCTACGGCTCCCTGCGGTCTCCTATTTGCGAAGATTGACATGGAACAAGCTTACGACAAGATGTCGTGGGAGTCCCTCCAATTTGCTCTCCAGTGGTTCGGGTTCCCGGACCAATTCTCCAAGTGGATACTTCAGTGCGTTCAAAGGCCTCGTTTCTCGCTCCTGCTGCACGGGGCTCGGACGGCTTGGATTGATGCCGAGTGCGGCTTTCGACAAGGGTGCCCTCTCTCCCCCTATATCTTTATTTTAGTTGTTGAACTGCTTTCTTGTATATTGAAACAACAGGGCAACAACATCGGCTTGTCGCTGAGTTCGGGGGGCCCGCGCCTCACTCATCTGCTGTACGCGAATGATATCCTCCTGTTCTCGGAGGTCTCCACTGATGTTGTTACATCTCTTAGCAGAGCAATGGAACTTTATTGTAGCTGGACGGGACAAAAAATTAATACCACCAAATCTATGGTTGTGTTCAGCAACGCCACGCCCAATTGGCAGGCTAATCGCTTTACTCGCAAAGTGGGATTTGCCCATGTCCGTGAACTCCAATACCTGGGCGTTACCTTGGCCATGCGGAAGCTGTGGGCTGCGGATTTTGCTGAGCTGCTGCTGCGGGTGAACTCCACAATCCGGGACTAGAGTAATCGCCAACTCTCTCTTGTGGGCCGTGCGACGCTCATTAATTCCTCACTGCGGCCTATGGCGATGTTTGCTATGAATCATTTTGACATTCCCGTGGCCTCGCTGCGTATGGTAGATGCCCGTGCCCGCTTTTTTCTCTGGCAGAAGGACATTTTGCACCGGAGGTTCACTATATTGCGTGGGATGATGTGTGCACACCAAAGGATTACGGTGGCTTGGGGTTTTACTCTACCCTTCATTGGCGGGGCCCTCTCCGCGCGAGGCTGGCCTGGGATGTACTAAGGCCGGGTGCATCCCTCTTCCAATTGATTTTCCAAGCCCGCTATCCTCAGGGGTTTGGCCCGGGGCCAGTTCGCCGTGGTGACTCATTTATTCTCCGACTTTTAATGGATGGGATGTCTGCTCTGTAGCCGCTACTGCGTTGGAGGATTGGTGGGGGACATACTGTGGATGTTCTATCGGATGCTTGGATTTTTGAGGTGCCCCTTGCTCGGTGGCCCACATTTGCTAATTGACATGCTTTGGAAGGGCTCTCGGTGGCCGATTTAATGGATGACGACGGCAACTGGGATGGGGATAGGTTGGTAGATTTGTTCTCCTCGGATTTGATTGATATCATCACACGTATCCCACGGCTGGGTCGAACCGCTGTTGACGAGCCGAAAATCGGGTCGCGGTTCGACGGACGTACTATTACGGGGTTAGAATATGCTGCTCAGGTTTCCTCGCCCATCGACTCCTTCTCTTGGCTTGCGCGCCTGAAGCTGCACCCGCGGGAGCGTTTCTTCTGGTGACAAATGTCCCGGGGTGCCATTCCTACCAACGTTTGGCTACACAGGAGGGGGCTTGGCTTAGCTCCTGATTGCCCTTGGGGATGCGGCATGGCCGAGACGGTGGACAACCTGCTTGGGGCTTGCTCGACGCTTCGAACTGTGAGCTCGGCTCTACTACGATGGAGCATTGCTTTACCTTTTTGCGGGACTTGCAATGATTTTCGCAAGCTCTGCCAGGATACGGACCTGTCGGATTGGAGGCGGCAAGGGCCTTGTTCTATACGGTGTATCAATGCTGGCTTGCGAGAAATGCAAAAACGCATGGCCAGGAATTTTCCACTCCCCACATCATCGCGGCCACGGTCCTCACCTCCCTCTCTTGTGGTTTCTTTCACTCCGCCCAGGGGAACTGGGGCACCTCCAAGCCGGATCGGCTGTCTACTTCGACCCATTGGTGCCCCCCCCCCTCCTGGATGGATCAAGATCAACTTGGACGGAGCTGTCCGTTCAAACCGATTGGCCGAGCTGGGCATGGTTCTTCGGGATGTCGATGGCCTCGTTCTCCTTGCTACGGGGCAGGCTACATTGCACTGGGATCCAGGCGGTGCGGAGCTTGCG
The DNA here is from genome assembly GCA_039583875.1 of Platanthera guangdongensis. NCBI lineage: Eukaryota > Viridiplantae > Streptophyta > Magnoliopsida > Asparagales > Orchidaceae > Platanthera > Platanthera guangdongensis. The sequence goes on from CM077159.1 coordinate 3,373,244, forward strand.
GCTCTTAAGGCGCTCGGAAATTTTCTTCCTGCAACCACTTTTGCGGCCTCGGGGGTCATAATTGAAGGGAACAACAACAATCTCATTGATTACTGCATGCGAAGTTTGAGCAATGGCATGACATCTTGGGAAGCCCACGATGGGATGGGGCTGGAGTTCTTAGGTGAATTCGCTCATGTATCGTTTTAGCATGTGCGGCGGACCGCAAACTTTGCTGCGGATTTCTGGTCTAAGTTTGCTATTTCTTCCTCTTTTTTTGGACGGATCCTTTGAGGTTCCACCCGGACTTCCTTGAGCTTGTTCAAGAAGATCTGGTGGGTATCCTCCCTCTGTAATCTCCTTCTTTTTGTTTTAATATATGTTATATGCATGTTTCAAGGAACCCAAAAACTTTGATTTCTCACAAGGTGCCGGCGGAGTCCTAAGAGCAACATCTGTCGATCCCTGGTCGGCATCGTTTATGGTTGAGACTAGGACGGTATCTGATCGTCTTCGAGCCCCCAACTTTCATTCTTGATTAATGAAAACATCCTTGGCAAATGCTTTCGCAGTGGTTCGTCTTTCATAAATCCAAGAATTTCACCTCTGACTCTTAAATACGAATGCCCCCGACCGTCCCTCTTAATCATTACTCCGATCCCGAAGGCCAACATAATAGGACCGAAATCATGTGATGTTATCCCATGCTAATGTATCCAGAGCGTAGGCTTTCTTTGAGCACTCTAATTTCTTCAAAGTAACAGCACCGGAGGAACGACCCGGCCAATTAAGTCCAGGAACGCATCGCCGGTATAAGGGATAGGCACAGAGGTGCACACCGTGAGGCGGACCGACCGACCCAACCCAAAGTCCAACTACGAGCTTTTTAACTGCAACAACTTAAATATACGCTATTGGAGCTGGAATTACCGTGGCTGCTGGCACCAAACTTGCCCTCCAATGGATCCTCGTTAAGGGATTTAGATTGTACTCATTCCAATTACCAGACTCAAAGAGCCCAGTATTGTTATTTATTGTCACTAACTCCCCGTGTTAGGATTGGGTAATTTGTGCGCCTGCTGCCTTCCTTGGATGTGGTAGCTGTCTCTCAGGCTCCCTCTCCGGAATCGAACCCTAATTCTCCGTCACCCGTCACCACCATGGTAGGCCACTATCCTACCATCGAAAGTTGATAGGGCAGATATTCGAATGATGCATCGCCCGCACAAAAGGCCATGCGATCCGACAAGTTATCCCAGGAACTATTGATGCCTTAGCACAGATTTGCGGAAACTCCGGTGTCAGAACAATGTCAGTGGCGCTCCAACGACCAACGACAGAATCTCATCCTACCCAGCAAGCTCCGACTGCGGAAAACCTCCGACCCAAAATCCTGTCGCGGGCTTGGGCTCGTCGTGCTCCGTCAAATTTTTCACAGCAAGCGGAGCCGGAAAATAGCTACTTGAAAAATGGAGTCATCATGTTTGACGAGGATGAAGCTGCTACAGTCTGGAAAAATTTTGACAATGCACTTGTTGGGTGTGTTGTGGGCAAAACATTTAAATTTGTTTTCCTTGCTAAGCAACTTCAAGATAAATGGGGCGCCTATGAGGGATTCTGTATCAATGATCTTGGTTTCGGGTGCTTCATTCTTTTCTTCGCCAACAGAGAGTGCAGAGATTGTGTTTGGTTTGGCGGCCCTTGGCACATTGCGGGATGCTACGTCGTCTTGGACCAATGGTCTGGAAATTTTATCCCATCCAAGAACCCAAATATGTATATCCCAACATGGATTCGCTTCCCGGGCCTTCCGCTTCAGTTTTGGGGGTAAAGAAACTTGCGCCTCATCGCTTCTGCGATAGGCGAGCCACTGTACATCGACACCTTCACTAAATATTTCTCACGAACCATCTTTGCCCGTGTTTGCGTTCGAAGAAATCTGGCAAAACCACTACAAGGAGAAGTTTGGGTATCCGGCAATGCCACAGGTAATTTCTTCCAAAAAATAATCTATGAGGGAATTCCTTCTCTTTGCTATGAATGCGGTCTTGCTGGACATGGCGACGATCCATGCCCCACTGCCCCGGCGGTCGCTGAAAATGATGGAGTAATCTCCGTCGACCCTAAAGCAGGAATTGACGGATGGACTCGCATCCATTCAAGGAGGTCGAAACCAAAAAGCAAACAGCCCCTGAACAAAATCTGGGTTCAAAAGGTGTGAAAGGTGCCCATAAGCCTATAGCTGAAACAGAGATCCTAAACCCGCCTCCTATTGATGAATTGCTGGCGGAAAATGCCTTGCCACCATCATCCCCTCCAGAAAATGTGAGCTGCATTCCTCCAAATACAAGTGTTGTTATCCATCATGATGCCAACGCCCGCGTACAAGCTACAAGATTTGATGTTTTGTTGTACTTCTTCAGGATGAAGACGCATCAGATAGGGAATGTCCGGAATTGGAAAATACCGACAGCTTGGTTGGGGCGTACAATAATGATATCTCAATGGAAATTGATCAATTGACTCCCTCGGATGAAGATATAACAAAAGATATTCTCCCAAAGAAGAAGTCTGGAAGAATGGGAAAATCACTTCTGTCTGACGAACACCCACCAGAAGACATCCACATAAAAAAGAAAAAGGGCAACCGCAATAATGAACTACAACTTGATCACGTTGATGAAATTGGCTCGCCCAAAAAAGCCCCAAAGAAACAAAAAGCAGTGGAAGACTATGTTGATGATACTGAGGATGTCGTGCCCCGTGGGCGATCCCGCTCCCGGCATGGCCAAAAGGGTGAGCCCAGCCCCGAACGCACAAGGAAAAAATCTAAAAATCCACACTCAATTAAGGAATTCCACACCGACGAAGCACCGGGGGAAACCCCTGCACAGAAATGACGGGTCTCATTTTTTGGAATTGTCGGGGGGCAAGCAAGCTCACCTCCCGTGCTTACCTCCAGGAGCTTGTTCGCACTAATCGACCAACCACCATCATCCTGCTTGAAACCCGGCGTAAAAATTTTTCACGTCGAGACATAGACCGACTCATTGGACGGAATTGGAGTTTTGAGGTAGTACCAGCCATCGATAATTCCGGCGGAATCTACTTCCTATGGCAAGATACCATAATATCAGCAAACAATTTTATCAAAAACAAGCAATTCCTCATCGCCAACATCAGCCTACCATCTGGAATCACATGGAAATTGGGTGCGATCTACGCCAATAAGGACATGCACAGGAGGCGCCTTGTTTGGGATGAGCTAGCCAAGCTCGATTTTAATGTCCCCACAATTATAGGCGTTGATTTCAACTGTGTTCTGCGGGACACTGAGAAGCGCAGTGGTGCTCGGGTCAACATGAACAAAGGTCCACTCGAATTTGCTAACTTTATTTCCCTTTGCAACCTACACGAAATCCATTTTACAGGTAATCCTTTCACATGGTTCAACAACTAAGATCCAAATGCTTGTGTCCTCTCCAGGCTGGATCGGGTGCTTTTAAATCCCACCGCCCTGCTCTCCTTCCCGGGCTCTATTGTTCATCACCTCCCCAGAATTGCATCCGACCATGCTCCTCTTCTTCTAGAGCTGGATTCCTTGGATTTCAAAGCCCGAAAGCCCAACTAAGGTTTGAAGAAACTTGGTTGCTCAACCCAAATATTCACCCAATTGCTTTCAATGCTTGGAGTAGGGAAGTTTCTGGTCATCCCAGTAAAATACTAGCAATCAAATGTGCCTGAACGCTCAAGACATTGGCAAAGTGGAACAAGTTCAATGCAAAGGCTGAAAGTGGCCGAGCAAAATAGTTGGAGCTACAAATCAAAGACTTGCAAATGCGCGAAGCTAGTTACCCACTCAACCTTGACGAGTTGCGGGCTTTACGCACTCTCCTCGCAGATTATAATGAAATTCAGACCAAGCTGGACACTTGGTGGTGGCAGTGGGCTAAAAATAATTTGCAAAAACATGGCGATCGCAACTCGACATTCTTCCAAGCTACTGCGACCCAGCAGAAGCATATTAATAGAATCTTCAGCCTAAAGATTGGGGATAAGTTTGAATCTAATCAAGAAATCATGGAGCAGGAATTGATTAAACATTTCTCCTCCAGATGGTGTATCATTGATAGTACTACAACAACAAACTTGCCGACACCTGTTGTCCGCGTGACGGATCTTGAAGCCCAACTTCTCCAAGCCCCGCTTGCCGACAAGGAGATCCATGATGTCGTCTTCTCATTTGGAGCAAACAAAGCCGTCTTCTCATTTGCTGCCTTCAATTTCCCCCCATCTTGGATCAATCTTATTATGGAATGTATTTCATTTCCTAGATTTGGGCTTCTCATCAGCGGGGTAAGAGCGCAGTGGATCAACGCCTCTTGTGGACTCAGACAGGGCTGCCCTCTCTCCCCATATCTTTTCATCCTATGTTCCGATTTTCTCTCACATCTCATCCGAAAAAGCCGCCACCCGGGATTGGGCATCAAGATAAACGCATCCGCTTTCAAGATATCACATTTATTATTTGTTGATGATACCTTACTATTTGGGATAGCAACGGTCGGCACGGCCAATGAATTTTCCAAAATCTTGCGGTCTTACTGTGCCCAATCGGGCGAAGCCGTTAATGCCTCAAAGTCTAATATTATTTTCAGCCATAAGGTGCATGCCAATGCCAAAGAGGCCATTCTACAGGTGCTTGGCCACAAGGATGTAAAATTTGTTCATTGCCTGGGCATCAAACTCCGACCAGGCAAGGTTCAGCTTGCTAATTATGATGGAGTGCTGGAGAAAATGGTGTGTAAACTTAGATGTTGGGGGCTGCGCCACCTCTCTTTGGCGGGGTGGGTTGCTTTAATCAACAGTACGCTTTTGGCTATCCCATTACATGTCCTGACTAACTCGCCAATGCCGCTATCTATCATAAAGAAGATTGAAAGCCTCCTCAAAAAATTCCTTTGGCATGGGGCGCGGGACAAAGGCTCGATTCATTATGCCCGATGGGAAGATGTATGCTGCCGCAAAGATCAAGGCGGTTTGGGAATTATAGATTTAAAGACTTGGCGGTGTGTGGCAATGGCTAAAATTGCGGCCCTGGTCCTAAATGAGGAAAACTGCTTAATGGCCAAAGCACTGTTTCATAAATACAAAGGGCCCAATATGTTTGTCAACAACAGAAAACATTCAAAGGCTTGGAAACTTGCCTGCTTGGGAGGAAATATTTTGACAAACCACACTTACTGGATGGTGGGGAATGGCGAAAAAATTTCATGCCTCTTGGATTGGAGATATGCCACTTGCAAAATGGCCAACTCTAATAAACATCTCAACTCTCCCTGACCGTGTGAGCGAGCTGCTAGGACTCCAATTATCGCTGGGCCGAGCACCTTCATTTTTACTTTGGTGACGAGCTCGCGGCAAGAATTGTTAGACTTCCGCATGATGATGTGGGGGGTTCCGATAAGATTATTTGGTCGCATTCGAAGAGCAGAAATATGAATGTCGCCGCTGTTTATAAAGAGGAATGCCAGCGCTCGTCCCTATCCGGAGGAGAAATATGGAAGCTAAAAGCACAACCACGGATGCTCGTGCATGCTTGGAGAGCCTACAATAACCTGCTGCCAACATATGACTAGCTACACTCCCACAACTTAAGAACGGATGTCGGATGCCCGTGGGGATGCGAACAAGTCGAATCCATCTCCCATGTCTTTGGTGAGTGCAAATTTTTCTCTAAAATTTGGAAAGAATGCTCCAGACTATCCTTCGTCCCATCTATTTCCATCGGCACTTGCTTTGAACGCCTATTTGACGAAGCCGCATGCAATAAACATTCTACTCTTGCCATTTTCCTTGCCTCAATTGTTTATTACACTTGGAAAGCAAGAAATTGCTTCATTCACGGGGAGCCTTATTTACAACCATCAGCCATCGCCATCAACGCTTTACGTGACGCCAAAATCGGGAACTGGAATGTCCATTGTAACCAACAAACCTCTTGGACCTCCACGCCCGTTGGATGGTTGAAGGTAAATTTTGACGGCTCGGTCGACACCAACTTCAAGCCGGCTTGGGATGTGTCCTGCACGACCATCATGGGGATATTCTTGCGGCCAAAGGTATCAAAACATTCAGACGTTCGATCAGCATGACAGAGTTCAGAAGTGCTTCCACGGGTTTGGATCTTGCACGACGCTTTTTTGATGATACCGCTGGTACTACCCTGGAGGGAGACTCGATGGAGACTTGCATTAGGCTGAACTGCATCCTTGCGGGTGCAGCCATGGGGGTTGCCGAATCTGTTTTGGCAAGGACATGTTTGGAGGCTCCAAGGATCGTTATCTCATGGGTGGACCGAGAAGCAAACAAAGCTGCCGACCATGTCACAAAGATAGCTGCCGAAAATGATTTTGATTGGGAAAGGGATATGCCCCAATCCCAAGATCTTTTATCTATTTTACAGCATGACTTTGCTTTGTAGAACATATTTTTATTTTATTATATAATAGGCCCATGCCCCCATTCAAGGAACCCAAAAACTTTGGAGAGAGTGTTTCTAGAGATTGGAGAGAGTGTTTCTAGAGAGAGAAAGTGAGGGAGCGGTGGCGGTGTTGCTGCAAGGGGGTCGGCTTGCAGCGGTGGCGGTGTGGCAGCGCTCGGTAGGGGGGGCATAGGCGGACGGCTATGCGGGTGCTGTTCGGTGGCGGCGTGGTGGGGTGGTGAGGGTGATTTGGGGCGGGTTGCTGCTCGGGGCTTTGGCCCTTGAGGATTGTTTTTTGATGGGAAAGAAAAAGAAGAACCGTATGGTTCTAGATGTCCATGAGCCTGGGTCTCCTGATATGCCATTAAAGCTTGTTGATGCTGCTCCAAAAGGGTTTTCTTCTCACTTGCAGGTTCCAGTTTCTCCAAAAAAAAACTTAGCTTCTAGAGATCATGTTTCCGTGAATCTATTCGAGCATTCCGAGGCCCCAAATTCGAATGCTAAGCTTGGTTCGGATTACTCTCAAGATTCTGATTCGGATAGTTCTGAAGGCTCTGCAAACTCAAAAAAATCTATAAGTTCTTTAAGCTGCACATTAGGCGTTCGAGGTAATGATGCTGAGAAATCTGCTAGCATCTCCAGCGGTACTCATGGTGCCAAAGACAATATTTCTGTGAATTCTTCATCTTCTCAAGCCCAACAATCTCAAGATAATCAAGTTTTGCTTAACCAGGCTGCAAACTCTCTAGGTGTTAGACATATTGCCACAGTGAACTCCTCTTGCCCAGATGATCAGCAGGCTACCAATAATCATTCTCCGCTCAAACACACTGCATATCCTTATGTTCCAGGTTCAATTGATGCCATCATGAACCTTTGCGGCGTCACGCATGGAGTTCAGCCGGTGTCCGCTCAGCCATCCAGACTGCTAAAATGCGATCCGGGACCAGCAAGGCATATGATTGCCCTGCCCGCCCTGCTGCTCCAATAACCAAGGTATGGTCAAAAAACATTCCAGCTCTTTTCCCCAAGCTTGACATTCAACAATCAGATTTTTATGATGACGGAATTATGAATATGGATGACGAGGAAGCTGAAAGCATCAAAGCTGAGTATGAGAATGCATTGGTTGGTAGAGCTGTGGGCGCTAGTTTTCGTTTTGAATGGCTCGCGGCTCAGCTCCATCGTAAGTGGGGCGTTTGAGGGTTTCCAAGTTTGTGATCTAGGTGAAGGTTATTTCCTACTCAAGTTTGCCAAAAGAGAAGATCACGACCATGTTTGGCTTGGCGGCCCATGGCACGTAGCGGGTAAAGTTATCGGGCTCGACCTCTGGTCAAGTAATTTCATTCCAGCTCAGAATCCCCATATACTTGTGCCGACGTGGGTGAGAGCACCAGGTATTCCCCTCAGTTTTTGGGGAGACAAGAATCTTTGCCGCATTGCCGGCATCATTGGGGAGCCGTTGTTCATCAATGCATTTACTAAATCTAGATCGCGGACTAGCTTTGCTAGATTCTGCGTTCGGCGAGATTTGGCGACTCCACTTCTTGGCGAACTATGGTAAAATAGCGCAAAGACAGGGAAATTCTTCCAAAAACCTGTTTATGAAAGTATTGGATCACTCTGCACTTCGTGCGGTTTCGCTGAACATGGCGACGCGACATGCGCTTCAGTTGCTCCAATCAAAAATGCCGAAGTTCGCAACCCTCAGGAGGGTTTAGATGGCTGGACCCTTGTTCTACCTCGGAAGCCGCCGCAACAAAAAGCAAATGCTGACAACAACGGGACAAATTGGCAATGGCCTAAGGTGGAGAAGCTGGCTGCCCCTGTTCCAGCATCTTCGTCTATTGATGAGGTCATTTGCAATGCCCGGACTGATGCCCCTATTTTGCCCGAAGTCATGAACTCCCAGGTGCAGCTGATGGCGACTGATTGCCATGTTCAGGAAGGCAATATTTCCATCTTTGAGCAAGATAATGGATCAGAGCCTAATCAACAGCAACCACCTAAAGATATTACAGATCCTTGCCAAGAAAATTTTTCTAATGATCATGCTGACTTGGATGTGAGAAGACCGAGGTCTCCCACAAGGAAAGTCCGTACGAGATCAAAAAGTCGGGCTAAATCCGCTCGGGTTAGGGAGGAGCATGCAGCAGGGGCTTCCCCTTACTTGCAATGACAAAGTTGATCTTTTAGAATTGTCGGGGAGCAAGCAAGCTCACTTCCTGGGCACATTTGCAAGAGCTTGTCCGTTCGCACAAACCGATCGTTGTTGTTCTTCTTGAGACTCGGCGTCAACTATTTACTCGCAGAGATGTGGATAGGCTAATTGGGAGAGACTGGAGTTTTGTTTTTGTCCCAGCGGTGGGAAAATCTGGTGGCATTATTTTACTCTGGTTGGATAGATTCATCAAGGTTAGTGGTGTGGCCAAGGATAAGCAGTTTATTAAGGCAGAAATTCATTTGCATAATGGGGTGAAATGGAATCTGGGAGCTATTTATGCAAATAAGTATATGCACCATCGGAGGGCCCTTTGGGAATAGCTCGCCATTTGGGACAAAAATACTCCATCTATCCTGGGAGGGGACTTCAATTGTGTTCTGCAATCTGAGAAGAAACGGGGGAAAGGGGGAAGGGCCCCAGGAATTTGCGAATTTTATTTCTCTTACTGGCTATCATGAAATCCCCTTTATAGGTTATCCCTTTACTTGGTGCAATAATCAGCGGTCGGCTAACCGTGTCCTCTCTCGTCTTGATCGGGTTCTTCTCAACGGTCCGGCGCTGCTGGCTTTTCCGGGCTCAATTTTTCACCACTTGGCAAGGATCGCATCTGATCACACATTTTTACTATCGGACATTGATATTATGAATTTCTCATCGCCGAGAGGCAACTTGCGGTTTGAAGAAGCTTGGATGACCAATCCCTTGGTTCATTCACTTGCTCTAGGGGCTTGGAGAAAACCAGTTAACGGCGATCCCAACAAAATTCTGGAGATTAAATGTGCAAGAACTATCAAGACTATTTCCTGACGGGCCAAGTTTAATGTTAAATCTGAAACCGAGCAAGCTAAGAAATTGGAAATTGATATTGGTGCAATCCAGTTGCGAGAGGCCGAAGCGCCGCTTTCTGATGAAGATCTTCATTTACTGTGACAACTTGTTTCCCGCTACAATGAAGTCCAAACTAAGTTGGATGCTTGGTGGTGTCAAAGGGCAAAAAACAAATGGTTGAAGCATGGTGACAGAAATTCAGCATTCTTCCACTCCGCTGCCACTCAGAGGAAGCACGAGAACCGGATTGCCAGTCTTACCATCAATGATATGAGCATCTCAAAACAAGATCAAATCGAGGAAGCGCTGATTGAACATTTTTCTAAACGATGGTGCATGGTGGACTCTACCTCGGGGGGAGTGTTTTCCCCACCCCCGGGTGCAGATTTCTGATGCGGATGCGCAATGTTTATCGCCCCCCCCCCCCCAACTGATGCTGAGATCAAGAGGGCTGTGTTCTCATTTGGAAGTAACAGAGCTCTGGGTTGCGACGGGGTAACTCACTCTTTCTTTAAACATTTTTGGAATTTCACAATGCCTAATCTCATTGCAGCGGTCAAAAATTTCTTTGCAACGTGTAAAATGGAGGATAAATGGAAGGATACGCTTGTCGTCCTCATTCCTAAAATCAGCAATCCGTCATTGCCGGAGCATTTCCGACTGGTTAGTCTATGTAAAACAATCTACAAGGTTACTACCAAAATTTTGGCTAATCGCTTGAAGTCGCTGCTTCGCAATTTGATCTCGGAGGAGCAAACGACTTTTGTGCCCGGACGCCTTATGTCGGACAATTGTATGTTGGCCCAAGAGCTTGTCCAGCGTCTTCACTCGTCTGAGAGCAAATCTGGATTCATGGCCATGAAGATTGATTTAGAAAGATCCTTTGATCGGATGCACTGGAGTTTTGTCAAGCGAACTCTGGTGGCTTTTAGTTTTCCGATCCCATGGAATAATCTTGTGATGGAATGCATCACGTCCCCTAGATTCGGACTTCTAATTAATGGCTCGTGCTCCAGATGGATAGAAGCTACTTGCGGTCTCCGCCAAGGATGCCCCATATCACCATACCTATTTATACTTGGTTCAGAAGTTCTATCTTTGTTAATCAACTCTATTATGCACCAGGGAATTGGTCTCAAAATCAGCCGTACGGCTCCAAAATTTCGCACCTATTGTTTGCGGATGACACCTTGTTGTTTGGGTCGGCAACAACTAGAACAGCCTTGGAATTTATGGCCATTCAGAATCGGTACTGTGCGACTTCGGGCGAAGCTGTTAATCCCCATAAATCAAGCGTTATTTTTGGTCCCAAGGTCCCAACCGCCGCAAAAAATGACATTCTCGGTCTGCTTGGTCATGGCCCCTCCAACTCAATCAAATATCTGGGTATTACGCTGCGGACAGGGAAGATCATGATGGCGGACTTTGGTTACATCTTGGACAAAATTCTTGTAAAATAAGAGCATGGGGGCAGCCGGCACCTTTCCATGGCTGGAAGAGCGGAGCTAATCAAGAGTACTCTTTTGGAACTTTCGCTTCATGCGCTTGAAAACTCGCCACTGCCTTCTTCCACCATAAGGAAAATAAACAGCCTGCTCTCTTCATTTTTTTTGGAGTGGAGATCACCTCAAGCATTCTATTCACTATGCAAAATGGCCAGAGATTTGCTTACCAAAGGATCGGGGAGGTTTGGGTTTTCAAAATTTGCAGCTCTGGAAACGGGTTTTAATGGGAAATGTGGCAGTGCGGGTTATCAGAGCTGATGGAAGCTTGTTCGCACGTGCTTTCGCTCGCAAGTATGCCGGGAAGGACAGATTTCAGCCAAATCGAAGCCGGTCCAAAATCTGGAAATGTATTTGTATGGGGAGCAGGATTTTTGGTAGGCAATGCTTCTGGATGGTGGGAGATGGGTCCAATATTTCAACTCTTGAGGACACCTCGTTAGGCGAGCTGCCTCTTTGCAAGTGGCCAACTTTCATCAATATAAATGCTGTACCAGACTAGGTTACGGGCTTGCTTGATTCCAGCTCCAACTGGCTAGATGAGCTATCGGCCGGGTTTAGCATTCTCTTAATTGAAGCCATCTATCGGTTACCAAGAGACGATGTGGGGGGGGCGTACAAGCTTGTTTGGGCTCATTCTGAGAAAATTTCTATGAAAACCGGGGTCGTTTATAATTTGGAAAGCCCGCAAGGTGATCTGCAGGGGGGAGACTTCTGGAAAATCAAGGCCTCGCCAAGATCGCTGTTGTTAATATGGCGCGCTATTAATAACCTTCTTCCTACCAATGACTGGCTATACAATCATCGCTTGTGCACGGATCCAAACTGCCCCTGGGGATGCAACCAACAGGAAAATATCTATCACTTGCTGGGAAAGTGTCGATTCTTATCTTGAATCCGAGCGGCTCTCACAAGAATGTACTTTAACTTCCACTCCAGTAAAATTTGTCTGCTTGAAATAATGCTAGATGAGTTGGCCATCAACCCTAATTCAACAGAGCTTCAAGTCTTAGCTTCAATTATTTATTGGGCTTGGAGAGCCAGGAACAAATTCAATCACGGTGAGCCTTTCTCTTAACCATCATCCATCGCTTTAAATGCACTCATGGAAGCCTCGAATGGCAACTGGGCGACCCAACCAAACCTGGACAGCTTTTGGTCGCCCCGCCTTCGAGATGGGTTAAGGTAAACTTTGACGGGTCGGTTCACCCGAATTTACGTGCCAGATTTGGTTGTACCATTAGAGATGACAAGGGGTTGCTGCTTGGTGCTCGGGGAATTGGAATTCATAGCAGGTCGGTTGACATGACAGAGCTGTGAGGGGCCTTATGCGGTTTCGAGATGGCCAAAACGTTTTTTAACATTGCGGAGGAAAATATTGTCGGGATCATGATGGAGGGCGACTCCGCTTTTGTCTACTCAACCCTTAATCGTATACTTGCGGGATTCTACAATGGAGATGTTGAATCGAAGTTGGCCAAAATAATGATGGAATGCCCCAAACTTATTATCTCTCAAATTGACCGTAGGGCCAACTCGGCGGCTGATTTTTTGGAAAATCAAGCTTGTCTTTCGGATTTTGTTTGGGAAAGGGGGATGCCCCTACCCCATGCCTTATCTTTCATTCTCTCTAAAGATTTTGAGCCTATGTAATCCATGTTAAATATATATATTTAGGCTAATGCCACTTTCAAAGGAACCCCAAAACTTTGATTTCTCACAAGGTATCGGCGGAGTCCTAAGAGCAACATCCGCCGATCCCTGGTCGATATCGTTTATGGTTGAGACTAGGACAGTATCTGATCGTCTTCGAGCCCCAACTTTGATTCTTGATTAATGAAAACATCCATGGCAAATGCTTTTGCAGTGGTTCGTCTTTCATAAATACAAGAATTCCACCTCTGACTTTGAAATACGAATGCCCCCGACCGTCCATCTTAATCATTATTCCGATCTCGAAGGCCAACATAATAGGACTGAAATCCTGTGATGGTATACCATGCTAATGTATCCAGAGCATAGGCTTGCTTTGAGCACTCTAATTTCTTGAAAGTAACAACACCGGAGGAACGGCCCGACCAATTAAGGCTAGGAACGCAACACCGGTGTAAGGGATAAGCACAGCGGTGCACACCATGAGGCAGACCGACCGACCCAACCCAAAGTCCAACTACGAGCTTTTTAACTGCAACAACTTAAATATACGCTATTGGAGCTGGAATTACCGCGGTTGCTGGCACCAAACTTGTCCTCCAATGGATCCTTGTTAAGGGATTTAGATTGTACTCATTCCAATTACTAGACTCAAAGAGCCCAGTATTGTTATTTATTGTCACTCCGTCCCCGTGTTAGGATTGGGTAATTTGCGCGTCTACTGCCTTCCTTGGATGTGGTAGCCGTCTCTCAGGCTCCCACTCTAGAATCGAACCCTAATTCTCCGTCACCTATCACCACCATGGTAGGCCACTATCCTACCATCGAAAGTTGATAGGGCAGATATTTGAATGATGCATCGCCGGTACAAAAGGCCATGCGATCCGATAAGCTATCATGAATCATCAGGGCAACAAGCAAAACCTGCGTCGACCTTTTACCTAATAAATGCGTCCCTTCAAAAAGTCGAGGATTTGGTGCACGTATTAGCTCTAGAATTACTACGGTTATCCGAGTAGCACATACCATCAAACAAACTATAACTGATTTACTGAGCCATTTGCAGTTTCACAGTCTGAAATAGTTCATACTTACACATGCATGGCTTAATCTTTGAGACAAGCATATGACTACTGGCAGAATCAACCAGGTAGCACAACCTCAACACAACATGAAAGCAGCCAAACCATTCGCCATCATTATGCGAAAGGAAGGGAGAAATCTTGGTTGTACAGGTTAAGAGGCAAGTTTGCCTCTAAAATAACTCACATTAACAAGGTTACAATGATACCAAAATATGTTTTTAATTTGCTGCTTCATATAACAACATCATGCAAAGTTAAGGATCAGCAACCAGCAGACTGGATGTTTGGGTAGGCACATACGTCTCGCCAAATAGATGATCAAATAATAACTGCAATGCCAACCATTGCCTCTTTTTGCATTGAAAGAAGAGGCAAGAATTAATCTTTCTTCAAATTCAATGCCAGTATTGAGAATGGGATCAAAATGCAAGCAACATGACAGACACACCACATCCATAGTGACTTGTGGCCAACAAAATGAAACAACCCACATATGCAAGCCCCAATGACAACACAACAGGAGCCAAAAAGACCAACACTAAATAGGAGAAAAGAGCTCCAAAAGGCATGAACGTTTTGGAGGATCGATGCACAAGAATAATCACATATGCATCGCACAATATAAAGAAGAAAATTTGGGGGCATGACATAAGATCTCAGTAGAGGCATATCATGCACAACAAGCACTAGAGCGCAATCAAATTTTCTTTCCTCTATTAGTATGTAATTCAAATTCACAAAAAATGAGCCCCAAAGAGTGCAAAACCCCCTAAAAGCTTAAAAATGTGAAGCATGTCTAGCGCCTGCCCGCGCATTATTCGACTCGTAATCCAAACATTTAATACCGAATTTCCCTGGTGCGTGCCTTTTCGGGCCAGACTGGCATTTCTTCCGCAGATACTTATTTCTTGCACGGCCTCACATTTGTTGTCCGAGCAGGATTTATTTGTCACACTGCATAATTTTTGCGCGGCTATGCAATTTTTGACGTCGCACATATTCTTTTGCTCGAGTGTCTATTAATTGCCTGAGCGTGCATTTTTTCGTCGGGGCGTAGAATTTTTTGTCTGTATTTGTCCGGACGCACATTTATTTTCTGGAGCGCATTATCCTCTCATTCGCGTAATTTTCCCCCCGACCACGCTATTTCTTATTTTATCTGGTGCACACTTGCTTGTCGAACGCGTATTGTTTACATGTACGCACAACTTTAGCATATACACGCATTTTCATCGCGACGTATTTTTTTGCCCGGGGCACATTATTTACTTGAGCGTGCATTTTTCGCCGGGGCGTAGAATTTTCTTCTCATTTTTGTCCGGACGGGAATTTATTTTAAAAATGCGCATTTTCCTATCATTCGCTTTTTTTTCCTCACGTCCCCGCTCTTTCTTATCCGGTGCAGATTTGTTTGACGAAAGCGCATTTTGTGTCTGTACGATTACGATACACGTTTTTTTTGTCGGGACGTGCATTTTTCGCCCTTCTGTGAATTTTAATCTCGGGCGCGCATTTTTCGTCGTGGCGCGCATTTTTCGCAAGGGCATGCATTTTTCTTCGACACATTATTATGGTAACCGGAGTGATACAGAACTCAATCATCATAATAATGTGTCGAAGGATCAATAAGATATATTTGAGTACTCGGTAAGAACGATGACAGTCATCATACGGATCGTATCTAGCATAATGAGATCGTATCAGTGTAACAACATAATTCCTAGAAGTTATGTTCTGTGATTGATATTAATCATCGAAGTATTGTAAAGATCTCTTTTATGAGACTCTTGGGAGTGAGTGTAAGTTGACTCGTAATCCTCAAATAGAGGAATTCTCATAAGTGTAAACCTTTATAAGTAGTGGTGTGTGGTTTCTTGAAGGGGTCTAATGGAATGCTCTTCTAGACTATTCACCATAACATTAAAGTTTTTCAATCCTTCTCGCACTAGATATTATGCTTTCGGCTAACGTCATCATTTGGTGGGAGAAAGGTATAAACCACGGGGGTGTTTCATTCTCTTCGTTTCCACGACTCGATTGACCAAGCTCAACTCGACACATCTTAGAGTTTTACCTCTTGAGGGTGTTCATGTGGTGAACTGTGATGGGGTGAACTCATACTCACTAACCTATCACACGTGGGTCCATGCAAGCAGACAATTCATCATATTGCAGTATGCGTGTGTGTGAGCATGGGTGAGTCATCATATTACATTTATAACATTACTTTGCATCACGTAAGATTCTTATCATATAAGTTTGTATAGGCACTCTTATATGATGAGTTAAATATTTATGGGCATTTTTATAAGTTAAGTTACTTTCTTGTTGTACATCTATATTCTTTTTGGGATGAATGTTGCTTGTGTAGAACTCCTAGAGTAGAATGCTGATATTGTTATTATTTTATGCTTATATTACCACTCATGATATATAGAAGATATAACACATGTTTATTATTACTGCTTATATATATTGTACCCTCTTCTTTTCTTCACCCGGTGCCTGAGAGACACCGGGGGAGCGGATGTGTTAGTCAACTAACAGTTTCTACGTCTTCCATTTTAGGAGGAAACCCAGCAGATAGAGCAGCAACAACAGGTCATATAGCAGGGTAGCCAGGCTGGTGTGACAGGGCCTGATACGACGTTATCTTCGCTGCCGTCGGTTACAGATGTGAGTTTTGAGAGACTCATGATTGTAGCAATTTTTGTGTACTCTGATATTAAAGAAATGTTGTAGCTTCTTATTATTCTTATACTTATTTGGACTTATTAACTTGTGTGGATTGTGACTTATATATATTGTTTATGTTGGGTTGGCATGGATGATATTGGTGTTGGATGGCAGGATATGCCTCCTGTAGTATCGGTCGACCTGTGTGTCGGCGTTACCACAAGGCGGCTGTTCTGGGCATAAGACTCCCCTCAGCCGTGTCTTGTGTTCCGGGAGGAGGGTCTTACAAATGGTATCGGAGGGAAGTTTCGATCCTCCGACCTTAGGGCCTGACATCACGTAGAATGAAAGGCTCAGGCGCCGCATTTAAGGTCTGGTACCACGTAGACCACATGAGCTCATATGAGTGTATGAACAGTAACTCTTCAAATATTTAACCAAAGGTCTAAGATTATTTCTTAAAATAATTAGTAATTATTATATTTTTTCTAAATTATTGTTATACATACCTTTTCATGAGAAGTGTTCAATATTAAAGTTGTAGATCTCGACGAGATGTACAACTTTCATGTCGAACATTTTTTATTTGAAGCAATTTAGACCCTCGATTTGGCCCCGGAAAAAAGTCACGCCGAACATATGTACGGACGCCCGGGATCGGCGTGACTTTTTTCGAGGGCCAAATCGGGGTCTTAAACAACATCATATTAAACAATATTGAACATGAAAATTGTAGATCTTGACGATATCTACAACTTTCATGTTGAACACTTTTTGATTTGAAGCCATTTAGACTCCCGATTTGACCCTGGAAAAGTCGTGCCAAAAATCTGTACGAACGCCGGGGATCGACTTGACTTTTTTCGGGGGCCAAATCGTGTGATTAAGCGGCATCATATTAAAAAATGATCAACATGAAAGTTGTTGATCTCGATGAGATCTTCAACTTTCATGTTGAACATGTTTTAATTTGATGCAGTTTAGACCCCCCCCCCCCCATTTAGGTCCCGAAAAAAATAACGCCGAAAATCTGTACGGACCACTCGTTCCGTGCGTGTCTTTTTTCGGGCTCAAATTGGAGGCCTAAACGACTTAAAATCAAAAACTGGTCAACATGAAAGTTGTAGATATCCAGAAAAATAAATATTCATCAATAATTCCAGGAAAATTATGGGAGGCCTCGTTATAATTCCAGAAAAATAAATAAATGATCCATTGGTAGTGTGAATACTCTTATAATGTTTTCGCCAAGATTGTCTCTAAGGGATCAAATTTTGTTTTAATGGTCTCGTTATTATGTGTTCATGTGCACTATTGAATGTCACATTACTACATTTGTACCAGCGCATCTTTTGAGTTATGGAAGGCTAGTGGCCGGAATAATAAATACTATTAAGGAAAAACATGGGAGTACCCCCTTATAGTGATATTCTACAATGAGGGGTGGGGGGACGAATCTACTGCAACTTGGGGCAGAATCTCAGTGGATCCTGACAGTAAGGCCACTCTGCCATGTACAATACCCTGTCGCGAATTTAAGTTGTCTGCAAAGGATTCTACCAATCATTCGTTTGAAACTGCAATTAAAGGCATCCACGCAAGTTATGTACAAAACCCGTGTGGAGGAAACCTACGTCACGCTCCCTTGGGAGCTATAGCCCTACTGTTGGACATGGGACGAATGGCTCAGGCACCGCATTTTTAGCATGGATTCTGACTTAGAGGCATTGAGTCATAATCCTACACACGGTAGCTTCGCGCCACTGGCTTTTCAACCAAGCGCGATGACCAATTGTGTGAATCAACGGTTCCTCTCGTACTAGGTTGAATTACTATCGCGACACAATCATCAGTAAGGTAAAACTAACCTGTCTCATGATGGTCTAAACAAAGCTCGTGTTCCCTATTAATTGGTGAACAATCCAATACTTGGTGAATTCTGCTTCAAAATGATAGGAAGAGCCAACATTGAAGGATCAAAAAGCAACGTCGTTATGAACGCCTGGCTGCCACAAGCCAGTTATCCCTGTGGTAACTTTTCTGACACCTTTAGCTTCAAATTCTGAAGGCCTAAAGGATCGATAGGCCACGCTTTCACGGTTCGTATTCGTACTTGAAATCAGAATCAAGGTCGGTCGGCAGTGCACCTCGTAAGAGGATCCCGATCATCAGCTTCCTTGAGCCCTACGGGCTTTATCACCCGTCGGCTCACATGCATATCAGTCTCCTTGGTCAGTGTTTCAAGACGGGTCGAATGGGGAGCCCACAGATCATTGCAATAAGCACGCAAAAGCTGTTAAGCCCGTCTATACGACGCGTGCCATGTTGCTAGTCGACCATAACGGTAGTGTCTCCGTGGGCATCACTCGCCTAGGCTCTACATGGCGATAAGGTCTGCAACGATCCACACCTCGAGCTAAGCAACAGACTAATGTATGTCATTCTGCTTCAGGGCGAGGCACACCGCCGGCCCCCATCCGCTTCCCTCCCGATAATTTCAAGCACTCTTTGACTCTCTTTTCAAAGTCCTTTTCATCCTTCCCTCGCGGTACTTGTTCGTTATTGGTCTCTCGTCCTTATTTAGCCTTGGACGGAATTTATCGCTCGATTAGGGCTGCATTCCCAAACAACCTGACTCGTTGACAGTACCTTGTGTTACGACAGGGTTCAGGCCGAACGGGGTTCTCACCCTCCCTGACGCTCCATTCCAGGAGACTTGGGCTCGGTCCGTCGTTGAGGATGCTTCTCCAGACTACAATTCGAGCTGCATAGTAACCCGATTTCCATGCTGGGCAATTCTCGATTCGCTCGCTATTACTAGGGGAATCCTCGTAAGTTTCTTCTCCTCCACTTATTTATATGCTTAAACTCAGTGGGTCACCCCGCCCATCCTGGGGTCGCATATCAATTTTCATACAATAACAATTGAATTGGGTTAAACATGGTATTCACACAACTTTCTTAAAGCAACCAGACGATGATGAGGATCAACATAGCTTTCATCCCACCAATTAATCGATCGTTGCAAGAGAAAATCATCCCTGCTCTTCAGCCTGCCACACATCAGCGCATGACGGGCCAATCTCTGCATCCTAGACAAGACCAATGCATAACATTAGAGATCTTGTGGAGCGATTTAATGCTTGATGCCCAGGCGGACGTGCCCTTAGCCAGCTAGCCTCAGGTGCAACTTGCGTTCAAATACTCGATGGTTCACAGGATTCTGCAATTCACACCACGTATCGCATTTCGCTGTGCTCTTCATCGATGTGAGAGCCAAGATATCCATTGTCGAGAGCCCTACAACTCTTGAAGAAAAAATAACAAATCCACAAAACAAATCGCTTTGAGAATATATGGTTGAAATTCTACTCATACTACATATTTACCTTGGCGCAAATCTACGCCAAGTTGATCTCTCCTCCATCAAGAACATGTTACCATCAGGTTGTTCATGCAAAAGATGGACAAGTGCGCAACAACATCAATGAGCTGTTGAATAAATTCACAAGTTGTAAAATCGCTCGATCTCTTTAGGGTCTCGACAATGATCCTTCCGCAGGTTCACCTACGGAAACCTTGTTACGACTTCTCCTTCCTCTAAATGATAAGGTTCAATGAACTTCTCGCAGCATCGCTGGCGGCGAACCAACCACATCACAGCGATCCGAACACTTCACCGGACCATTCAATCGGTAGGAGCGATGGGCGGTGTGTACAAAGGGCAGGGACGTAGTCAACGTGAGCTAATGACTCACACTTACTAGCAATTCCTCGTTGAAGACCAACAATTGCAATGATCTATCTCCATCACGATGAAATTTTCAAAAGATTACCCGAACCTTGAAAGTTTATAGTTGCCTACCTAAATCACCTAGAGGGGGGTGAATATGTGAGATGTGCGTCTTATTGAGAAATAAAAATTTCAAACCAAAGCACAGCTCTATCTACCAATTAATCACAGACAAGACAAGATTTATAGTGGTTCCCCAACCTTGGGTACATCCACTTTCCCTCGCCGATCTAGCAATACACTAGACTCGGCTACTCCACTATCTCGGATTGAAAATCAATCCTACCCTCAGAACAATGTTCCTCAATCTCGATCCACAAAACGGATCTACACTCGGAAGGTAAAACTTCCTAAAATCTCGGAGACAAAAGCTCCTACACTCGGAGAAATTTCTCCTACAAGAATGAAAGAAATTTTGTATAAACATATAAACAGTAATTTCTTTTTCAGATCTGCAACAGTCGGCCGGAAATTTCTTCTTCTAGGCTTTGCGCCTTTATCAGAATGATGAAAAGAAATCTCGGCAAGATTGGATCTGAAACTTCTTGGCTTCACACGATCGATCGAATCAGAAGATGAGGAGTTGGGCAAATCTCGATCTGGAAAGCCTACTTGATCTGAATCCTCTAAAGGCGAAACCCTAACCGGTCGGGAATCAGCGACGGCGGCGGCGGTGGTTTTCGTTTCTTGGAGAGAGAAAGAGGAAATCAGAGACTTGAGAAAATGGCTGCAAAACTTTTTAATATTTTCTTTGATAAAACTTCTTAGGATTAGGGTTTGTCGGTTTAGACAAGACCATTTATAGGATCAGACAAGATTAGACATAATTAAGTCATTATGAGATACACGTGCACCAATCACGTCAAGGTTCATAAAGAATTCTGTTATTCTATACTTAACAAAATTTTCGGAAAAATCAAAGTAAAATACTCGAGAGAGAAAGGACTACTCGAGTACATTGCATCACTACTCGAGTGGGTAGAAGATGATTAGTCGAGTATATAAGAAAACTACTCGAGAGAGAATGAGATAGTTACTCGAGTGTATGGAGTCAACTACTCGAGTAAAAAGAATTCCGCTACTCGAGTATCAAAAATGACATACTCGAGTACTTAAGTAGTTACACGAGAGGTGGAGTGGATTACTCGAGTATAAGGAAAACTACTTGAGTAGATGAGAATGAACTACTCGAGTGGTTGAGAAACTACTCGAGATAAGGACATAGAAAATTTCTGGAACTAGAATACTGGACTACTCGAGTATAGAAGTAGAACTACTCGAGACGAATAGAACTAATCGAGTATATGGAAATGACTACTCGAGTAATTCACTTAGAGAAATTTTCTGGAATATAATTTTGGGTTACTCGAGTAGTAGATGAACTACTTGAGTACATGACTTAGACTACTCGAGTAAGTGAGAACTACACGAGATTCAAAATTCAATTACTCGAGACGAAAAATAAAACTACTAGAGTACTATACAGTACTACTCGAGTATTTAACTTAGAAAACTTTTGAGGAGAAAAAAATTTTGTAAACCCGAGAAGAGAAAGAAAACTACTCGAGTAGTTATCTTAACTACTCGAGAGCCATAATTAGACTACTCGGGATATACCATACCTACTCGAGTAAGAGTATTATTACTCGAGTATGAACTAAGCATTTTACTCGAGAAAGTATAGAACTACTCGAGTATAATACTTAGGAAATTTTTTGACATAATTTTTTTCTTCTTCTAAGGTGAGACCAGCATCAAGTCTTTTCACTTAGTCCTAGAGCTTGAATATGAAGTGTATCCCAATAGAGAGGCTACACATGAGTTAATACCTTGGATCACACAATGAGGGATTACAATGTATGGTCCTGTGTTTAGTGACCCATTGTAGACTGACATTGGTCTACACTTCCCATAAGAATCCTGCAAACACATAACTCAAACCAAGCATCAAATACAATTTAATTCATCTTAATTCAAGGATGACTTCATCAAATCAGGGTTAGTGTGGATACAACACCCAACAATCTCCCCCTATTTGTAGAAGTCAGAACCCTTTACACTAAGATGAATTATGGACATAAAAAGAATACTAAGTAGATAAATCAGTGTAAGCAGGCAAAGGACTATGAAAAAGATAATAAGATCAAAAACTTAGAATTATGTAAGTGTGAATTTCCAAAAATGTCATTATCAACAAAAATCATTTCCACAACTCATAAGTTCTTGTAGCTAGATCTGATGATGCTGCCTGTCTTGCTTCTCTTGTTGTCTCCTTTGGTATCTGTAAGGCTTTGGGTAGTACTTGGGAGGTCTTGGAGGTGCAGCAAGATTATTTCTTCCAAATTCTCTGTCATATAATCTTCTTTGGGTCATTGATTTCTCATATAACTCACATTCCTAGGAACTGTAATGTATATTCCCGCTCTCACGGTAGTCCATAATAAGTTTGAGTGTATCCAAGATGAGGGACTTAAAAGTGGGAGACCATATCTCAGCAAATTCAGGAGCTTTTCTCTTATTAGCATCAGAAACTGGAATGGACTTGCTGGCAGAGGAACCTTCACCATACTTTCTTTTCTTTCTAGAAGTTTGGATCTCAGGAGGAGCATGAAGGAAGATATCTGCAGGATCATCTTCCCAACCCTGAGTGTAGGAATCAGGAGGAGCAACTGAGTCACCGGGCCTTGGAGAGAAGGTGGGTTGAGGAGCTTGAGCAGGAGAATCAGCAGCTAATGGATTCAGGTGATGAGGGATGATGGTTGGATCAGCAGCAAACTCAGGCAGGATCTGGTTATGCATCCAAACAGTAGTGTCATATGTATAAAATTTGACACTCTGAATCTGTGCTAAGACATCATCATGAATTTCTTTCACTTTGACTTTCCAAAGCTCTTGCATGGCAGCATCTGACATTTCTAAATACTCTTTCACCAACTTCTCCCCCTTTCTGACTCCAACAGATAGCTGAGAGATTGCATCTTCTTTGAAAGTGTCAACCTCTTCACAGATCTTTATCTTGTTTGTTTCAGCTCTTTTGTTCAATTCTATTTGATTTTTAGCTAGAGTAACACCTTATTCCATAACTTGTCCAACACTAGTTATAGTGTGGTCTAATGCTTTGCCACCAATTTGGAACAAATGTTTGAGCTGATCAGTATTATGTTGGATTTCAGCAAATCCTCTGCTCATCTCAGTTTCTAGAGCAGTGACCTTATCAGAGACAGTCTTAATACAACTATCAAAGTATGTTTTCTGTTCTTGAAAGAGAAGGACAATCTGTGTCATCAAATCTGTGGAGGGAGTAGCTGTTGCAGCAGGAGAAGCAGAAGTAGATGGAACAGAAGGAAGAGGAGGAGCTACCCATGGAGCTATTTCTGTAAGGGTGACATAGCTTGGAGCTCTTGTAGTATGAATGAGGGCATCCCCTTCTTCAGTGACTTGAGGTATAGAGAAATCCAAATTTCTGAGAGGAGCTTCAGCTGGCTCAGGTGATTGCTCATTAGAAATGAAGAAAGTTTCTGGCAGCTCTTGGTGAGCATCATGAGATTTAGCTGGAGACCTTGCTGTAGATTTTTCTGGAGACTTTGCTGGAGATTGCACTAGAGTGGATTCTTTGGGTATGTCAGTAGATGGAGCTTTGGAGATAGAGGAGGAGGTGGTTTATCTGCAGTCAATTCCTCTATCATCTCATTGATGGCATCATTAGTGGATAGGAGTGCTTCTAGAAGTTTTTGATCTGAGGGAATGTCTTCTGGGGTAACAGGTGCAGGAGTAGGTGCTGTAGGAGTTGACATCCTGACTGAAACAGTAGGACCAGGCTCCCCCTCATTCGGTGCACCAGAGGAGCTGGGGACCTGAGATGGAGAGGGAGATGGGGTCCTGTCCTCTATGTTTAGAACTTCAGTAGCCTTAGAAGCTTGAGAAGGATTCTGCAACTTGAGCTCCCATCTTTGAATGGAGGAGATGGAGACCTTCTTCATGTGGTGAAGGATACTGCCTTTAGAGAAGTTGAAGGTTTCAGGGTTTATCTCATGAAGGAGTAGAGAAATTATCCTTGCATAATTGGGGGATTTAATGCTCTCCTTAATTTTGTTCAGGATGAGCAAGCCAAACTGAAAATCCTTTCTATAGAATATAGCTTGCATCATTTCAAATAAATAAAGAGGGATATCTCTTATTGAATTTGTCCTGCATAGAAGAACTTTTCCAATAATATCAACTCACAGTTTTCCTTCTGTATTCATATCAGCTCTACTAATGTGCTTTGCAGCAGATGGAATTCCACAAAATAAACAGGTTCTGACATATTCTTCATCACCCAAAAAAACATCTGCATCTAGAACTGGCAGCCGAAGAAGTTGAGAAACAGAGTTTAGGGTAAGTTTGATCTTTACACCTCTGACTGTGGATTTTAGAACTGACCCGTGGCGCAGAACTTTGATATTTCTAAAAAACTCTGCAACATCGGGGAAGAGAATTCGACATTGTTCTTGGAGAACGAAGGTTAATCCGGCGGTGTCCAGCAAAATCATGAGATTATGGAAGTCGTCGGATAGTTCTGCAATCTCGGCGGGGACCAATTCCGAACCAATGCCGATTTTAGAGGAGGCGGCCATGATTCAGAAATCTTGGTAATTCAGAAACCCTAGAAAGTTTCGACAGGGTGAAGGAAAGCGCATGACTCTGCAACTGATTGAGGAAGGCGAAGAGGCAGTCGGGTACTCGAGAGAGCGGAAATGATTTCGTGTAGGACATTTTCGGATTTTCTTATTTATATAACCCTAGTGTTTGGTCTAATTAATCGAAAATGAATGAATTAAATCATAGAAGAGGCGGCATAAGCCTTGGTTTGCGCATAAGAAAATTTGAAGTTGAATACTCGAGTAGGCATATAGAAGTAATCGAGTAGATGTATGAAAGTACTAGAGTAGATGAGTGAGGTACTCGAGTATGTGAAGTTGACTACTCGAGCATGGAAAGTTGACTACTCAAGTATGTCAGTCTGCTACTCGAGTAGGTCAAATGGACTACTCGAGTATATCATTTCACTACTCGAGTATGTCATATTTTTACTCGAGTAGGTTGTATCTTGCTCGAGTCAAAGAGTTAAAATATTGTAAAATTCCAATATTTGACTAACCTTTGAGCCTTGAACCTTCTTGAAAAATCCAGCTTCTCTAGTCTTCTTTGTTGAGCATCCCAAGTTCTGTTTTGAAGAATGAGAACTTGTTCTCGTCCAGCGGCTTCGTAAAAATGTCTGCAATTTGCCTATCTGTAGAGACATATTGAAAGTCTATGTCCCCATGCTCCACATGCTCTCGAATGAAGTGATACCTTAGCTCTATATGCTTTATCCGGCTGTGCGAGACTGGGTTGTTGGCTATTGCAATTGCGCTGGAAGAGTCGCAAAATAGAGGAATGTTTTCAAACTTCATGTTGTAGTCCTCAAACTGATTCTTTATCCAAAGTAACTGTGCGCAGCAACTGCCTGCAGAGATGTACTCTAACTCAGCCGTTGAAATTGCCACACAGTTTTGCTTCTTGCTACTCCAGGAGATAAGCCTTCTTCCAAAGAATTGGCAAGTCCCTGAGGTGCTTTTCCTATCATCTCTGCTCCATGCAAAATCTGCATCTGAAAAACCTATTAGCTCGCTATCATTACTTCTTGGGTACCATAAGCCAAGATTCGGTGTACCTTTAAGGTATCTCAAAATCCACTTTGCAGCAGCGTAGTGAGATTCCTTAGAGTTCACCTAAAATCTAGCACAGACACATGTTGAGAACATTATGTCAGGTCTACTTGCCGTAAGGTAGAGCAAGGATCCAATTATGCTTCTGTACTTGGTTTCATCAAAAGGTTTCCCTTTTCATCCTTGTCTAGAGACATAGTTGAACCCATTGGAGTCCTCATCGAGGTTGTGTTCTCCATTCCGAATTTCTTAATCAGTTCTTTGGTGAACTTGGTCTGTGAGATGAAAATTCGATCTTCAGACTGTTTCACTTGAAGCCCTAAGAAATACTTCAACTCGCCCATACAGCTCATTTCAAACTTCCCTTGCATAAGTTTTGAAAACTTTTTGCAGAGGTTGTCATCAGTAGAGCCAAAAATAATGTTGTTGACATAAATTTACACTAGCAAAATCTTGCTTTTAATTTCCCTAAGAAATAATGTCTTGTCTATCTTTCCCCTTATGAACTTGTTCTCAAGTAGAAAGGTAGACAATGTCTCATACCAAGCCCGAGGGGCTTGTTTCAGACCACATAACGCTTTGAGCAGTAAGTAAACATAATCAGGAAAGTTGGAATCAACGAAACCTGGAGGTTGTTCCACATATACCTCTTCCTTTATGTCTCCATTAAGGAGGGCAGACTTCACGTCCAACTGATAGACAGTGAAGCCTTTGAGTGTGGCATATGCTAGGAATAACCTTATCGCCTCCAGCCTTGCCACTGGAGCGTACGTCTGGTCAAAGTCGATTTCTTCTTCTTGATGATAACCTTTTGCGACAAGTCTGGCCTTGTTCTTTACAATTATTCCATCCTCGTCCATCTTGTTCTTATAGACACATTTTGTCCCAATGACGTTCTTACCTTTGGGTCTTGGAATAAGTTTCCATACTTTGCAGCGCTTGAACTGCTTTAGTTCTTCCTCCATCGCCATTATCCACGATGCATCTGAGTTTGCTTCCTCAAACTTCTTTGGCTCAACCTGTGATAGAAAACTTAAATATAGATTTTCATTAGTTGTACCTCTACGAGTTCTGACACCATACCGGGGATCTCCTATGATCTGGTCCATGGGGTGATCCTTCAGATGTCGAAGCTCTAGAGTCCTTGCATCTGGATTATCTTCTATCACCGGAGTGTCTTCTTCAACTTGGACTCCTTCATCTTGATCATCAGCCTCTCCAATAGGAGTTGGAGTGGTGATCTTGATGAACTTTTCACCTTTATCTTATGTCGGTCCATCCAAGCTAATTTCTTTCAGCTTAGCATATGCATCTTCAATGAGCACACTAGAATAGTTGCTTTGCAGCAAGCTCGTCTTATCAAATACAATATGTATTGATTCTTCTACAACCAGAGTTTTTCTATCAAAAATCCTGTATGCCTTACTATGGCTACTATAACCTACAAAAATACCTTCAAAACTCTTTTCGCTAAACTTTGTAGTATGATACTTGTTATTGTTGAGCACGAAGCATTTACAGCCAAAAATTCTAAAATATGAGACCGTTGGTTTCCTGCCCTTCAGAAGTTCGTAAGGTATCTTATCGTGGTTTTTGTTTATGAGGGCTCGATTTTGCACGTGGCATGCAGTGTTGACGGCTTCAGCACAGAAGTACTCCGGAAGTGAAGCATCACTCGACATGGTCCTGCATGCCTCTATGAGTATTCTATTCCTTCTCTCAGTCACTCCGTTCTATTGCGGAGTACGAGGAAAGGAAAACTCATGAAAGATACCCAAGCTTTCACAAAATTCTGTCATGGACCCAGACTTAAACTCTGTTCCATTGTCACTTCTGATTTTGACTATGGAGCAGTTGTACTCATTATGAACTTGCCTGACAAAATTCGTAAAAATGTCGAAGGTATCTGACTTGTGTTTCAGAAAGAACACCCACGCAAAGCGCGAGTAATCATCAACAATTACTAACGTATAATCCTTACCTCCCAAACTTCTAATTTACAGTAGACCAAACAAGTCCATATGCAGTAGATGAAGACATCTATTAGAATCCTTGTCAATAATGCTTTTAAAGGTAGCCCTTGTTTGCTTGCCTTTTACACATGCATGACAAGGTCTATCTTTGACATACTTGACATTTGGGGCATCACGTACTAAGTTCATTGAAAATAATTTATTAATAGTTTTGTAATTAATATGTGCTAGTCTCTTGTGTCATTGGTCACTAAGCGACGCACTATCTATTGCTAAAAAACACACTGGTGTCGAAGAATCTATACAAATGAAATTTAAGCAAAATATGTTTCTGCTTCGAGTGTTTGATAGAATCGATTAAATATTGTCAACAAATTTTATCAAGCACTTATCAGCGTGAAACTCAATTATGTATCCTTTATCGCAGAGTTGGCTTATGTTTATAAGGTTATGTTCCAAACCTTCAACGTAAGACACATCTGAGAAGGATATATTACTGTTAGTAATCATACCGTAGCCTTTAGTGATTCCACGGTCTGAACCCCCAAAGATGACCTTTGGTCCGTTCATGACTGGAGTAAAATTCTGAATCAGACTTCTTGTCCCGGTCATATGCCGAGAGCATCCACTGTCAAAATACCAGATTGTCATTTTGGTGGCCTTTGGACATACCTGCAATCACAATCAGTTTGCCTTAGGAACCCAAATATGTTTGGGTCCTTGGTCTCGGGTTAGAACACTCCCCCTACGAGTATTAGCATTAGGAGTGGTCTTTCTCATATTATCAACATGAGGGGTTGCAGCATTTCTGGGATTAAACCAGCAATCGATGACAAAGTGACCAGTTCTGCCATAGCACCAACAGTCAAATATGTTGTATCTTTGCTTTATGTTCTCCTGCTTGACCTTTTGGAATTGTGGTCTAGCATGGGGAAGCATTCTTGGAGGAAGAAGCTTCATGATGATCACAATCACATGTTTTCTTCTCCTTCACTGGCTTTTCTACAACAGGCTTTGCCTTTGGTGCCTTCTTGAAGTTATGACCATGATTGAAATGGACATAGCTCTGAAGAATGATTTCTTCATAAGGTGCCTTAAAGATACTTTCACCAAAGTTTCTGGGTCGAGTCCATCCTTGATAACGGGACTTTGGCTCTACATAGGTAGGCCTAGCAAAGTGTCCGTAGGATGAGTCAAGATCAAACTCATTTGAAGGAAATATGACCTTTTTGAAAGAGGTCTGATCTTGAGGGGCTTTCCCCTTCTCTTTGGCTAAGGCCTTTTTGGCGGCCTTATTCTTTCGTTGAGCCTTGTTTCTCCTAGAAGACTTACTCGGAGCTTCTTCAAGGCCTAGTCCAGCACCCTTGGTCTTAGCTGAGAATTCAGCAACGAATGGAAGAACAGTCTTAGGCTTCGAGAAACTTTCAACAAGTTTCTTTTCAGTGGCGAGTTGTTCTTTCAACTCTTTGATGATTTTCTCTTTAAGGTCAAGATGCTCAAGAGCTTTATTATATTCTTCAATAGCATTATTGAAGTTCTCTTCGAGCGAGTCAGTCTTTGCAACTTTCTCTCTCAAGACGCTCTCTTCAGCTTTGAGAGACTTTATCTCTTTAGCCTTAGTTTTCACGACTCGGTGACATTTGTCGTAAGCCATGATTAACTCCTTATATTGGGTCATGAGTGTTGAAACCAGAAACCTGGTCTCTCGTGGAGTTCGTCCCTCGGGGAAGGGGTGACCTCACACCTACTACACTCGAGAGAACGTCACGGACCAAAGGATCAAGAAACTAGGAACAGACCCTCGGCTCTAGCGCGGAGGTCCCACCTCACACCCGGAAGGCTACCTGAGCACTTCCCCTCCCTAGCCAATGCTCGAGCTAGGGTGCCTTGGAGGAGCTCTCTCAACTCTACCAAAAAGAAACCAAGGGAGGAGAAAGCAAGGAGAAGGAGAAGAAGATTCAGATCCCCCTCCAAGGCACCCAAGGGGGTCTATTTATAGTTTTCCAAAACCCCTTGGACCAAAATGACCAAAAAACCCTCACGCCCAAAAAGCCTTGGGCCAACAGAAAACAGCCACGTCGGGGGGTAAAGGGGGAATTTTCCCCGAGGGCAAGAAGGTAAAACTGCAAGTAGAGGCCCTGGCCCCCGGCCGGTCTCGCCCCACTAGGCCGCCGAGCAAGAAGAGGCGGGGGCGAGACCCTGGCCCCAGGCCGGTCTCGCCCCGCTAAGTCGCCGAGCCAGAAGAGGCGGGGGCGAGACCCTGGCCCCAGGCCGGTCTCGCCCCGCTAAGTCGCCGA
Source organism: Platanthera guangdongensis (assembly GCA_039583875.1). Lineage (NCBI taxonomy): Eukaryota > Viridiplantae > Streptophyta > Magnoliopsida > Asparagales > Orchidaceae > Platanthera > Platanthera guangdongensis. The sequence continues at coordinate 3,403,428 of CM077159.1, forward strand.
GCCAGAAGAGGCGGGGGCGAGACCCTGGCCCCAGGCCGGTCTCGCCCCGCTAAGTCGCCGAGCCAGAAGAGGCGGGGGCGAGACCCTGGCCCCAGGCCGGTCTCGCCCCGCTAAGTCGCCGAGCCAGAAGAGGCGGGGGCGAGACCCTGGCCCCAGGCCGGTCTCGCCCCGCTAAGTCGCCGAGCCAGAAGAGGCGGGGGCGAGACCCTGGCCCCAGGCCGGTCTCGCCCCGCTAAGTCGCCGAGCCAGAAGAGGCGGGGGCGAGACCCTGGCCCCAGGCCGGTCTCGCCCCGCTAAGTCGCCGAGCCAGAAGAGGCGGGGGCGAGACCCTGGCCCCAGGCCGGTCTCGCCCCGCTAAGTCGCCGAGCCAGAAGAGGCGGGGGCGAGACCCTGGCCCCAGGCCGGTCTCGCCCCGCTAAGTCGCCGAGCCAGAAGAGGCGGGGGCGAGACCCTGGCCCCAGGCCGGTCTCGCCCCGCTAAGTCGCCGAGCCTGAAGAGGCGGGGGCGAGACCCTGGCCCCAGGCCGGTCTCGCCCCGCTAAGTCGCCGAGCCAGAAGAGGCGGGGGCGAGACCCTGGCCCCAGGCCGGTCTCGCCCCGCTAAGTCGCCGAGCCAGAAGAGGCGGGGGCGAGACCCTGGCCCCAGGCCGGTCTCGCCCCGCTAAGTCGCCGAGCCAGAAGAGGCGGGGGCGAGACCCTGGCCCCAGGCCGGTCTCGCCCCTCTAGGCCGCTGAGAGTTCGAAATACTGGCGGCCTGCGACCTAGCGGCCTGAGGCGGCTTGCGGCCTGGCGGCCTGAGGCGGCTTGGGCGGCTTGTGGCGGCTTGCCAAGAGCGCCTTGGGGGGAGAAATATTTTCTCCCCCTACTAGTATATCTTTCAAGTTCACCAAAAATTGGCCCCTAGGAGTGCAAAACTCCCAAAAAGCTTAAAAAACTTGCTTACCTAGTTTTGGGCCCACTCTTCGCGAATACGGGGTTGTACACAATCCCCGCTCTTTTCGAGGTTGGCACAAGCTCGGAAAGAAACATCCAACCCAACGTATTCGCGGAGTGTAACTTCCCCTTGGGGTCAACCTGCCATGCCAGCTATGGGAGCCTGGGTGGCGAGACCTCCTATGGGTGAAAACACTTAGTCTCCACGAGAGGTACCACCGGCCCTATCAGCTAGTGGGAGCCTGGCAGCGGGACCATCTCAGAGCAAAGGGGCTTAGCCTCCACGAGAGATCAACCTGCCCTGCCAGCTAATGGGAGCCTGGCAGCGGAATCCATCTCGGAGCTAAGGGACTTAGCCTCCACGAGAGATCAACCTGCCCTGCCAGCTAATGGGAGCCTGGCAGCGGAATCCATCTCGGAGCTAAGGGGCTTAGCCTCCACGAGAGATCAACCTGCCCTGCCAGCTAGTGGGAGCCTGGCAGCGGAATCCATCTCGGAGCTAGGGGGCTTAGCCTCCACGAGAGATCAACCTGCCCTGCCAGCTAATGGGAGCCTGGCAGCGGAATCCATCTCGGAGCTAGGGGGCTTAGCCTCCACGAGAGATCAACCTGCCCTGCCAGCTAATGGGAGCCTGGCAGCGGAATCCATCTCGGAGCTAAGGGGCTTAGCCTCCACGAGAGATCAACCTGCCCTGCCAGCTAATGGGAGCCTGGCAGCGGAATCCATCTCGGAGCTAGGGACTTAGCCTCCACGAGAGATCAACCTGCCCTGCCAGCTAATGGGAGCCTGGCAGCGGAATCCATCTCGGAGCTAAGGGGCTTAGCCTCCACGAGAGATCAACCTGCCCTGCCAGCTAATGGGAGCCTGGCAGCGGAATCCATCTCGGAGCTAAGGGGCTTAGCCTCCACGAGAGATCAACCTGCCCTGCCAGCTAATGGGAGCCTGGCAGCGGAATCCATCTCGGAGCTAGGGGGCTTAGCCTCCACGAGAGATCAACCTGCCCTGCCAGCTAATGGGAGCCTGGCAGCGGAATCCATCTCGGAGCTAAGGGGCTTAGCCTCCACGAGAGATCAACCTGCCCTGCCAGCTAATGGGAGCCTGGCAGCGGAATCCATCTCGGAGCTAAGGGGCTTAGCCTCCACGAGAGATCAACCTGCCCTGCCAGCTAATGGGAGCCTGGCAGCGGAATCCATCTCGGAGCTAAGGGACTTAGCCTCCACGAGAGATCAACCTGCCCTGCCAGCTAATGGGAGCCTGGCAGCGGAATCCATCTCGGAGCTAAGGGGCTTAGCCTCCACGAGAGATCAACCTGCCCTGCCAGCTAATGGGAGCCTGGCAGCGGAATCCATCTCGGAGCTAAGGGGCTTAGCCTCCACGAGAGATCAACCTGCCCTGCCAGCTAATGGGAGCCTGGCAGCGGAATCCATCTCGGAGCTAAGGGGCTTAGCCTCCACGAGAGATCAACCTGCCCTGCCAGCTAATGGGAGCCTGGCAGCGGAATCCATCTCGGAGCTAAGGGGCTTAGCCTCCACGAGAGATCAACCTGCCCTGCCAGCTAATGGGAGCCTGGCAGCGGAATCCATCTCGGAGCTAAGGGGCTTAGCCTCCACGAGAGATCAACCTGCCCTGCCAGCTAGTGGGAGCCTGGCAGCAGAATCCATCTCGGAGCTAAGGGGCTTAGCCTCCACGAGAGATCAACCTGCCCTGCCAGCTAATGGGAGCCTGGCAGCGGAATCCATCTCGGAGCTAAGGGACTTAGCCTCCACGAGAGATCAACCTGCCCTGCCAGCTAATGGGAGCCTGGCAGCGGAATCCATCTCGGAGCTAAGGGACTTAGCCTCCACGAGAGATCAACCTGCCCTGCCAGCTAATGGGAGCCTGGCAGCGGAATCCATCTCGGAGCTAAGGGACTTAGCCTCCACGAGAGATCAACCTGCCCTGCCAGCTAATGGGAGCCTGGCAGCGGAATCCATCTCGGAGCTAAGGGACTTTCCATGGCCAGCCATCCAGGAGCTATTTCCATTAGATGGTGGTTTCTACCATTAATCATAGCTAATACAACGCAAGCTAAGTTCATTACAAAAAAGATGATTCACTTCTCTCTTACCTCCCTCTTCCCTCGTGAATCATCCGATCCTTCCCCGGGTGCCCACATCAACCCTGTCCTCACATCTATCCTCTGCTGCCCCAGGTCGGACTTCTTCAATCCGCACCGGGTCTTGCGCCCGTTGAGGCTGATGAGGTTGCGGGGCTGGGGCTCTTGTCCTTCTCAACTCCAAAAATTCGGGGCAAGTAGATGTCGCGTGGCCTTCCTCCTGGTGGAGCTCACAGAAGGGTAACTCTACTCTGACCCTTTTCCTTCCCGTGCGGTTCCTCCTCCCCCTTCGACCAATTTCCATCGCTTGCTGTGGTGGGGGTAGGAGTTGCCTAGGGGCTTGCCTCTGGAAGTTGAACCTTCCTTGGGCCCCATGAAAGTTTTCCCCATCATGGGCGTAACCTCTTCCCGGGCCCTGAGTGGGTCCTCCCTGCTGCCTCCAACCTGGCTCTGGACCCTCCTGAGCTCTCCGCTCCTCTCTCCTTCTTCCCTCCTGGGGCCTCGAGCCACCTTGCTCCTTTTCCTCTGTCTCTGTCAGCTTTGCCAATTTCTTTACAAACGCCGGGTTGGCCGCCTCCATGGCTATCTCCTCTGCCGCCCTTTCCATCAGCTCCTCGAAGGAAAGGGGGGCCTTCCTGGTCAAGCTCATCTTGAAGAAGCCCTCCTTCAGCCCAACGGTGAAGGCCATCTGGAGAGCATACCCTGGCATCTCCTGGACCTCCAAGATCTCCTCTTGGAACCTGTCTACGTAGCAGGCCAGCGACTCCTCGGCCCCTTGCCTTATCAGGAAGATGGACTCAGGACTCCTCTTCCGCTTCTTGGAGGTGGAGAAGCGGAGCTGGAAGCTTCGGCTCAAGTCCTCGAACCCATAGATCGACCTCGGAGGGAGTTGATGGAACCAGTCCCTTGCCTTCTCCTTCAACGTGATCGCAAAGAGGCGACACTTGAAGGCGTCCGTCATCGGCCTGATGGAGACGGCATCCTCGAACCACTGCAGATGCTGAACAGGGTCATCCTTCCCGGAATAGTAAGCCATGTCTGGCTCTCTGAACCCCTCGGGAACGGGAGCTGAGATGATCAACTCGCTGAAGGGTGACCCCCTAAGGGGTGGTCTCGCCACCTCCACTCGCGCGACCTGCTCGCCTTGAAGGTTGGCACTCGCCGGGCTGGAGAACAGCTCCCGGCCGGTGAGGTCTCGCTCGACCCCATCGCCCATCCTCTCCTTCCCTGGCCTTCTTCCTGGGACACTTCCTTCTCCCCCCGCTGGGGTTATCTCGCCTAGACCCCTGGGAGTCGACTCGTCGAGGGGGGGGAGCTAGCTCCTGGGGGGTCGGGGTGGAGCTGACACCCTGAGGAGCAATGCTTCGCAGCATCTCCATGATGCCCTGGATGGAGGCCATGAACTCCTGCCTCCCCACAAAGGGTCCTGGGGTGGGGAGCTCGCCGAGGTCATCACTACCTCCTTGACCTCCTGTCATGACACCCTCTCGAGATCTTCTGTGCTGGTCACTCTCCACGCTCACCGCACCAAAATGTTGAAACCAGAAACCTGGTCTCTCGTGGAGTTCGTCCCTCGGGGAAGGGGTGACCTCACACCTACTACACTCGAGAGAACGTCACGGACCAAAGGATCAAGAAACTAGGAACAGACCCTCGGCTCTAGCGCGGAGGTCCCACCTCACACCCGGAAGGCTACCTGAGCACTTCCCCTCCCTAGCCAATGCTCGAGCTAGGGTGCCTTGGAGGAGCTCTCTCAACTCTACCAAAAAGAAACCAAGGGAGGAGAAAGCAAGGAGAAGGAGAAGAAGATCCAGATCCCCCTCCAAGGCACCCAAGGGGGTCTATTTATAGTTTTCCAAAACCCCTTGGACCAAAATGACCAAAAAACCCTCACGCCCAAAAAGCCTTGGGCCAACAGAAAACAGCCACGTCGGGGGGTAAAGGGGGAATTTTCCCCGAGGGCAAGAAGGTAAAACTGCAAGTAGAGGCCCTGGCCCCCGGCCGGTCTCGCCCCACTAGGCCGCCGAGCAAGAAGAGGCGGGGGCGAGACCCTGGCCCCAGGCCGGTCTCGCCCCGCTAAGTCGCCGAGCCAGAAGAGGCGGGGGCGAGACCCTGGCCCCAGGCCGGTCTCGCCCCGCTAAGTCGCCGAGCCAGAAGAGGCGGGGGCGAGACCCTGGCCCCAGGCCGGTCTCGCCCCGCTAAGTCGCCGAGCCAGAAGAGGCGGGGGCGAGACCCTGGCCCCAGGCCGGTCTCGCCCCGCTAAGTCGCCGAGCCTGAAGAGGCGGGGGCGAGACCCTGGCCCCAGGCCGGTCTCGCCCCGCTAAGTCGTCGAGCCAGAAGAGGCGGGGGCGAGACCCTGGCCCCAGGCCGGTCTCGCCCCGCTAAGTCGCCGAGCCAGAAGAGGCGGGGGCGAGACCCTGGCCCCAGGCCGGTCTCGCCCCGCTAAGTCGCCGAGCCAGAAGAGGCGGGGGCGAGACCCTGGCCCCAGTCCGGTCTCGCCCCGCTATGTCGCCGAGCCAGAAGAGGCGGGGGCGAGACCCTGGCCCCAGGCCGGTCTCGCCCCGCTAAGTCGCCGAGCCAGAAGAGGCGGGGGCGAGACCCTGGCCCCAGGCCGGTCTCGCCCCGCTAAGTCGCCGAGCCTGAAGAGGCGGGGGCGAGACCCTGGCCCCAGGCCGGTCTCGCCCCGCTAAGTCGCCGAGCCAGAAGAGGCGGGGGCGAGACCCTGGCCCCAGGCCGGTCTCGCCCCGCTAAGTCGCCGAGCCAGAAGAGGCGGGGGCGAGACCCTGGCCCCAGGCCGGTCTCGCCCCGCTAAGTCGCCGAGCCAGAAGAGGCGGGGGCGAGACCCTGGCCCCACGGTCTCGCCCCGCTAAGTCGCCGAGCCAGAAGAGGCGGGGGCGAGACCCTGGCCCCAGGCCGGTCTCGCCCCTCTAGGCCGCTGAGAGTTCGAAATACTGGCGGCCTGCGACCTAGCGGCCTGAGGCGGCTTGCGGCCTGGCGGCCTGAGGCGGCTTGGGCGGCTTGTGGCGGCTTGCCAAGAGCGCCTTGGGGGGAGAAATATTTTCTCCCCCTACTAGTATATCTTTCAAGTTCACCAAAAATTGGCCCCTAGGAGTGCAAAACTCCCAAAAAGCTTAAAAAACTTGCTTACCTAGTTTTGGGCCCACTCTTCGCGAATACGGGGTTGTACAATGAGTTCTGACTCACCGTCAGAAGAGCTACCCTCACAATCATGTTCAGAAACTTCAGAATCTGAGAGAGGAGTGTGAGAGTTTACCTTCCCAGTGAACTGGGGCTCTTGTTCGTCATCTATTTGAGCCATGAGTTCAAAATAGGCTTCTTCTTCTTCACTCGACTCAGATGAGTCAGAGTCACTAAGAGTCTTGCCCTTTTTGGCCATTAATCTCTTCTCTATCCTCTTCTTGTTGTACGAGGACTTCTTTTCCTCTCTTCTACCACCCTCCTTCTTCTTGTGAGGGCAGACAGTGATGACGTGTCCTGGCTTATTACAATAATAACAAATAATGTCAGTAAAAACATGTTTGTTCTGTTTAGAAGTGTACCTGTCATGGCTGCTTGAGCCTTTTCATTGACAATCACCATCATGCTGTGATCTTCTATAGGAGGCATCCTTGCCTTTGCATTGCTTCTTCTTGTTCAAGAATTTCTTGAACTGTCGTGAGAGTAGTGAGAACTCTCCTTTTGATAGCTCAGAGTCTGAGGTGTTTGGCTTTAAGGTTTCTTCTTCACTAACTTCTTGTGCTGGAGTAGGAAGGACAACCTTTGTCTTCTTAGAGGTGTCTGCCTTTAAAGCGACAGACTTCTCTTTGAATGTAGACCTGCTCTTCTCCTCTTCAGCCTTTCTGGTGTTGAGTTGAAGCTCATATGACATAAGCTTCCCGAAGAGATTCTGAGAGTCTGTCTTGGCCAGTTTTCAAAACTCCCTTATGTCACAGACCTTGTTATCTCATTCCTTAGTTAGGGATCTCAAGAACTTATCATTTCATTCTCCATTAGTGAAGACTCTGTCATAGACCCTTAGCCCATTCTCTATCTTGAAGAAATTCTCAAAGGTGTCAGCAATGGTATCTTTGTTTCCTTGTCGGAAAGCTTCATACTTTTGATTTAGAAAGGATCTTCTATCATCCCTCACTTCTTCTATATCATCCATCAAGGTAACTAGTGACTGCTACATCTCCTTTGCAGACTGGCAGTGGATCAGGTTTTGCAACATTGAGTTGTTGAAGTTGGTGACCGGGCGGTCTGGCGGTTTGTCCTGGCGGGTTGAAGACCGGGCGGTCTGGCGGTCTACCCTGGCAGTCTCTCTTCCTCTCTGGTGGTAGCCGTGCGGTTAGCCCTGCTGTCTAACCGCGCAGCTTGTGCGGTTTGTTTTGTATAGTCCGCTTAGTCCTGTAAATTATAGTCCCACATCTCTTATTTGTATTCTCTCATCTCTCCTCCATTCTATATAAAGGAGGGCATACCTTTGTAATAGATACCTTTTTTGGATAATAAAATTTCAATTATTCAAAAGCTTATCCGCTTGTTCTCTCTTTTTCGCTACTTTCTAACATGGTATCAGAGGACACGGTCATTTCCTCCTGATTCTGTGCGCTCTCTGCTTCTAGCGGCTTGTTTTCCGCTATCCGCGACCTCTCTCGCGGCTTGCCATCTCTTTTGTCCGCCGCCCTGTTCGAGCGGCTTATTTCTGTCCGCTGCCCTGTTCGCGCGGCTTGCTTCTTGGTTCCCTTCTCCTACTGCTATTCGTCGCAGCGACCTGTTTCCTTGTCGCCGCGCTCCTTGCTCTTTCTTGCCTCTCCGACTTCCTAGTATTTGCGGCTTGTGTCTACCCGCTGTGGACTTATTCTCCCTGTCCGCTTCGGCTTTCCCCATATCCGCTTGTCCCTATACTCGCGGTTTGTTGCTGTGATTTGCCTGACCGTGCGGGTTGTTCCTTTCTCACCCGCATCTTGGTCGCGGTCACCTGCTCTTCTCCTCACTTCTGTTCGCTCGGCCTTTTCAGTCCGCGTGACCTCTTCCCCGCTGTGCCTTTGACCTCTTGCTAGCCGCTACTGTTCGCGATCTACTTGTTGTTGCCTTCTACCCGCTCCTGCTTGCTAGTCGCGCCGGCCTCATCTTTTGCCGTGCGACCTGTTCTCTTCTGTTCTCCCGACTTTTTCAAGCCGTGCGACTTCTTTCCCTCTGCTTTGCTCTGCTTCTTGGTAGCGGCCTTCCTAGCCGCCCGACCTGTTTTCTGTTCGCCCGGCTTGGTGCTCTTTTCTCTTCTCGCGGCTTGTTCTTATCGTCGCGGCTTGCTGCTCTCTTGCTTCCATGGCTTTCCCCTCCTCCAGCCTGTTCGCCTCCGTGGTCACCTCTTCTGGTCGTGCTCATGTTGTTACTCGCGGAAGATGGCTCATCGACTCTGGTGCAACCAATCATATGACAGGCAATCCTCAATGTTTCTCTCTTCTTGACACACATGCTCAGTTGCCCACGATCATTGTTGCTGATGGCTCTCCCTCCCCGGTCCATGGGACGGGCATGGTTCAAGTCACTCCATCTCTCTGCCTGGCTAATACCCTCTATGTGCCCAAGTTTCCGTGTAATTTATTATCGGTTACTTCTTTATGCAAGCAACTACGGTGTTCTGTCATATTCACCCCTAGCTCTTGTGCTTTTCAGGATCCGGACTCCCAACGGACGATTGCTACCGGGACTGAGAGTGGTGGCCTCTACTTCCTCGACAACGTTTCTGCTCTATCCGCCTTCTCCTCCTCCTCTGCAGATCTTCTCCAATGGCATCTTCGCCTTGGCCATGCTCCTCCCCGAATTCTCCGCCAGCTTCTGCCGCACCTCCCTCCTCATCATCCTCCACTAAACTGTGATGCATGTCAACTTGGCAAACATCACCGCTCATCCTTCCCCGCAACGCAAAGTCGGGGCTCTTCCCGTCCGTTCGACCTCGTTCACTCTGACATATGGGGTCCCGCTCCTAAGCTCACCATCGGTCGGGGTAGTTCCTATTTTGTCACCTTCATTGATGATTTCTCTCGCTGTACGTGGGTATATCTTCTCAAAGATCGCTCCGAGCTGTTCTCTGTTTGGACCTCCTTTTATTCTATGGTTAAGACTCAGTTTGATACGTCTATTAAACTCCTTCGTTCTGACAATGCTAAGGAGTATCTTAGCCACGACTTCTCCTCCTTTTGTATTCACCATGGTGTTATTCGCCAAACAAGTTGTGTCTACACCTCCCAACAAAATGGGGTGGCGGAACGCAAAAACCGTCACCTCCTTGATGTCGCTCGCACTATGATGACTCAAATGCATGTTCCTCGCTCCTATTTGGGATATGCTGTCCTCCTCTCCTGCTATCTCATCAATCGTCTTCCCTCCGCAGTTCTCCACGGGGCTACCCCCTTCTCCATTATTTATCCGGACAAGGATCTCTTTCCTCTTCCTCTACACATCTTTGGGTGCACCGCTTTTGTGCACTCTCCCGCTGCCACCCGTGATAAACTCTCACCACGTGCCACCAAATGTGTCTTTCTGGGCTACTCTCCCACTCAGAAAGGATATTGCTGCTTTGACCCTGTTACCCGCAAGCAATTTGTCTCTGCGGATGTCACCTTCTTTGCCAATGCCTCTTACTTCTCTCCCGCTTCCTCTTCTACTCCTCCTGATCCTACTTCTCATACCAACCCATCCATTCCCTCTGCTCCCACTGATGTTCCGCCCTCTCCACCCACTCCATCGTCTTCCCCATCCTCATCATCTCCACCCTCTACTCCGCTTTCTCCCTTCACTCCGCTGCCATCTCTCTACTCCCGGGCCAGCTCTCTCCACCACGGATACTCCGGATACTGAGGCACCTGCTGACCTGGATCTCCCGATTGCTCTTCGCAAAGGGGTTCGGGCCTGTACACAACACCCGCTTGCTGCAGTTGTTTCCTATGATCGTCTTACCCCTGCTCGCCGAGCTTTTGCACTAGCTATCTCGGCCACTGCCACCCCCCGTTCCTACCAGGAGGCCCTTACTATTCCTCATTGGAAGGTTGCCATGGATGAGGAGATTGCTACTCTCACTGAACGGGGTACCTGGACCCTTGTTCCTCCTCCTTTCGGCACAGATATTGTTGGCTGTCGCTGGGTCTTTGTGGTGAAGTTTCTCCCGGATGGCAGTGTGGATCGTTATAAGGCTCGCCTGGTTGCCAAGGGTTTTACCCAAACTTATGGGATTGATTACTTTGACACTTTCTCTCCCGTGGCTCGTCTCAGCACTATTCGGATTCTTCTCTCTGTGGCTGTCAATAGGGATTGGCCCATCTCGCAGCTAGATGTTAAGAATGCCTTCCTCTATGGTGATCTGCAGGAGGATGTTTACATGGAGCAACCTCCTGGGTATGTTGCTCAGGGGGAGACACGGGTATGTCGGCTAAAGAAAGCTATCTATGGCCTCAAGCAGAGTCCTCGTGCCTGGTTTGACAAGTTCAGTAGCATTATTGCGGCCATTGGTTTTACAAGAAGCTCAGCAGATCACTCCTTGTTTGTTCGGAAAACCGCCTCTGGTCTTGTTGTTCTTGCGGTTTATGTTGATGACATTCTTCTTACTGGCGATGACCAGGATGGGGTATTGATGACCAAGAAACACCTTCGTCAACATCTGGTCACAAAGGATATGGGCTCCCCGAAATACTTTCTGGGGATTGAAATCTCTAGAAAGCCCAACTCCATGGTCCTTTCACAACGGAAGTATGCTCTTGATCTTTTAAAGGAGGCAGGACTGATTGGTGCTAAACCTGCACGTTGTCCTATGGCTGTTGGAGAAGACAAAACTTGGACAGATGACTCACCTCTTCTCTCCGATCTTACGAGATACCGGCATCTGGTGGGCAAGCTCATATATCTCACGGTAACCAGACCCGACATCTCTTATGCTGTTGGCAAGGTGAGCCAGTTCATGCAAGCTCCGAGGGAGTGTCATCTACAATCTGCTCTGAGGATATTAGAGTATATTAAAGCTGCTCCAGGGAAAGGACTCCTATTTCAGAAAAATGGTCACCTTAGGGTTGAAGCGTATTCTGATTCAAGCTATGCGGATGACAAAGGGGACCGCAAATCGACTTCAGGTTTCTGCACATTTGTTGGAGGCAATCTTGTGAGTTGGAAGAGCAAGAAACAGTCTGTCGTTTCCAGGTCTAGTGCAGAGGCGGAATATCGCAGCATGGCATCGACTACATGTGAGTTGAAGTGGTTGCGGGCTCTCATGCTTGACTTAGGAGAGGTTTACAACTATCCTCTTCCTATGTTCTGTGACAATAAGGCCGCGATACACATTTCCAAAAATCCGGTCTTTCATGAGAGAACAAAACACATAGAAGTCGACTGTCATTTTATTCGGGAAGAAATATTGAAGAAACAGATTTGCACTCCATTTGTCAATTCCGACAACGAGTTGGCAGATGTCTTCACCAAGCCGGTGTCCGCTTCCTTTTTCCACATCTGCGACAAGCTGGGCATGATCGATATATATGCTCCAGCTTGAGGGAGAGTGTTGAAGTTGGTGACCGGGCGGTCTGGCGGTTTGTCCTGGCGGGTTGAAGACCGGGCGCTCTGGCGGTCTACCCTGGCAGTCTCTCTTCCTCTCTGGTGGTAGCCGTGCGGTTAGCCCTGCTGTCTAACCGCGCGGCTTGTGCGGTTTGTTTTGTATAGTCCGCTTAGTCCTGTAAATTATAGTCTCACATCTCTTATTTGTATTCTCTCATCTCTCCTCCATTCTATATAAAGGAGGGCATACCTTTGTAATAGATACCTTTTTTTGGATAATAAAATTTCAATTATTCAAAAGCTTATCCGCTTGTTCTCTCTTTTTCGCTACTTTCTAACATGAGTCATCGACTGCACTTGCTATAATATTTTTTCCTTTTTGTCTAGTGAAACAAGTGCAATCTCATTCATATCTAGATCCATAAGTTTCTTTGGGACTTTCTTGGTTGGATTTATAGTAGAGACAGTCATGGGAATGTAAGGACCTTCTTCAACTATCATGAAGATCCTTGGATCCACAGCTTCCATAAAGAACTTGATTCTCTCTTTTCACATGGGAAAATTATTTTTCGTGCACAAAGGAAGCTTGGCAAAATCTTCAGTCTTGTCCATTTTTGGTAGATCTCAAATGACAACTATTGAAGGATCTGATCAAGGTGTTAACCTTTTAACGATCAACCTCTCTCTGATACCAATTGAAAGTTTATAGTTACCTACCTAAATCACCTAGATGGGGGTGAATAGGTGAGATGCGCGTCTTGTTGCGGAATAAAAATTTCAAACCAAAGTACAGATCTATCTGCCAATTAATCACAGACGAGACAAGATTTATAGTGGTTCCCCAACCTTGGGTACATCCATTTCCCCTCACCGATCTAGCAATACAATAGACTCGGCTACTCCACTATCTCGGATTGAAAATCAATCCTACCCTCAGAACAATGTTCCTCAATCTCGATCCACAAAACGGATCTACACTCGGAAGGTAAAACTTCCGAAAATCTCGGAGACAAAAGCTCCTACACTCGGAGAAATTTCTCCTACAAGAATGAAAGAAATTTTGTATAAACATATAAACAGTAATTTCTTTTTCAGATCTGCAACAGTCGGCCGGAAATTTCTTCTTCTAGGCTTTGCGCCTTTATCAGAATGATGAAAAGAAATCTCGGCAAGATTGGATCTGAAACTTCTTGGCTTCACACGATCGATCGAATCAGAAGATGAGGAGTTGGGCAAATCTCGATCTGGAAAGCCTACTTGATCTGAATCCTCTAAAGACGAAACCCTAACCGGTCGGGAATCAGCGACGGCGGCGGCGGTGGTTTTCGTTTCTTGGAGAGAGAAAGAGGAAATCAGAGACTTGAGAAAATGGCTGCAAAACTTTTTAATATTTTCTTTGATAAAACTTCTTAGGATTAGGGTTTGTCGGTTTAGACAAGACCATTTATAGGATCAGACAAGATTAGACATAATTAAGTCATTATGAGATACACGTGCACCAATCACGTCAAGGTTCATAAAGAATTCTGTTATTTTATACTTAACAAAATTTTCGGAAAAATCAAAGTAAAATACTCGAGAGAGAAAGGACTACTCGAGTACAATGCAGCACTACTCGAGTGTGTAGAAGATGACTACTCGAGTATATGAGAAAACTACTCGAGAGAGAATGAGATAGTTACTCGAGTACATGGAGTCAACTACTCGAGTAAAAAGAATTCAGTTACTCGAGTATCAAAAATGACATACTCGAGTACTTGAGTAGTTACACGAGAGGTAGAGTGGATTACTCGAGTATAAGGAAAACTACTCGAGACAAGGACTTAGAAAATTTCTGGAACTGGAATACTGGACTACTCGAGTATAAAAGTAGAACTACTCGAGACGAATAGAACTACTCGAGTATATGGAAATGACTACTTGAGTAATTCACTTAGAGAAATTTTCTGGAATATAATTTTGAGTTACTCGAGTATTAATTCTGGACTACTCGGGTAGTAGATGAACTACTCGAGTACATGACTTAGACTACTCGAGTAAGTGAGAACTACACGAGAGTCAAAATTCAATTACTCGAGACAGAAAATAAAACTACTCGAGTACTATACAGTACTACTCGAGTATTTAACTTAGAAAACCTTTGAGGAGAAAAAAATTCTTTAAACCCGAGAGGAGAAAGGAAACTACTCGAGTAGTTGTCTTAACTACTTGAGAGCCATAATTAGACTACTCGGGATATACCATACCTACTCGAGTAAGAGTATTATTACTCGAGTATGAACTCAGCATTTTACTCGAGTAAGTATAGAACTACTCGAGTATAATACTTAGGAAATTTTCTTGACAGAATTTTTTTCTTCTTCTAAGGTGAGACCAGCATCAAGTCTTTTCACTTAGTCCTAGAGCTTGAATATGAAGTGTATCCCAATAGAGAGGCTACACATGAGTCAACACCTTGGATCACATAATGAGGGATTACATTGTATGGTCCTGTGTTTGGTGACCCATTGTAGACTGACATTGGTCTACACTTCTCATAAGAATCCTGCAAACACATAACTCAAATCAAGCATCAAATATAATTTAATTCATCTTAGTTCAAGGATGACTTCATCAAATCTGGGTTAGTGTGGATACAATACCCAACAAACCTATCGGCCAAGGTTATATACTCGTTGAATACATCAGTGTAGCGCGCGTGCGGCCCAGAACATCTAAGGGCATCACAGACCTGTTATTGCCTCAAACTTTCGTGGACTAAGTGGCCATAGTCCCTCTAAGAAGCTGACCGCGTAGGTTGAACTCCGTATAGCTAGTTAGTAGGTTGAGGTCTCTTTCATTCACGGAATTAACCAGACAAATCGCTCTACCAACTAAGAACGGCCATGCACCACCACCCATAGAATCAATAACGAGCTCTCAGTCTATCAATCCTTACTATGTATGGAACTGGTAAGTTTTCCCGTGTTGAGTCAAATTAAGCGGCAGGCTCCACTCCTGGTGGTGCCCTTCCGTCAATTCCTTTAAGTTTTAGCCTTGCTGGACCAAGTTTGGGGGTGGTGGGGGTAAATAATATAATGGGTGCGGCATCCAGTGATGATGGCGGCGGCTTTGGAGCTCCTTCTCCCACCCAGACACAGGCAGATGCTGGCATAGTTTTGGCGGAGGACATGGCGGATGATCCGGATCTAGACGATGCAGAGCTTAACGCAATGGAAGAGGCTTTTTACCCGTTGGCGGACGGTGCTGAATCGGAGAACATAGGCTTCCCTGCAAGCAAAGGTGTCGGTGGGAATATTGACTGTAACGCCATCCCTGATCTCGGTGCGCTGCCGAGTGCTTCTGCTGCCCGGAGTGTTGTTGGTGTTACCAATTTCTGGGATGGTGTTGTATGTGCCCCTACTGGGCGGAGTTCTGTTGTGCATCAATCTGGTTTTCGGGGGGGGTGCAATTTTACCCAGGCAACCACCAGCTATGCGGGTGGCGGGTCGCTCTCCCCCGATCTCTGTTAACCCGTCTGGTGGTTCTGGTGGGAGTGTCAATGCCTGGGCAAAGCTGCCTCCACTGCCTCTTCTGCTCTTGGAGGAAAGGAATGATTTCATTGATGAGGATGATACTGTGCTAATGAATGATACGCTCGCTGAAAGATTTATCACGCAGTTCGAATGCGCTCTCGTTGGTAGGCTCCTAGGATGCAAGATTCCACCTCATGTCCTGTCATTCGAACTATGTCAACAGTGGGAAAAGTATGGCCATTTCAGGCTCATTGTGGTTAGTTCGGAATGCTTTCTGTGTATTTTTGAATCTGCGCTGGTTCGGGATGAGGTATTACGTAATGACCGTGGCAAATAGGGGGTTTTATTCTTGGCTTGGATGTGTGGACGCTGGATTTCCACCTGAACAGGCTGCCGGAGGTTACAACACCTATTTGGATTCGCCTTCCAAACCTCCCGCTGCTCTTCTGGGACCCTGCAAACATTAGCCAGATTGTTGCGAAGGTGGGGGAACCGTTGTGGATCGATGACATGACTAATTCGCTAGGCCGAATCGAACACGCTTGGGTCTGTGTTAAGATTAACCTTGCTAAGCCGTTACCGCTTGGAGTTCGTGTGAAAAGTCGATTCCAAAAATTTTTTCAGAAGGTTGAGTACAAGGGACTGAAAGTCATGTGCTTTCAATGTGGATGTGTTGGTCATCGGGTGGAGGAGTGCTTGGGAAGTGTAGGCTCGGCTGGTGCTACTGGCACGTTGGACACTGCACAGGCTAGAGTGTCGCCGGTGTCACGGGCGGCGCGGGAAGCGATCGTCCCTCTCAAATCTGCGGAAGCTATCCCGTTTGGGGTGAATATTGGGTTGCTAACGGAGTCCCCGTCGGACGTGGCTCTGGAAGAGAGGGGTTATGGCCCATGGACCCTAGTACAACACCGACCGAAGCAAGTGGTTCCTCCTATAGCAGCGAGTGGACCAATGCAGGAGCCGGCTACCGTTGTGAGTGGGTCTGCTAGCAGGCGGGGGAGACGGCGGAGAGGTAGAGGTGGAAGAGGGGGAGGAGCAACTAGAAGCATAGATGGGACTACAAGAGTGGTAAATGGGTCGGCGGTTGAGCCTATACATGATGTAAATGGGCTAGGGGCAGGGCATCGAGCTGGGACCGCCTTTTCTGGGCCAAAAAGGAGACGTTGATGCAGGTGACTGATGAGAGATGGGCTGGATGTGGTAGCTTAGGGGGAGTTTCTGGGGGAATGATCGGGTCAGCTATGCCTAGTAGCACCAACAGTTTTGGGGTGCTGGCTCAGCTCGAGGTTGAACCAATGACTGATGAAGTGGATATGGGCCTCCATACTGAACCGACCATGGTGAACTCTGGTTCCCCCTGATGTGCCTGGGATGCCGCTGTTTAACATTATTGAATCGGGGAAGTTCCAGCCGGATTTGCTGGACATCGGTGGGGAGCATCCCGTTAGTGTGGGCAAGGTGATGGGCCAATGCGCCGCTCTGCATAGGAACCACCCAGATACTTCAAAAGATGGCTTGGACCAGGGATCGAAGAGGGGCCGGAAGCCGTTGGGCAGGGCCCATTTATTTGCTAAGGCAGTCAGGCTGGAGTTGGAGAAGCGACGGAATGCAACAAATTTCAAAAGTTGGCGGGGGGGGTGCTACAGTGCGGCAGGGTGGGCGAGGTGGAAGCTCTTCGGGCGGCGAGGACACGTCCCCTTCGGTTCCCAATGTCTAACATCCTCTTTTGGAACTATCGGGGTGTGCGCAAGAAGGGTACACGCAACTATCTCCGTGACCTCATTCTCCAACATAAGCTGGGTCTGGTGGGATTGCTTGAGACTAAGGTGGGGGATATCCTTCGTGCCGAGGTGGATAGACTTGCTGGTCGGGGCTGGGATTTTTTCCATCAACCCGCGGCTGGGAATTCGGGGGGTATTTTGGTAATCTGGAGGGCTGTTAATGCTAGGTTTGAGGTGCTGGAGGCGGGGCCGCAATGGGTGGTGGGCTGGGCTGAGTTCTCGGGCCTCCCCCGCGTGCTTGTCGCTTTTATCTACGCCAATAAGGATTTGTACGTTCGTCGAGAAATTTGGACTGCTTTGACTGGGTGGCTGTCCAGATCCATACCTGCTTTTGTGGGGGGAGACTTTAATTGTATCCTAAAAGTGCAGCTAGATCTGATATACTCTAGAGGGGGGTGAATAGAGTATATGGTGATTTTTAAAACTTTTACAACTGCTGTTGTATTTTAGGTGTGTGTGTGCAGGGAAGCAAATACAATAAACCAAGATGCAGCAATTATCTAATCACAGCACATTCACAGAGCAAGGCCAGAAAATAAAAAGGAAAAGAAAGCAACCAGACGATACAAGAATTTTATAGTGGTTCCCCAAATCTGGGTAATCCACTCTTCTACCACCCTGGTAGGAATCCACTGCAGGAAGGGGTTGATCAGGTGTCCTGGCACCAATGGGATTTTGATCAGGTTCCCAAAAACCAAACCCTCAAGTCTTTTGGAGGGAGACTTGCAACCAGAATAATTTTGAAGGGAATTAAAACCTTGTACAGAGGTGAAGTGAGAGGGTGATGAGGTCTTCTCTTTCTCAAGTCAAATGAGAAGACTTGTGGATTGTTGTTTAGCAGCTTTGCTCCCCTTGAGATGTAGAATGAATCAGGAAGAATGCTGGAGCACTACTTCAGGGTGATAGGTCTTCAAAGACGTAGAATTCCAGGTCCAGAGAGAGTCTCCAGGAACTTCTTGTGACTGATATGAATGTGTTGTCTTTGAAGTTATCCTGAGTGACAGCAGATGAAGAAGACTCTTGATGTTGATGTAGTGTTCTTCTTCTTCTTCTTGATCAGTTTCTCTCTGGGCCAAGAATGAATTCCTTTTCTTGTGTTGTCTGAATCACTATCTATGCTTTTCTTGTTGTGTTGTCTCTCTGTATTGCTGTATTACTAACTCTTTCTGTATATCTATCTGTCTCATAAGAAACATTCGAATTTTGAATATCGAGCAGTAATGGCAGACGCCCTGGAAAGGAAACAACAATAAATTATTTCCCTAACTGTTTCCATGGGAAAATGGTATGTAATAATCCAGGATTAACTGCGCATTCTAATGGTAGAATTCTGGGAAGAACTGCCATTAAATGTTCAGGAATCAGCGCCATGGAATGAGACGGGAACGGAAGAAGACCTAGTCTGGAATCGTCGACCGAAGAACATAATTCGTCGAGCTGAGTTTTGAGTTTGTCGAGCTGAGCCTGAGTTCGTCGAGCTGACAGTCTTCATTCGTTGAACAGACAACCTTCAATATTAGACAAACATTATTCGTTGAGCAGAGAACCAAATTCGTCGAGCTGAGAATAGAATTCGTTGAACTGAGAAATGTTCTATACTTGGACGAAATACTCTGCATCTGCTGAAATGCTGTGTCGACACAAGTTGTTGTCGACAGATTGATCTTGGTGTCGACACAAATCCTCTGGTGTCGACATAAGCTGGTGTCGACTGAAATCCTGGTGTCGGCACAAGCTGGTGTCGACTGAAATCCTGGTGTCAACACAAATCGTCTGGTGTCGACACAAACCCTAAGTGTCGACACAGATTCTCTAAGCACAACAATCGTCGAGTAGAGATTAGCATTAGTCGACCTGAGAAGCTGTGAACTTGAGGTCCAAGTTCGTCGAGCTCAGAATATAATTCGTCGATCGAAGCATGAAGCTGGACTTAGAGAAATTCTGAAGTAGTCCTGAGAATGCTTGAAGTAGAATCCGGTGTTCGTCGAACAAAGAACAAAGTTCATCGAGCTCAACACTGCGAATTGTCTCACGATCGTCAAGCGCAGAATTCCCTTCATCGAGCTGAGTTCGACGAACGTCGAACTCATTTCACTTAGTCTGAAAAACTAATAGATCTGGGGTTCCTGATGGTCTTGAGGAAGGCTGGTCCATCTGAAGTTGAGATAGAGGACTGTCCTAGACTCTAAGACAAAAACTTGACCCAGACTATACATGATGGGTCGCATCCTAAGTCAGTGAACCTAGCCCAAATCAACTAGGGATCCAACAATCTCCACCTATTTGGGTGAGGTCACTAACAGAGACTCCAAGCAAAGAACAAACAGAAAAACAAAGCAAAATTAAGAGATATATCTGGCAGAGAATTTACAACACATGCAACAGATATATATATACATACAGGCTTTGTTTTAATGCAAGATATAGTCTGAAATAGAAGCAGAAATTAAATAACCACAAAATTACTTCTCTGTCTTCTTCTGTTTTTGCTTTACTTCTGGTGCTTTATCTCCTGGCCTTTTGAAAATGATTTCCCTGTTGGGATCTGAAGCTTGAGCCTTGGTCATAGTCATGTCAGCTGCCCCTATGATGTTCAGTGAAGTGGCTCTGGGGACAACTGCTTCTCGGTGAAGATGCATGTACTCATCAACATTGAGTAGCTTGTTTGCTTTCCCAAATCTCTTTAGCTCATCTCTCCTGTACTGAGACATAGTAGTTAAGCCTGTTGTGTCCTTGCCTTCAGCTTTAGCTTTGTTGATTAGAGATAAGCCAATGATCTCTTGGAACCTTGCCATTCTGGCTGTGTTGGCTGTTTCTAGATCTTCAGGAGAAGAATAGGGCTTTTCAACTTCATGTTCCTTAGATCCCTGGTGCTGCTGCTACTGTTGTTGAGGGTGTTGACTGCCTGAAGATGGTGGCCTTGGCTGACTACCACCAGAAGATCTCCCTGATTGTCTCTGATAAGTTTGAATAGGAGCAGATCTCTGAGAGCCAGAGCCAGAGGCACCTGCTGCTGGAGGAGGAGGAGAAGGAGGAGGATCCTTTCTGTATCTATGAACTGGGGGAGGAGAGTATCTTCTACTCCTCTTCCTCTCTTTTTGCTGGTTCTTTGATAGCCACATCCATGCAGGCATCCCTTTGTAAGGAGCAACATTGTGCAGAATATAGTATGGAGTGTCTGCAGTGAGATTAGGCTTGGGAGCAGGAGGAGGAGGAGCCTTCCTTTTCTTAGAAAGCACTTTCTTTTTCTTTTTAGCAGCCTCCTCATCTGATTCATCATCATCATCATCAGAACCTGAACTGTGAGGATTGTCATACAGATCATTCAACTTCCTCAGAGTTTCATCAGAAATGATAAGAGGTTTTTCTTGAGGGGGGATAGAAGGTTCAGAGGGAGAGGGTTCAACAGCAGTAGAGACAGAGCTTGCAACTGCTGCCTTGTTCTCTTCTTCAATGTCTGCCAGAATGAGCTCATCCAGATCAGGCATGGGAGAATCATCCATGACAAAATCTGGGACAAGGTAGATTTCTGGAATAGACACAGGAATTGGAACAGCAGTAGGAGCAGCAAAGGTGTCACAAAGTTGCTTGGCAACTGCTGGACTAGCTGGAGAGGTATACTGGACAATAGCCAAATATGGCTTAGCAACCTCTACTGAAGGAAGCTTTATATATACAGGATCAAAGATATGAAGTATCTCAGATAAATAAACTGTGGGATTTATAAGGAAATCACCATCAGTTGTTATTGAGTCTACTGACTCATCAAAGCTACTGTCAGTGTCCATGAATTGAATAAAATCAATTTCTGTATCTGTAACTGCATTATCAAGCACTGAATCAACTGTATCTGTGGTGTCAAAAACTGTATCTGCAGTATCTATATCTGTATCAACTGTATCAACTTCTGCAGCTGCTGCACCAGCTTCATCATGGAGCATCTCCCCCTGCCTGGATTCAGGAGAACCTAGAGTCAGGCCCCTGAATGAAGAGGGGGCAGCAGAGAGGGCTGTGATTTGGGTAGATAAAGAATCAATGGAATTCACCAGAGGTGTAATGGCCTCTGTGATGAGTGATTTAATAATAGGAGTCATAAGAGAAAT
Source organism: Platanthera guangdongensis (assembly GCA_039583875.1). Lineage (NCBI taxonomy): Eukaryota > Viridiplantae > Streptophyta > Magnoliopsida > Asparagales > Orchidaceae > Platanthera > Platanthera guangdongensis. The sequence continues at coordinate 3,424,397 of CM077159.1, forward strand.
GATGGAGGGAATGGTGGAGGAGTCCATAAGTGGAGAAAGAATAGTGGAGGGGAGAGAAGCAGAGGAGGAAGGAGGAATGTGTGGAGGGGATAATGGAGGGAGAACAGTGTGTGATTCAGTGGGTATTGTGTAGGATGGAATAGTGGAGAGGTGTGGAGGAAGAGAGGATTGAGGAGGTGAGGGAATATGTGTTTCAGTGGGGGAAACTGGAGGTGTAGGGATATGTGCAAAATCAAGCGGTGGAGATTGATGTTGAGGTGGAGTCAATTGAGGTGCAGGAGGAGTGGGAAGAGATTTGGTAGGGGGAATGACCTCTTCAGTGTCAGGGTGGGGAGTGACCTTGACGGTCCTGGTGCTCTCAGAAGCATTGATGGAGGAGGAGGAACCCTTGGAGGGTTTGGTGATTGTCCTCTCCCATCGGTCAAACAAGGCGCAGGTGAGGCGCTTGCTGGCATTGATGAATGTGGTCGGGGAGACCAAACATTAACTGGCCTTTTCCTGGAGGAAAATCCCCAGGATTCTGCCGTAGCAGACTTCCTTCTTGCTTGTTTTCTTCTTGATTAGGTCAAAGAAAACCATGCTCCAGTCGACCTGACGCTTGTTGAGCACTGAGCACATGATCAAGAATTGATGGCGAGTGATATAGTCATGTGCCGAGTGCTTGCCCATTAGAATTTTTCCTACAATATCGGCCAAAAATTGATAGGCGGCAGACAGTTGCTTCTTCAGAAGCTTATTAGGGTTGCTGCCGGAGAAACCCATTACTTTCAACATATCAGCATATTCCTCAGCGTCCATTTCCAAGTTGTCTTCCCCATTGATCAGTCCAAAAATTTCAGAGAGTACTGCTGGAGACAGGGAAACGGCAGTGTTTCCAATATGTCATGTCAGATTCCCATCTTCAGAAACTGTGGCAGTGTACACTCATTCTCTTATCTCGGTTGAGTGTAGCTTGATGATGCGTGTCATGAAATCCTTGAGATGCAGTTCTTCAAGTAATTCCAGGATATAAAGGAAAATTGGATCTGAATGTTGGAAGGACTCAAAGTCCATGGAGAATGCTGCATCAAACTTCATCACCGCAAGTGCTCCTAGAGGAATCGCCATTGATGACCTTCAAAGAAAATCACAGAGAAAACGGCGATCAAGAGCAAAGGAACTGAAAGCGTGGGACGAATGTTGAAGAAAACCTAGATATAAGATTTTCAGAATATGAATCGACAAGCTCCGTTCCACGAAAAGAGACAGATCTTCGAACTGAGATCGACGAAATAAGTTAGAGGAGAGTAGTTCGTCGAACTAATTTAGAAGAATTGAAAACAGTTCGTCGAACTCCGTTCGACGAAAAGATTTCTGAAGCAAGGTTCGTCGATCTCCGGTCGACGAAAATTGTTTCCACACAGAGAATTCGTCGATCTCCGTTCGACGAGAATCTCTCAAACTTTCCATAATTCGTCGAACTCCGTTCGACGAACTCTGGAAAATTCATCGAATGCAGACAGAAATTAATTTAACTCTTCTCCATCAATCATTCCCAGTTGATTTATAAAGAACAGATGAGTTTTCTCATCCAAAGGCTTGGTGAAGATATCTGCTCTCTGTAGATTAGTAGGAATGTGGATCAAGTTAATTTTCTTTTTGTCCACATTATCTCTGATGAAATGATGTCTTATTTCAATATGTTTAGTCCTAGAATGATGAACTGGATTCTGAGCTATAGCAATAGCACTTGTATTATCACAAACTAAGATTGAATTATTTAAGTTGATACCATAATCTAGGAGTTGGTTTTGTATCCATAGCATCTGTGAACAGCAGCTGCCAGCAGCTATATACTCTGCCTCAGCAGTTGATGTAGACACAGATGTCTGCTTTTTGCAAAACCAAGAGACAAGTCTCATACCCAGGAACTGGCAAGTTCCAGAGGTACTTTTCCTGTCCACTCTACATCCAGCATAGTCAGCATCTGAGTATCCAGTTAACTCAAATTCTGACTCTGCAGGATACCAGAGTCCTAAACTAGGACAACTCTTTATATATCTCAAAATCCTTTTTAGAAAAATAAGATGAGATTCTTTAGGATTCACTTGGAATCTAGCACAAAGGCATGTGGCAAACATTATGTCAGGTCTGCTAGCTGTTAAGTATAATAGGGATCCAACAATTGCCCTATAATGTTTCTGATCTACAGGTTTCCCTGCTGCATCAGAATCCACAACAGCATTGGTAGTCATAGGTGTTTTCTGTTAAAATTCAACAAACCGCAGACGCCCCCTTGGATACCCTGCTGAAAACTCAACAAACCGAAGGAGAATACGCCCACTTATAATGTTGAAAGTTTTCCCGGATCGTGGAGTTAGCAGGGGTTATCTCAACAAAGCAGTAACAACCAGCAACACATGCAGCACAAGCTTCTTTATTGATCAAGAGCAAACTTCTTTACAAGGCGAGACATACATGGCGAGACATGCTTCACCAAAACCCAACACCGGGAGAGCAGAGACAGTTACAAAGACAAGAACAAAAAACAAGCCGCGCGGACTCAATCAACAAGCCGCCGACCTACTGCTGTGGAGTCCGCTCAGTCCGCCAGGTCGCCAGACCGCAACCCAAGCCGTGCGGACTCACCCCTTACTCCAATTCTTAGCTCTTCACCGCCGGTCTGCACGCCGCCAGATCGCACAAGCTGCGTCACCGAATGGAACAGTCCGCCTGAAGCAGGCGACTTCCTGAACCCCGAACCAAGTCGCCAAAGAGAAGACCGCCTGGTCGCTATCCGCGACCTGCTGTTTACCGCCTGTTGCTTAACCGCAGAGTCCGCACTGTCCCTGACCGCAATCAGAGCCAAGTCCTGGCTTTCCAGCGCTATCCGCACAACCTGCACAGCACAACCGGGTCAACTCTCTATCCGCACGGACACAAAGTCCAGACCGCAGCAACTTACACGAGCTCAATTACTGTTCACTTACTTCGGTCCAGGTTTCTCGTTTTTCCTGATGTGACATGGGTCCTATTTATAGGCACGATGATGAGTATGGTCACCGCCCTTCCCGGTAGGATCACCGCCACAACCCGCAGCAAGAACTAATGTGTCCGCCAGCCCGCGGACACACATTCCAGTTCGCCGCTCCTGTGCAGATAGCCAGTCCGCCCCAGCTTCTCCAAGGCCGGACTCTAGTATCCAGTCCGCCTTGCCGCCAGAGACCAAGCCAGGACCAGCCGGACTCCACAACAGCCGTGTCCGCCATTCTGCGGACAAGGCATCAGCCCGCAAAACCCGAGCCCGCAGCCTCGCCATCAAGACGCCTGCCGGACTCAGCGGACACCCGGCTTCCGTCCGCATATCCCAAGTCCATTGCCTAATCACCAAGGCATTGCCGGACTCAGCGGACACGCCGATCCAGTCCGCATACACAGCGAACTCCAGTCCGCTTCCCTGAGTCCATAACCTCATCACAAGGCTCAACCGGACTCAGCGGACTCTGGCTCCAGTCCGCACGCTCCTGCACAAGCAATTCTCCAGTCCGCATTTCCCCAAGCTAGCAAACAAGGCAACTGCACTTCTACTACGCTTGGCGGACTGAGAAATCAACCCGCGCTTCACTGCGCGATCTCCCCGGACTGAGCCTCCTGGACTTGGTTCAGTTCCCACCAAGTCCAGCCCACTGGCCGCAAGGGCCAGTCCGCACTTACAGGCGGACACTGGATCTAGCCCGCCATACCGGGCGACCTCCAGTTTCTGTCCGCGCTGACCGGCGGTCTCCGCGGCTTCCACTTGCCGCTTCACTAGAGCAAGACCAAGGCATCTGCCAAACCGGTCTGCCGAGCTCCAGTTCTTCAGTCCGCTTCAAGCCGGACTCCGCGGATAACATTCCTATCCGCCCGGTTACTTCCTGGGAGTAAACCGCCTGCTGAGCATACACTGGCCTGTCAGACCGCCGCTACTGTCCGCGCAGTCCGCGCGAACAGACCGCCCAGGCCGCCACAGAGCAAACCGCCTGCAACATCCCTGCCGACCTAGCAGTCCGCCAACCCAGTCCGCGTAGTCCGCGCGGATAGGTTTCCCAAGCCTTCCATTCACCCACTTTCACTTCACAGAATTCAACACTCCCCCTTGAAGTGAGAAGTGGTGAATAACTCCAGCAGCTCCCGTAACCTTGCACCTGGTCCTTCCGATAGCATTTACGAAGAGATGTCCAAGACATAGTCCTCGCCCCGCATATCATGGACCATGAGGGAGCCCTCCAGCATCTCCCAAAAGGAGCCATGCTTCCCTCTGCCTTCTTCAGCTTCAACCTCCACTCATGCATCATAGGAGTATCACCAACTTCCTTGGACCCAGAAGCCCAAGCCTCGTTGCCTCTGAGAGAAGTCACCTCTTCAGACTTGGTGTCAACCACCTCCTTGATTCTAGTGGGGTCATCACAGCCAGAAGTCCCTTGCTCGACCTGAGGGCTAACAAGGAAACACGGGACCAAGTCCGTCGTGTTCCCTTCACTATATCGAGCTGGTGGCTTACTGATCCTCTTCGATCTCCGAAGAACCTGATCATGGCTAACCACCTCCGCTGCTTTTGAACCAGCTCCGTTCTCGGGCAAACCCGGAACAATGCTCCCTTTGCTCCCTGAACAAGACGCCTCCTTACTGGAACCAAAAGCATTTGGAGCAACGCTCCCCCTGCTACCTGAACCAGAAGACTCCCCTCTTGAACAAGAACTGCCTGGAACATCGCTCCCCTTGCTTCCTGAACCGGAAGCCTCCGCCTTCGAGCCAGAAGGTCCTGGAGCATCGCTCCCCCTTCTTCCCGACTCTGACGCCTTTGCCCCGGAGCTAGAACAACCTGGAGCACCTGGTGACTCAGGCAACTCCACTTCTTTAGCAGCAGCCTCCTTCAGCCCACCATCTGACCTGCTTATCTCTAGCTCCACATAAGAGCTACCCCAATACGGCGTCAACTCATCAAAAACAATGTCTCTCGACACTATGAGTTTCTTCGTCGCAGGATCCATACACCTCCATCTTCTTCTCTGCTCATCATACCCAACAAAGACTAGCTTTGTTTTGAGAGCACCCGGAGAATGTATATAGCAGGTAGATCCAAACACCCGAAGGTGCTTCACTGAGGTCTTCACTCCGAACATTAGCTCATAAGGAGTCTTCATTATGATCGGACTAAGAGGCATCCGGTTGATGACATGAGCAGCACAGGCTATTCCCTCCGCCCAAAGAGCCTTCGGAACGCCTTTACTCTGAAGCCAACACTTGCAGGTCTCCGTTAACCAACGGATCATCCGAGCTGCAATACTACCCTGTTGTGAAGTATGTCCACAAGAAAGCTCCATCCGGATCCCTTGCTTCCTGCAAAAGCGTGAGAACTCGGTTGAGCCAAACTCACCACCGATACTTGTCCTCAACACCTTGATCCTCCGGCCGAGCTGGCCTTCGACAAGCTTCTTGAACTCCACAAACAAGCGTACCATGCTGGACTTCGTCTTCATAAAGTATACCCAAGTATACCCAGAATAGTCATCAACCAATATCAGCATGAACCTGCTGCCTCCAAGACTGGCCGTGACGGTCGGTCCCACCAGAGCACAATGGACAACCGCCAATGGTGCATTACTCCTGGATTGTGCTTTGTCGACCATGAAGCGATAGGCTCCACTTTCCTGACATCCTGCACACCCCCGACCATCGCCATAGGATGACAATCTAGGCAAGCCTCTTACGAGTCTTCTTTCCGCCATTGCTTTCAGCTTGTCCATCCCTACATGCCCCAGTCTTTCACGCCAGATAGCTGCACTATCACTGGCATCCAGCCGATCAGATCCAGAACTAGTTGAAGTCCCAACTACGTTCTTCTCCTTCCTCCCTACCTGAGCTACGTTCGTCGAGAGCAAGGTAACCTTGCACTCCCTCCGAAGATGACCTTGCTGCTTGCATTTATAGCAGCTTGGTCCTTCCTTCCTCTTTCTATCACGCCTAGGAGAATCACTCCTTTCTTCCTGATATGAAGTAGAGGGACCATCTTCCGCAGCAACCTTCACCTTCTTCCTGAACAACCCATCAAGGGAAGTCCAGACCTCCGCAGCTGACCGACATCCACTGATGTGGTCCAAGAGCTCCGATGAGATCACCTGCCTGAGAATAGACTCCGCTTTCGCATTTGCCTCATTCCAAGCTCTCATCGCCTCAGCATTGCCAGCAGTATCCTCTTGTCTTCCTGCTCCGCATACAACCTCCCAAAGGTCCTCGCCAAGAAGAAAGCTCTCCATACAGGACTTCCACCGTTCAGAGTTCGTCTCTGTAAGAAGATCAATACCAAGACAACCTGCATCCTCCACTGCCATGGTTCTACCACTGGTTTCCTCTACAGACGAGCAACTACTTTCATTGAGCACTGCTTGACCACTCCAACAACCTGGCTCTGATACCATGTTAAAATTCAACAAACCGCAGACGCCCCCTTGGATACCCTGCTGAAAACTCAACAAACCGAAGGAGAATACGCCCACTTATAATGTTGAAAGTTTTCCCGGATCGTGGAGTTAGCAGGGGTTATCTCAACAAAGCAGTAACAACCAGCAACACATGCAGCACAAGCTTCTTTATTGATCAAGAGCAAACTTCTTTACAAGGCGAGACATACATGGTGAGACATGCTTCACCAAAACCCAACACCGGGAGAGCAGAGACAGTTACAAAGACAAGAACAAAAAACAAGCCGCGCGGACTCAATCAACAAGCCGCCGACCTACTGCTGTGGAGTCCGCTCAGTCCGCCAGGTCGCCAGACCGCAACCCAAGCCGTGCGGACTCACCCCTTACTCCAATGCTTAGCTCTTCACCGTCGGTCTGCACGCCGCCAGACCGCATAAGCTGCGTCACCGAATGGAACAGTCCGCCTGAAGCAGGCGACTTCCTGAACCCCGAACCAAGTCGCCAAAGAGAAGACCGCCTGGTCGCTATCCGCGACCTGCTGTTTACCGCCTGTTGCTTAACCGCAGAGTCCGCACTGTCCCTGACCGCAATCAGAGCCAAGTCCTGGCTTTCCAGCGCTATCCGCACAACCTGCACAGCACAACCGGGTCAACTCTCTATCCGCGCGGACACAAAGTCCAGACCGCAGCAACTTACGCGAGCTCAATTACTGTTCACTTACTTCGGTCCAGGTTTCTCATTTTTCCTGATGTGACATGGGTCCTATTTATAGGCACGACGATGAGTATGGTCACCGCCCTTCCCGGTAGGATCACCGCCACAACCCGCAGCAAGAACTAATGTGTCCGCCAGCCCGTGGACACACATTCCAGTTCGCCGCTCCTGTGCAGATAGCTAGTCCGCCCCAGCTTCTCCAAGGCCGGACTCCAATATCCAGTCCGCCTTGCCGCCAGAGACCAAGCCAGGACCAGCCGGACTCCACAACAGCCGTGTCCGCCATTCTGCGGACAAGGCATCAGCCCGCAAAACCCGAGCCCGCAGCCTCGCCATCAAGACGCCTGCCGGACTCAGCGGACACCCGGCTTCCGTCCGCATATCCCAAGTCCATTGCCTAATCACCAAGGCATTGCCGGACTCAGCGGACACGCCGATCCAGTCCGCGTACACAGCGAACTCCAGTCCGCTTCCCTGAGTCCATAACCTCATCACAAGGCTCAACCGGACTCAGCGGACTCTGGCTCCAGTCCGCACGCTCCTGCACAAGCAATTCTCCAGTCTGCATTTCCCCAAGCTAGCAAACAAGGCAACTGCACTTCTACTACACTTGGCGGACTGAGAAATCAACCCGCGCTTCACTGCGCGATCTCCCCGGACTGAGCCTCCTGGACTTGGTTCAGTTCCCACCAAGTCCAGCCCACTGGCCGCAAGGGCCAGTCCGCACTTACAGGCGGACACTGGATCTAGCCCGCCATACCGGGCGACCTCCAGTTTCTGTCCGCGCTGACCGGCGGTCTCCGCAGCTTCCACTTGCCGCTTCACTAGAGCAAGACCAAGGCATCTGCCAAACCGGTCTGCCGAGCTCCAGTTCTTCAGTCCGCTTCAAGCCGGACTCCGCGGATAACATTCCTATCCGCCCGGTTACTTCCTGGGAGTAAACCGCCTGCTGAGCATACACTGGCCTGTCAGACCGCCGCTGCTGTCCGCGCAGTCCGCGCGAACAGACCGCCCAGGCCGCCACAGAGCAAACCGCCTGCAACATCCCTGCCGACCTAGCAGTCCGCCAACCCAGTCCGCGTAGTCCGCGCGGATAGGTTTCCCAAGCCTTCCATTCACCCACTTTCACTTCATAGAATTCAACATTTTCATTCCTGAAGCATCACCCATCCCAAACTTTTTAATAAGCTCCTTAGCATACTTAGATTGGGAGAGGAAGATACCATCAGGGAGCTGCTTCACTTGGAGACCAAGGAAGTAGGAAAGCTCACCCATGCTACTCATCTCAAATTTGGAATGCATGAGGTCAGCAAACCTCTTGCACAATTTGGGATCAGTAGACCCAAAAATAATGTCATCCACATATATTTGTACTAATAAAATTTGGTCCTTATGATGTCTAGTGAAAAGGGTTTTATCTATGGTTCCTCTTGTAAATTTATGCTCTAAAAGAAAGCTAGCTAGGGTCTCATACCAAGCTCTTGGAGCTTGCTTTAAACCATAGAGAGCTTTATGCAATTTGTAAACATAAGAGGGTTGAGTTAGAGAGATAAAACCTGGAGGTTGTTGTACATAAACCTCTTCTTGAAGTACACCATTCAGAAAGACACTCTTAACATCCATTTGGAATACTTTGAACTTTTTGTAGGCTGCATAGGCTAGGAATATTCTAATGGCCTCCAACCTTGCAACAGGGGCAAAGGTTTGGTCATAGTCTATTCCTTCCTCTTGTCTATAGCCTTGGGCAACCAGTCTAGCCTTGTTCCTTACTATGTTCCCTTGTGCATCCAATTTGTTCCTATAGACCCATTTGGTTCCAATAACTGGGTAGTTATGGGGTCTTGGAACCAAATCTCAAACTCTACATCTCTCAAATTGATTTAGTTCCTCTTGCATTGCAAGAATCCAGTGGGGATCTTGCTCAGCTTCATAGATGGTGAGAGGTTCAATTTGAGAGATAAAACAGCCATGCATCAAGTCTTGATTGAGCTGATGTCTTGTCTGTACACAAACTGAAATGTCTCCAATCACTTGAGATCTGGGGTGATCTCTAAGTGTGACAAGATCAGTTTGTGGAGTTGGTTGAGCAACAGCTTCTGTAAATAATTCCTCTTGAGGAATGGTACTGGCTGTTGATGGGAGTTCAGTTACTTCCTCTTGGATTTCTTCTTCACTATCTTCAGCAGCCTGTGGAGTGGGATGAGTTGTAACCTCTTGGGTAAGGTTTAGTCCATCCATAGACTCACACAGTGGTGAAACCTGCAAGAAACTATTGGTAGAAATGTCTTTCTCCTTATAAGACATGTTAGCTTCATCAAAAGACACATGGACAGATTCTTCAATTTTAAGGGATGATTTGTTGAAAACCCTATAGGCCTTGCTTACTTGGGAATATCCTAGAAAAATTCCTTCTTCAGCCTTAGCCTCAAATTTTCTTACGTATCTTTTGTTGTTAGTGTGGATGTAATATATGCAACCAAAAACTTTAAAGTAAGTGATTTTAGGTTTCTTTTCTTTAAGTAATTCATAGGGGGTCTTATGTTTCAGTTTATGTATAAGACATCTGTTCAGGACATAGTTAGCTGTGTTTATAGCTTCTGCCCAAAAGGATAGAGGCATGTAAGCATCTGCTAACAATGTACCTGCAGCTTTAATGAGTGTCCTATTTTTCCTTTCAGCAGCCCCATTTTGTTGGGGAGTTCTAGGAGCTGAGAAGCACTGCCTGATACCTTCCTTCTCACAGAACTCATGCATAAGAAGAGACTCAAACTCTGTGTCATGATCACTTCTGATCAATGCAACATGAGTAGAGAACTCAATCTGTATGATCCTGAGAAAATCTGTAAGAACTTTGAATGTATCTGACTTAGCTCTCAGAAAGGCTACCCAACTGAATCTGGAGAAATCATCAACAATGACTAAGGTGTAAGACTTCCCTCCTAGGCTTTGTACTGCAATGGGTCCAAAAAGATCCACATGAAGCAGATATAATATCCTAGGTGAATCACTTTTATTAATGGATTTGAAACTAGTTTTAGTTTGCTTGCCTAGTTGACAAGCCCTGCATAGGCGTTCCTTCTTGTAGGGACCAGAAGGTAAACCTCTAACAAGGTTGTCTTTACATAACCTACATATGGTCTTAAGGTTTACATGTCATAGCCTTTTGTGCCAAAGCTCATTTTGGTTACTAGTAAAATTGAGTAAACAAATATCAGTGGTGGCAGAAATGAAATCTACTAAATATATGTTTACTTGTCTAAGTCCAATTAAAACAGTTTAGTTTTTATCATTTATAATAGAACAAGAGGTAGAGTTGAAATGTACCTGATAACCTTCATCACATAATTAACTTATGGATATAAGGTTATGTTTAAGTCCTCTTACATATGTTACCTTTTTGAAGGTCACTGCTCCAATGTTTACTCTTCCATACCCTTCTGACTGACCACTCTTTGAGTCTCCAAATATCACCTTTGGTCCTAGCTTGGACTTATAGCTGGAGAGATTTGCTTTGCTGCCAGTCATGTGCTTGGAGCAGCCACTGTCCAGGTACCAGGTCTGACTTAGCCTTGGACAGCTCTTCACCTGTACCTGCATTAAGAAATAGAGCTCAATTGTTCTTGACCCAGGTTACCTTGGGTCCTTGATTTGGCTGAAAAGTAAAACTAGAGATGACTGATAAGGCAGGTTGAGACTTATACCCTAGAGGGTGATATCTCCTAGGTGGGATTATCCAATCAACTACTGGATTAAATGTCTTGTTAGCTGCTTTAAAATTTCTATATGAGAAATGATTTATATTTGGTCGTTCTGGGATCGACGAATTATTGTAAGTTCGTCGACCAGAGTTCGACGAATGGGGATGAGATCGTCGACCTCCACTCAGAGAATGACCATGGTAATTTTCTGCGTCCCACGTTCGTCGACCTCTACTCGACGAACCATACACAGTTCGTCGATCGCAGTAGGACGAATAATTATTTCTGAAGTTTGCGTTCAGCGTTCGTCGATCGGGGTTCGACGATCTTGCAGGATTTCGTCGATCTAAGTTCGACGAATTCTGCTGAACTTGGTTTTTAACAGCTTTCTTCAGTTTTCTGTTTCTATTGTCTAGGGGATTTGACTTGTTTTCTGACCTGAGTTTTTCAGTTAGTTTCTCTTTACCCTTAGCAGTGATAAACTTTATGGGAGTAGAAAGTATATTCTTCTTTATTATGGGGGTAAACCTGATGAAGCACCCAAACCCAGCCTGCCATTTAATCTGGCATTTACTGTGCTTGTGATATCCATCAGCTTCAGGCTTCTCCCATTGAGAGATTGCTCAAGTTGTTTTGCCTCACATAATTCAGATTTTAACTTGATTATCTGTTCATTAGCTAGTGTCAATTGGTCAGTTAGTTTTCTATTTTTTGTGCTAACAGATTCAAGGTTTTCTAGTCTAGTCCTCAAGGTTTTTATTTCTTTCTCTGAGTTTATTAGATCCATGCACATAGTTTTAAATTCTACTTTAAATAAGTCAAAATTGAAATCAAAACTAGAAATCACCTGATCAGCCTCTGAGTCTGAGGCACCTTCATATTCAGAATCCTCTTCTGATCCACAGTTGCTTCTAGAGGCATCTATTGCCATTAGGCACACCTCCTTGGATCTGGCTTCTTCCTCTTCTTCATTGGAGCTGGAGTGTAACACCCCCTATCCGTCGCATAGTATATAGCAGTAGGTCCGGCCGGGGCCCGACGTCATATACCACAGACAGACCGGTGGTTACGTATGGAAACCATCCAACCAATCTCAACGTCCTACACAGAGCATTCTAGCGGAAGCAGTTTATATAAGTAGTAAACAAGAACCCAGCCTTAGAGCACGAATGTCCACTAGTACAAAATTAGGAATGTATACAAAATACCCAAAATTGCCCTTAAGGCCTTACAGAATGTTTCACTTGAATAATACATGATTTACAAACCTCGGCACGCAGGCCGGTCATACATGAATAAAACAGAAAACATTTCCACTTGGGCCTTCGAGGGCCAGCTTCGCAAAAAGGGCTTTAGCCCGCTATTGACCGCTTGGTCCAGCTGCACCTGCAAGCAACAAACCACCGCACGGTGGCAAACAAGGCAACGGTCAGCAATGCTGACCAAATTATAACGATCCCGCCCCCAACTCGGGGCGGCGATGCTCCTTCCCTGCATTTCATTAGCACAAGCGAGCAATGCATATAACCATAGCCATTTCATCACAGACGTTGGCTCGCACGGCCACACGTCTCGTGCACTCAGGGCACATTCTCGGTGAACCGGTCGATGTTACGTCAATTAAAGCCATTAACATTCCGGACTCACCACCGCCACTTAGACGGCCATTCCTATGAGCAATTCGTCTTCCTGGCATTGGTCACGTCAATTTAAGCCATTGACCGCCGAAGACTCACATCTATGCCAACGGCGAGTGCCACGTAACCTTAGGTCTCTCTAACCGAACGACATAAAGCGGGTACGGTTCCATCTAACCCGTGCTCACATCGCAACGACAATTTAAGCCATTTGCGCGGGTCAAACTTCCACCGAGTCCCATTCTACCGCAAGACACATAACCCGGTTATGTTCGAGTTGGCTCTCAGGCCACCAAGTTGGCAAGATCTCGTATCCGCCCAGTTTTCCGGGTGCACCTTTGGGTTAGTCCCCAAGGCTCCCTGCTGCAATCTACCGCGTAGAAAACCCGAAAAACACCCAATAGCACGGAGTCTTCTCCGGCCTTATGCAATGGAACATCACCGATCCAGACTAACATGTCCGGGTAGGCTTCACACAAAATGTCTACGTCCGTTCTCGCATAGGGACTCTAAACAACGGGGACTTTACATATCTACCCGAAGGAACGCCTCCAACTCTCCGCAAACTTGCGAGAGCGGGCTTCCTATGCTAAGAAAAGGAGCGATTCATGCTCAAGATGAGGATCGTTACCCTTGAGTTCCTCTTTGGCGCCATCGAAAAGTAATCGGATAGAAATCACCGCACTTGCGTTGCCTCCGTGGATCCGGAGTCGGCTTGCGATTCGGAGCTCCGAAGCTCCTCCAATGGCGGATCTAGCTCTTCTTCCTCCAAGGGCTCTCCTCTTTCTCCAAGGGTTTGGAGAGATGAAAAAAGTAAGAAAGTGATGGATTTTCTAAGTCAAACCCGGATATATCCTCTCAGGAACCATCCCCAGCCGTTAGATCTTCAATCAAGGAAACGAACGGCTTTGATTCGGGGCTGAAATGCCCAATCTGGACCGAACACGGCCTGGCACACGCCCGTGTCCAGGGTCGTGTGCCGCATTCGCCGTCAAAATCGAATCTCCTGGACCCTCACACGGATATCAAACACGCCCGTGTTCGAGCTGACAAGCCCGTGTTCCAGCTGACACGGCCGTGTAGCCGGCCGTGTACCCCAGGATTTTCCCCCGTTTTCAACCCGAGCACTACACGGGTCCTAGGACACGCCCGTGTCCGTGCCCGTGTCACCTTGACACGCCTGGGCCCCAGGCCGTGTACAGGGTCTCGACATTTCGTCGCGTGCAGATCGACGACTCGATTACACGGCCTTGGACACGCCCGTGTCCTAGGCTGTGTGCCTTGTCTCGATGATCGTCGAGCGAATCTCGACGAATTCCCCGGGACGATCGTCGACACGGGTCGACACGCCCGTGTCGCGGGCCGTGTGCCCATTCTCGACGAATCGTCGAGTATAACTCGACGATTTCACGGCTAAGTGTCGACACGGGTCGACACGCCCGTGTCGTAGGCCGTGTGCCCATTCTCGACGAAGCGTCGAGTATT
>CM077159.1:3438870-3656370 GCA_039583875.1 Platanthera guangdongensis
ATAGTACCCAGACTTGAGATCTAACTTCGAGTACACGTCGACCGACTAACTGATCAAAGAGATCATCAATCCTAGGGATCGGGTACTTGTTTCTCAGTCAGCTTGTTTAGCTCCCGATAATCAATACATAGCCTCAAGCTTCCGTCCTTCTTCTTAACAAAGAGGGACCGTGCGCTCCAAGGCGAAGAGCTCGGGCGCACATACCCTTGCTCCAACAATTCTTGCAGTTGAACTTTCAGCTCCGCCATTTCCTTAGGCGCTAGCCGATACGGAGATCGTGACACAGGCTTTGCACCTGGCACTAGCTCGATCGTAAAATCTATCTCCCGTTGAGGCGGGGCTCCAGGAAGATCTGCGGGGAACACATCAGTATTCTGATACCACTGAAATACAATCCAAAGCGGGCTTCGGCTTTGCAGCCTCCACTAGTGTAAAGAACAGTTCTGCTCCGGCACGAACCGCCTTCACCACCTGAAGAGCAGACATCAATGTCTTGCTCGACCCCTTTAAGCCCGTAAAAAGTCGTCTCACGACTTACTCCCAGCTTGACTTCCTTGCTACCGCAATCTATAGGGCCTGCTGCTCCAAGAGCCAGTCCATGCCAAATATGACGTCAAACTCCACTAACGAAGTAAAGACGCTCGCAGGTCGAACTCCTGCTCCCAATACGAATCTTAACATCGCAGATCCTATCCGCTCGCATCGAACACCCGTTGGGCAACAACACATCCAACTTATCCTTCGCCATCGAGGAAGGGACCCCGATGCGTAATATAAATCCTTCGGACAAGAAGGAGTGTGAAGATCCGTACGAAGAGTGCTCGTACCAGATTTCACAAATCAAAACAAATCCTAAACAAGTAGTGGTAAGGTAACATGTGCATAACAAGCATATAAAGGAAATTGACTTGCTATAATTTAAACCGTATCTGTCACCACATCAGCTTGTTTAATGGCCTCCTGTTGGCCAAGATTGTAGACCCTTGGTTGGGCCGGAGCATAATGGGATGCGGTCGACTCCACCGCCTTTCCCTTCTCTTCATAAGTGGCTCTCGGCCTCCTCTCGGACTTAGGACGTCGCTCCAACAATCACGGGCAAAGTGCCCCGTCTTTCCGCATGTAAAGCATGCACCCGGGGTCCAACCCGTAGTCGCCCCAGAAGCGCCAGAAGGAGCTGGACCCGAAGTCCCTATGCTTCTTGAAAGCCCTCCGATAGCCGGACTTTGAAGTAATCGGCACTCTGAACTCAGATTTCTTTTCACTCAAGCTTTTCTTCGCTTGCACGCTCTTCATGTCCTTCTCCAAGGACCGGGCAGTATTGACCAAGGTTAAGAAACCCGCGTCATCGGCCCCGACAGTAATAGTCTCAGCTCATCCCTCAAGCCTTCATAAAAACGATTAGTCTTGCGCTCCTCATCCATGATGATGGAGCTAGCATAACGACTCAACCGCGTAAACTCGTGGAGATATTCATCCACGCTCCTCTCACCCTGCACCAACTTCAGGAACTCATTCTCCATTGAAAATCCTCTGAGTAGAAGGGAGGTATCTTGCTAAGAACAATCCCGAGAACTCTTCCATCGGAAACGTCTATCAGTTGTCTACCTCTCAAATGATGCAGCTCCAATCCTTCCCACCACATCCTTGCTTCACGTCCAGCAGGAACGTAGCGATGGTGGTCATTTGCCACTCCTCCGTCTCCGTCGCCGTCATGACTCTCTTCACCCTAGAGAGCCAGTCTTCAGCCTAAGATGGGGTTCCCAACCCCGAGAATAACGGAGGGTTTAAAGCTCATTACATGCTTCAACTGCCTCTCAGTGGCCCTCCTTGGCACTATCGGTTCCAAAACCACTTGTTCCACCCTCCTCGGCTCAGCCTCTTGCAGAGGTACTTGCTCCATCACAGGAGCGGGCTGCTGCGCTTGCCTTCCAGGCTGCGTGTTTATCATGGCCAACACCGCTTCAGCCACCAAACGTATATTCTCAGCCGACAGAGGTGTTGCGGGAGCAACATCCGGTGCACTGCTAGCCTCAGAAACTCGGCGTTCTGATGGTCCAACACCACTTCTGGTCACCTATAGTGGTACAAAACACCGTTAAGCGACCACATAACATTGCAAACAGCAATTATAGGAACACGCAGGTTCCTCAAACACGAGTATTTTCATTCCTAAGTGGACATTCATGGGTTCTTTTACCATTATAACGATGACGCACACAATGTGCTCACCACCCCTTAAAAATAATTCGCCCATGAATTCAGTGTAAGCCCGACCAAAACCAGTAGTCTGATACCAAATTGTAACACCCCCTATCCGTCGCATAGTATATAGCAGTAGGTCCGGCCGGGGCCCGACGCCATATACCACAGACAGACCGGGTGGTTACGTATGGAAACCATCCAACCAATCTCAACGTCCTACACAGAGCATTCTAGCGGAAGCAGTTTATATAAGTAGTAAACAAGAACCCAGCCTTAGAGCACGAATGTCCACTAGTACAAAATTAGGAATGTATACAAAATACCCAAAATCGGCCTTAAGGCCTTACAGAATGTTTCACTTGAATAATACATGATTTACAAACCTCGGCACGCAGGCCGGTCATACATGAATAAAACAGAAAACATTTCCACTTGGGCCTTCGAGGGCCAGCTTCGCAAAAAGGGCTTTAGCCCGCTATTGACCGCTTGGTCCAGCTGCACCTGCAAGCAACAAACACCGCACGGTGGCAAACAAGGCAACGGTCAGCAATGCTGACCAAATTATAACGATCCCGCCCCCAACTCGGGGCGGCGATGCTCCTTCCCTGCATTTCATTAGCACAAGCGAGCAATGCATATAACCATAGCCATTTCATCACAGACGTTGGCTCGCACGGCCACACGTCCCGTGCACTCAGGGCACATTCTCGGTGAACCGGTCGATGTTACGTCAATTAAAGCCATTAACATTCCGGACTCACCACCGCCACTTAGACGGCCATTCCTATGAGCAATTCGTCTTCCTGGCATTGGTCACGTCAATTTAAGCCATTGACCGCCGAAGACTCACATCTATGCCAATGGCGAGTGTCACGTAACCTTAGTCTCTCTAACCGAACGACATAAGCGGGTACGGTTCCATCTAACCCGTGCTCACATCGCAACGACAATTTAAGCCATTTGCGCGGGTCAAACTTCCACCGAGTCCCATTCTACCGCAAGACACATAACCCGGTTATGTTCGAGTTGGCTCTCAGGCCACCAAGTTGGCAAGATCTCGTATCCGCCCAGTTTTCCGGGTGCACCTTTGGGTTAGTCCCCAAGGCTCCCTGCTGCAATCTACCGCGTAGAAAACCCGAAAAACACCCAATAGCACGGAGTCTTCTCGGCCTTATGCAATGCAACATCACCGATCCAGACTAACATGTCCGGGTAGGCTTCACACAAAATGCCTACGTCCGTTCTCGCATACGGACTCTAAACAACGGGGACTTTACATATATACCCGAAGGAACGCCTCCAACTCTCCGCAAACTTGCGAGAGCGGGCTTCCTATGCTAAGAAAAGGAGCGATTCATGCTCAAGATGAGGATCGTTACCCTTGAGTTCCTCTTTGGCGCCATCGAAAAGTAATCGGATAGAAATCACCGCACTTGCGTTGCCTCCGTGGATCCGGAGTCGGCTTGCGATTCGGAGCTCCGAAGCTCCTCCAATGGCGGATCTAGCTCTTCTTCCTCCAAGGGCTCTCCTCTTTCTCCAAGGGTTTGGAGAGATGAAAAAAGTAAGAAAGTGATGGATTTTCTAAGTCAAACCCGGGTATATCCTCTTAGGAACCATCCCCAGCCGTTAGATCTTCAATCAAGGAAACGAATGGCTTTGATTCGGAGCTGAAATGCCCAATCTGGACCGAACACGGCCTGGCATACGCCCGTGTCCAGGGCCGTGTGCCGCATTCGCCGTCAAAATCGAATCTCCTGGACCCTCACACGGGTATCGAACACGCCCGTGTTCGAGCTGACACGCCCGTATTCCAGCTGACACGGCCGTGTAGCCGGCCGTGTACCCCAGGATTTTCCCCCGTTTTCAACCCGAGCACTGCACGGGTCCTAGGACACGCCCGTGTCCGTGCCCATGTCACCTTGACACGCCTGGGCCCCAGGCCGTGTACAGGGTCTCGACATTTCGTCGCGTGCAGATCGACGACTCGATGACACGGCCTTGGACACGCCCGTGTCCTAGGCCGTGTGCCTTGTCTCGACGATCGTCGAGCGAATCTCGACGAATTCCCCGGGACGATCGTCGACACGGGTCGACACACCCGGCGACACGCCCGTGTCGCGGGCCGTGTGCCCATTCTCGACGAATCGTTGAGTATAACTCGACGATTTCACGGCTAAGTGTCGACACGGGTCGACACGCCCTGCGACACGCCCGTGTCGCAGGCCGTGTGCCCATTCTCGACGAATCGTCGAGTATAACTCGACGACTTCGCGGCTAAGTGCCGACACGCGCTTGACACGCCCTGGGACACGCCCGTATCCCAGGCCGTGTGCCTTCAGCCAGAAACCAAAACTGGCCCAAAACGTCCCCCTTTGCTCCTTTGAGTTTCGGGGCGTTACATGGAGGAGGATGTTTCCTCTTCTGTGTCACTCCAGTACTCAACAACAAATCCTTTGTCTTTCCTTTTATACTTGTTGGAGGAGGGTCTGCTGCTTTGTTTTCTTCTAGAATCCTTGTCCTTGCCCTTGTCCTTTTTCTGATTCTCTGGGCATTCTGAAATATAGTGCCCAGGCTTTCTGCATCCAAAACACACAACCTCCTTAGTTGGTGTCTTGTCATATTTGGGCTTATCATCCTGCCTGGATGATTTTCTTCTAAAGTCCTTTCTTGCCATTTTGTAGAATCTTTTGGCAAAAAGACTCATTAACTCCTCATTGGATGTGGATGTTTCATTTTCTTCAGAAGCTTTGAGGGCCAAGCTGTGCTCCTTCCTAACTGGGGTAGTTGCCTTCTGTTCTGCTACCTCTCTTGATTTGACAAGCTGCTCATATGACTTCAGCTTGCCTAACAGAGATTCTATTGAAATCTCATTGAGGCTTCTGGCTTCTTTGATTGGCCAGATCCTGGAGTCCCATGAACTGGGGAAACACATCAGTATCTTGTCATTCACCTCAGTTAAGGTGATATCCTTGTCAAGAGTCTTGAGTTCACTGATGATTGAACTCAATCTATTGTACATCTCAGCCACAAATTCTGTCTCATCCTTTTTGAAATTTTCATAGAGAGAAATGAGACTGGATCTCCTATCCTTTCTTTCATCAGCTGAGCCTGCTACCATTTGATTGAGAGAGTCCCAAATGGCCTTGGCTGAGGTGCACTCAGCCACCTTCTGAAATATGTCATCTGACATTGTTTGGGCCAGAATATCCATAGCCTTTGCATCAGCCATCTTGGCTTTCTTATAGGCTTCAGTATTGTCTGGAGGTGGTACTGCACTCAGATTAGTTGATGTGCTGGCAAAAGTTGTAGGGGCTGGAGGAACACCTGTTGAAATGACAGAGAAAATATCCTCATCAATGGAGTTCATATATAATCTAATTTTTGCCTTCCAGATGGCAAACTTATTAAGATTGCACACTAGAGGTCTGATGCTTGTATAATCCTTGTTTTGGGTCATGTCTGTGAGAAGGATAAGTCCAATAACAGAATAAAAACAAACAAATCTAACTAAGGGATCTTGGGGTTCAGGTGTTAGCCTGTACAACCAATCAGGTATGGTATTTTAACCAACCTGGAAGATGTGGTATTAATAACCAACCTCGTTCTGATACCAATTGAAAGTACAGCTAGATCTGATATACTCTAGAGGGGGGGGGTGAATAGAGTATATGATGATTTTTAAAACTTTTACAACTGCTGTTGTATTTTAGGTGTGTGTGTGCAGGGAAGCAAATATAATAAACCAAGATGCAGCAATTATCTAATCACAGCACATTCACAGAGTGTTAGAAAGTAGAGAAAGAAAGCGAAAAGAAGAGAACAAGCCGAATAAACTTTTGAATAATCGAAATTTTATTATCCAAAAATGATAATTATTACAAAGGTATGCCCTCCCTTATATAGAATGGAGGAGAGAAGAGAGAATACAAATAAGAGATGTGGGACTAAAATTTACAAGCTAAGCGGACTGTACAAAGTAAACCGCACAGGCCGCGCGGTTAGACAGAAGCACTAACCGCACGGCTTACAATAAGAGATGCAGAGAGGTCGCCTGTGAAGATTGCTTAGACCGCCCGGTTTGCAAGTCGCCGAGTCAAACCGCCAGACCGCGCGGTCTCTAACCCGCCAAGACAGACCGCCCGGTCTCCAACTTCAACACTCCCCCTCAAGCTGGAGCATATATATCAATCATGCCCAGCTTGTCGCAAACATGCAGAAACGAGGCGGAGACTGGCTTGGTGAAGATGTCGGCTAGCTCTTTATCAGATGTGACAAACGGAGTGCAAATCTGTTCTTTTAAAATCTCTTCACGAATGAAATGGCAGTCAACCTCAATGTGCTTTGTTCTTTCATGGAATACCGGATTTTTGGAGATGTATATGGCGGCCTTGTTATCACAGAACATAGGTAGAGGATGGTTGTACACCTCTCCTAAATCTAGCATGAGAGCCCGCAACCATTTCAACTCACAAGTGGTTGACGCCATACTGCGATACTCAGCTTCTGCACTGGACCTGGAGACAACAGACTGCTTTTTACTCTTCCAGCTCACCAGATTTCCCCCAACAAAGGTGCAAAAACCTGAGGTAGACTTGCGATCCCCTTTGTCATCAGCATAACTTGCATCTGAGTAGGCTTCAATCCTCAGATGACCATTCTTCTGAAACAGTAATCCTTTCCCAGGCGCTGCTTTGACATATTCCAAGATCCGCAAGGCGGACTGAAGATGACAATCCCTGGGCGCTTGCATGAATTGACTCACCTTGCCCACAGCATAAGAAATGTCGGGTCTGGTCACTGTGAGATATATGAGCTTACCAACCAGACGCCTGTATCGCGAACTATCTGAAAGAAGAGGCGAATCATCTGTCCAGGTTTTGTCCTCCCCAATAGCCATGGGACATCGGGCAGGTTTAGCTCCAGTCAATCCCGCCTCTTTTAAAAGATCAAGGGCATACTTTCGCTGAGAGAGAACTAAGGAGTCGGGCTTCCGAGAGAGTTCGATCCCCAGAAAGTACTTTGGAGAGCCCATATCTTTAGTGATCAGATGTTGGCGAAGATGTAGCTTTGTCAGGGCTACCCCTTCCTGGTCATTGCCAGTGAGAAGAATATCATCGACGTATACAGCAAGAACAACCAGCCCAGAAGGAGTTTGCGAATAAAGAGAGAGTGATCAGCAGAGCTTCGCACAAAACCAACAGCCGCCACAATACCGCTGAACTTGTCAAACCAAGCTCGAGGACTCTGCTTGAGGCCATAAATTGCCTTCTGCAGCCGGCATACTCGTGTCTCCCCCTGAGCAACATACCCAGGAGGTTGCTCCATGTAAACGGCCTCGTGAAGATCACCATAAAGGAAGGCATTCTTGACGTCCAGCTGAGAAATTGGCCAATCCCGATTGACGGCCACAGAGAGAAGAACCCGGATTGTGCTGAGACGAGCCACAGGGGAGAAGGTGTCAAAGTAATCAACCCCATAGGTCTGAGTAAAGCCCTTAGCCACAAGGCGAGCCTTATACCGATCCACAGTGCCGTCTGGGCTAAATTTGACCACAAAGACCCAGCGACAGCCAACAACATCAGTGCCAAAGGGAGGAGGAACAAGAGTCCAGGTACCCGCTCAGTAAGGGTCGCCATTTCCTCATCCATGGCCATCTTCCAGTGAGGAATAGCAAGGGCCTCCTGATAGGAGCGGGGTGTGGCAGTGGCAGAGATAGCCAGTGCAAAGGCCCTGCGAGAAGGAGTAAGACGATCATAGGAAACAACAGCAGCAAGGGGGTGTAAGGTGCACGTCCGCACCCCTTTGCGAAGAGCTATAGGAAGATCCAGGTCAGCCGGGCCCGCGGCATCCGGAGCATCCGTGGTAGAGAAAGCTGGCCCGGGAGAAGAGAGCGACGGCAGTGGAGAGGAGGGAGAGGGTGGCGGAGAAGGGAGAGAGTGAGGTGGAGGAAGAGGAGGGGGTGGAGACGGTGTAGTGGTGGAGAGAGGAGGAGGAGACGAGGAACGAAGGGAATGGCAGGAGAATCAGAAGCTGGGAGAAGAGGAGAAGAGGTATCCGAGAAGTAGGAGGTATTCTCGAAGAAGGTGACATCAGCAGAGACGAACTGCTTACGAAGGACGGGATCAAAGCAACAGTAGCCTTTCTGAGTGGTGGAATACCCCAGAAAGACACATTTGGTGGAGCGAGGGGAGAGCTTATCACGGGTGGCAGAAGGGGCATGCACAAAGGCAGTGCATCCAAAGATTTGGAGAGGGAGATGAAACGGCTCCTTGCCCGGATACAAAATGGAGAACGGGGTTTGGCCATGGAGAACCGTGGAGGGAATGCGATTGATGAGGTAGCAGGCAAGGAGAACAGCATAGCCCCAATAGGAGCGAGGAACATGCATCTGGGTCATCAAGGTGCGAGCGACATCGAGCAGGTGTCGGTTTTTGCGTTCGGCTACACCATTTTGTTGTGAAGAATAGACACAACTAGTTTGATGAAGAATCCCATTTTGCATGCAGAATGTAGAGAAGTCACGACTGAGATATTCTGCGGCATTATCAGACCGAAAAACTTTGATAGAAACATCAAACTGAGTTTTGATCATGAGATAGAAGGATGTCCATACAGAGAATAATTCGGAGCGATCTTTTAACAGATACACCCACGTACAGCGAGAGAAATCATCAATGAACGTGACAAAATAGGAACTACCCCGACCAATGGTAAGAGTAGGAGAAGGACCCCAGATGTCGGAGTGGATAAGATCAAACGGACGGGTAGAGCTACGAACGTGCTGTGGAGGGAAGGAGGAGCGGTGATGCTTGCCAAGCTGACAGGCCTCACAGTTGAGCGGAGGACTTTGAGGAGGAAGGTGGGGCAGAAGTTGACGAAGAATACGGGGAGGAGCATGACCAAGGCGGAGATGCCATTGGAGAAGATCTGTGGAGGTGGAGGAGAAGGTGGAAAAAGCAGAAATGTTGTCTAGGAAGTATAAGCCGCCACTCTCAGTCCCAGTAGCAATCGTCCGTTGGGAGTCCGGATCCTGAAAAGAGCAAGAAGTAGAAGTAAATGTGACGGAACACTGTAATTGCTTGCAAAGAGATGTAACAGATAATAAGTTGCACGGGAACCGGGGCACATATAGAGTATCCGCCAAGTGAAGAGACGGGGTGACATGAACTATCCCTGTGCCATGAACTGGTGATGAAGAGCCGTCAGCGAGAGTAACTGGGGGCAAGCGAGCATGTTTTTCTAGGAGAGAGAAACACGGGAGATGGCCGGTCATATGATTCGTAGCACCAGTGTCGATCAGCCATTTGCCCTGAGTAACAACGTGTGCACGACCAGAAGACGTGACAACCGAGGCGAAAGCCATGAAGGGAGGAAGAAGAAACTGCAGCGGTCTCGGTGACAGCACACCAGCGGCACGAAGGGCCACGACCAAGGTGCAGAGCACAAGCCGCGCGACTAAACCAGGAGGTCGCGGCGACTAACAAGAGAAGCGGCTAAGAGCGAAGAGGCGGAGAGGCCGCTCAAACAAGGAAGAATCCGCGTGAAACCGCGGCGGGAACAAAAGGGAAGAAGCCGCTTGAACACGAGTGGCTAGGATCCAGATCAAGGCACAGCGGGGAAGAAGTCGCGCGGACTGCAAAGGGCCGAGCGAACAGAAGAGAGGAGAAGAGCAGGTGACCGCGACCAAGATGCGGGTAAGAAAGGGACAACCCGCACGGTCAGGCAGATCACAGCAGTTGCGAGAAGGCGGTCAAGGGCACAGCGGGGAAGAGGTCGCGCGGACTGAAAAGGCCGAGCGAACAGAAGAGAGGAGAAGAGCAGGTGACCGCGACCAAGATGCGGGTAAGGAAGGAACAACCCGCACGGTCAGGCAGATCACAGCAGCAAACCGCGAGTGCAGAGACAACACACGCGGACAGAGACAGACCGCAGCGACTAGGAAGTCGGAGCGGCAGGAAAGAGCAAGGAGCGCGGCGACACGGAAACAGGTCGCTGCGACAAAGAGCAGGAGGAGAAGAGAAACAAGAAGAGCAAGCCGCACAAACAGGCAGCGGACAGAAACAAGCCGCGCGGATAGCAACAAACCGCGCGGACAGAGGAGAAGGCAAGCCGCGAACAAGCCGCAGAACGCGGAAGACAAGCCGCGAACAACAGAGAGCGCACAGAATCAGGAGGAAAAGACCGTGTCCTCTGATACCATGTTAGAAAGTAGAGAAAGAAAGCGAAAAGAAGAGAACAAGCCGAATAAACTTTTGAATAATCGAAATTTTATTATCCAAAAATGATAATTATTACAAAGGTATGCCCTCCCTTATATAGAATGGAGGAGAGAAGAGAGAATACAAATAAGAGATGTGGGACTAAAATTTACAAGCTAAGCGGACTGTACAAAGTAAACCGCACAGGCCGCGCGGTTAGACAGAAGCACTAACCGCACGGCTTACAATAAGAGATGCAGAGAGGTCGCCTGTGAAGATTGCTTAGACCGCCCGGTTTGCAAGTCGCCGAGTCAAACCGCCAGACCGCGCGGTCTCTAACCCGCCAAGACAGACCGCCCGGTCTCCAACTTCAACACAGAGCAAGGCCAGAAAACAAAAAGGAAAAGAAAGCAACCATACGACACAAGAATTTTATAGTGGTTCCCCAAATCTGGGTAGTCCACTCTTCTACCACCCTGGTAGGAATTCACTGCAGGAAGAGGTTGATCAGGTGTCCTGGCACCAATGGGGTTTTGATCAGGTTCCCAAAAACCAAACCCTCAAGTCTTTTGGAGGGAGACTTGCAACCAGAATAATTTTGAAGGGAATTAAAACCTTGTACAGAGGTGAAGTGAGAGGGTGATGAGGTCTTCTCTTTCTCAAGTCAAATGAAAGACTTGTGGATTGTTGTTTAGCAGCTTTGCTCCCCCTGAGATGTAGAATGAATCAGGAAGAATGTTGCAGCACTGCTTCAGGGTGATAGGTCTTCAAAGACCTAGAATTCCAGATCCAGAGAGAGTCTCCAGGAACTTCTTGTGACTGATATGAATGTGTTGTCTTTGAAGTTATCCTGAGTGACAGCAGATGAAGAAGACTCTTAATGTTGATGTAGTGTTCTTCTTCTTCTTCTTCTTGATCAGTTTCTCTCTGGGCCAAGAATGAATTCCTTTTCTTGTGTTGTCTGAATCACTGTCTATGCTTTTCTTGTTGTGTTGTCTCTCTGTATTGCTGTATTACTAACTCTTTCTATATATCTATCCGTCTCATAAGAAACATTCGAATTTTGAATATCGAGCAATAATGGCAGACGGCCTGGAAAAGAAACAGCAATAAATTATTTCCCCAACTGTTTCCATGGGAAAATGGTATGTAATAATCCAGGATTAACTGCGCATTCTAACGGTAGAATTCTGGGAAGAACTGCCATTAAATGTTCAGGAATCAGCGCCATGGAATGAGACGGGAACGGAAGAAGACCTAGTCTGGAATCGTTGACCGAAGAACATAATTCGTCGAGCTGAGTTTTGAGTTCGTCGAGCTGAGCCTGAGTTCGTCGAGCTGACAGTCTTCATTCGTTGAACAGACAACCTTCAATATCAGACAAACATTATTCGTTGAGCAGAGAACCAAATTCGTCGAGATGAGAATAGAATTCGTTGAACTGAGAAAAGTTCTGGACTTGGACGAAATACTCTGCATCTGTTGAAATGCTGTGTCGACACAAGTTGTTGTCGACAGATTGATCTTGGTGTCGACACAAATCCTCTGGTGTCGACATAAGCTGGTGTCGACTGAAATCCTTGTGTCGGCACAAGCTGGTGTCGACTGAAATCCTGGTGTTGACACAAATCGTCTGGTGTCGACACAAACCCTAAGTGTCGACACAGATTCTCTGAGCAAAAACATCGTCGAGTAGAGATTAGCATTCGTCGACCTGAGAAGCTGTGAACTTGAGGTCCAAGTTCGTCGAGCTCAGATTATAATTCGTCGACCGAAGCATGAAGCTGGACTTAGAGAAATTCTGAAGTAGTCCTGAGAATGCTTGAAGTAGAATCCGGTGTTCGTCGAACAAAGAACAAAGTTCGTCGAGCTCAGCACTGCGAATTGTCTCACGATCGTCGAGCTTAGAATTCCCTTCGTCGAGCTGAGTCGACGCACGTCGAGCTGAGTTCGACGAACGTCGAGCTGAGTTCGACGAACGTCGAACTCATTTCACTTAGTCTGAAAAACTGATAGATCTGGGGTTCCTGATGGTCTTGAGGAAGGCTGGTCCATCTGAAGTTGAGATAGAGGACTGTCCTAGACTCTAAGACAAAAACTTGACCCAGACTATACATGATGGGTCACATCCTAAGTCAGTGAAACTAGCCCAAATCAACTAGGGATCCAACATATCCTACGACCTGAGGAGAAGATGGGAGGGAAGGATTTTGTGTACTCGACGGGTGCGCGTGAGATGGAGGAGGCGTTTACCTTAGAGGACCTACGGGAAATTGACTTTGCTGGGCCACGGTTCACCTGGTGTAATAATCAACCAGGGGAGGGACATATCTGGATTCGACTTGACCGGATCCTGACCAATACTGAGGGTTGGGGGCTACTCCATTTGGCCCGGGTGCGACATCTGAACCGGATCGACTCTAACGATTGTCCTCTGCTGCTCCCCCTGGTGGATTCTGGCGGACAACCCCGTCGCACTTGGATGCGGTTTGAAGATACATGGCTTTCCTTTCCTGCTGCTAGAGGTGTGGTCCAAAAGAACTGGCGAAGCTTTGGGTCTGGAAATCCGGCTGAGGTGCTCCAGACTAAATGTTCACGTACCCTTAGGGCCTTATTGTTTTGGAGCCGGAACAAACTGGCGGGCCTGGACAAACAAAAGGCTTTTTTAGAGGCTGAGGTTGCTGAACTTCAAGCTCGGGAGTGCTGGGGGATTGAATGGTCTAAGGTCTATGCTTCCACGCTCCTTGACAAGGTGAAGTCCCTCTCGGTTACCTTATCCCATTTAAACTCGTGGTGGCGCCAGAGAGCGAAGGTACGATGGATTCACGAGGGGGATGCTAATACTACCTATTTCCACTCAATGGCGTCGGCCCGGCGACATGAGAATCGAATTCTTCAAGTTGAGCTTGCTAACTCGGAGATCTCGGAGGACCCTGAAGTGATTGAGCGGTCCTTTGTTCAATTCTTTGCTCAAAAATGGCGGTGCGACCCACCTGTTCTGGAGGGGTGGCCGTCCTTTGAGGACCGGGCGGCGGTTCTCCCCTAATTTGCGGCGGAATTAACTCAGGAGGTCACTGATGCTGACATTTGGGCTGTGGTACGTGCTCTAAAGCCTAACCGGGCTCCGGGCTAGGACGGTATGACTGCCTCTTTCTTTCAAAAATTTTGGGATGTTGCGAGTTTAGATGTGTGCAGGGCCGTGAAGGAGTTTTTCATTACGGGGATCATGCCGACGGATTAGAAGAAGACCGTGGTGGTGCTTATCCCCAAGGTGGCACATGCTGATAGACCGGAGAAGTTTCGGCCCATTAGCCTATGCCAGACGGTTTATAAAATTGCTTCGAAAATTCTAGTGGGTCGATTGAAAAATGTCCTCCCGCGCCTCATCTCTCCGGAGCAGGGTGCGTTCGTCGCGGGTCGGAGCATCTCCCACCAATGTCTCCTCGCTCAAGAGGCTGTTAACAAGTTGCGGGTTTCCACTTCCAAGGAAGGTCTCCTGGCTGTTAAGGTGGACATGGAGCAGGCGTACGATCGTATGAGCTGGCAAACGCTTGAGCAGGTCCTCACTCGCTTTGGTTTTCCCGCACGGTATACTAACTGGTTGCTTCAATGTGTTCAAGCGCCGTCCTTCTCCTTGTTGATCAGTGACCGCGGATCCGATTGGATTGAGGGGCCTGCGATTTCCGACAAGGTTGCCCGCTATCTCCCTATCTCTTTATTTTGTTCTCGGAATTGCTGTCCTCCGCCATCCATGCTTCGGGTGCGGCTCTGGGGTTCCCTCTTTCCTCGGGTGGTCCTAATCTTTCTCACCTTCTTTATGCTGATGATGTTCTCCTTTTTGCTCGGGTGAACTCGGAGGCGGTGCGGGAGGGCTCTCGGCTGCTGGAGGCATGCTGCAGATGGACTGGACAACAGATTAATAAGGCAAAATCTATGGTGCTGGTTAGCAAGGCGATGCCAGGTTGGCTTGGGGAACGGTGGGCCCGTAAGTTGGGTTTCAGGAAGGTCGAGGAGCTGGACTATCTGGGAATCAGACTGGCCATGTGGAAGCTTATTAAGGCTGATTTCGCCAACACTTTGAGCAAATGGCAGCATAAGATCCGTCAGTGGGAAAACCGACACCTGTCTCTGGCTGGCCATGTCGCTTTGCTTCGCTTTTCCTTCTTGTCGATCCCGGAATATGTGATGACCCATTTGGCCCTCCCCCGTGCGGTGATTGAGATATTGGAACAGATGGCTCGAAAGTTTCTGTGGCAAAAGAGTGCGATCTCACGGGGTCTGCATTATATTAAGTGGGATCTCATCTGCTCACCGGAGCAGGCCGGGGGCCTGGGGCTCCGCCGACTACGTTGCTGGGAAGGCCCGCTTCGGGCACGGCTGGCATGGGATCTGTTGATGGCTCCGGCTACTCTCTTTGGGACGGTCCTTCTCGGGAAATATGGTGGTCGAATCAGTGACCCCTCTTCTAATCGTGCTGACTCCCCGGCGTGGGCTACCATCCGCCATGGCCTCGCTAGTCTTGCCCCTGTTATTCGTTGGCGTATTGGCAACGGGAGGCGGGTGATGGCGCTGACCGACACGTGGATCTTTGATAGCCCTTTGGACCGCTGGCCGACGTTTGTGGACTGCAAGGCGTTGGAGGGCCTCAGGGTGGCCGACCTCATGGATATGGATAATGAATGAGATGTGGAGCTTCTCGATCAGGTCTTGGGGCAGGACCTTCGTAATGCTATTTTGCAGCTCCAGCCGGGCGGTGGGGGTGAGGATACCCCGGAGCTGCTATCTCAGCTAAGTGGTAGAGGAATTTCCTCCTTGGCTTACCCCAAACCGCTGCCTTCTCTCCCGGAAAAGGACGTGAGCTGGCTTAAGGCCATTCGGTTGCACCCACGCGAGCGTTTCTTTTCTTGGCAGCTGGTATGGGACGCGCTACCAACGCGTGAATGGCTTCAGCGCCGTGGACTGGTGGAGGACTGTTTATGCCCTTGGGGTTGTGCGACTATAGAGGACCGGGACCATCTTGTGGGCGGATGCGGCCGGGTCCAGGCTGTGGGGAAAGAACTCCACCGGTGGGGCCTGAGGATCCCAATCGGCTGGACTTGGGCGGAGATTGAAAGTGCCGCACAGCAAGGAGGGAAGACCACTCTCCAGCCGCTTCACCTTCTTTGCTACGTGGCCTATCAATGCTGGCGCGCGCGAAATGCCAAGGTCCACAATATGGAGGTTGGCACCCCTTTGGTTATTGCGGCTACTGTTGTGGAAAACCTCACCCTATTTGACCAAAGTTTTCTTCTGGGATGCTGGGGTACCAATCGCCTCTCGGGGCTGTTTCGTAATCATATTTGGTGCCCCCACCGCCCGGGTGGATCAAAGTCAATGTGGATGGTTCTCTGCTTCCTTCGAGGTGTGCGGGGCTCGGTATTGTGGTCCGATCTGAGGCTGGTGCGGTCTTGATGGCGGCTGGTTTTGCGTGGCAGCATTGGGATCCAGGCCGCGTCGAGCTTGAAGCTATTTTGGCTATCCGACGGGTGGTCACCCCGGCGCTTATTGCGGCTAAGGGTATTATCATCGAGGGGGATGCTGCTAACGTACTGGATTTTTGTAGCAAGGCTGCATGGGGTACGACCCGTCCCAACACCTACCCGGGGGAGGTTGATCTTGCATTTCTCTCTGATTTTGCGGTTGTGCGGTTTCACCAGGTGGCCCGGGGTGCGAATCGCGCGGCGGATCACTGTGCGCGGCTTGGTGTGAGGGGGGACTTCATGTGGGATGCTGGAATTGGGGCGGATGACGTCTTTGTCGGGTTGACGGCTTCTGACTGTAGGAGCATGGAGGGTAGCTGACTTGTCTGTTGGATGCTTTCTAGGTGTTTGTACTTAGTTTTCTCTTTGGTTCCCTCCTCCTGTAATTTCTTTTAGTTTCATTTAATGCAATTGCAATTTCAAGAAACCCAAAAACTTTGTGAGGGAGGGTTTCTAGAGATTGGAGAGAGCATCCTAGTGAGAGAAAGTGAGGAAGCGGTGGCGGCGTTGGGGTGTGCTGCAGCGGTGGCGGCGTTGCTGGGAGGAGGCTTGTCTTCGGCGTGGTGAAGGCCTGGGGTGGCTGTTGCGCGGTGGTGGCGCGGCGGTGGCTGCTGTTCGGTAAGCCGTTTCCTCCCGTTTTTTTGTGTGTGCTGTTTCCCCCCTTCCAGATCGGGGAAGATCTGCTGCGTTTCAGTCATTTTGGTGCGGGCTACAGTGGGCTGCGGCCCTAGGCATTGGTGCCATGGGTAAGAAACGCAAGGACAAGGAAGCTGCTGCGCCTGTAATTGAAAAAGTGCCGAGTCCAGTCCCATCTCCACGAATTTCGCCGGCTTCATCGGAGGCTGTAACGGCCATTAGGCCACGATTCATTATAATCATTGTTGTTGGTGGGGTTATAAATAGGGGTTAATGCTTGTAATAGAGATTATGAAAAAAATTAATAAAGTTGTTTGTCTTTCCTCTGTTTCTCCCGGCCCTTCTTCTTCTCTCCCAACTCCGGTCATCTCTCCGGCCGTTCGTCCTCTCTCCCCTCTCCGGCCATCCTTCTTTAGGTCATTCTTAGTATTTCCTGTTAGTAGCGTTTTAGGATCGCTACATTTGGTGCTCTCTTTGAGAGGAACGCCGGCGAACACCATCTCCGGCGATCAAGAACTCCGACGACTCCAGAATCACCATGAACACCATCCACCGCTTCGCCGTCTGCGTCGTTTCCACGGACACTCCCACTTCCCTGCACATAGCCAAATCCAGCAAGCTTTCAGTTCCTGCGCACAACAATCACTCACGAAGGATATCATTTTTGGGGAACAAGAAGTCCGCACAGCAACTCCTCCGGCGAACAGGCCGCTCCCAGGCTTAAGGTGGCGTTGATATTTAATCTGCCAGTCATTGAATGCCCATCACCGGCGATCAAGAACTGCCCTCCCACACCGGCGATCAAGAACGACACCACCTCTGCCTTCTTAGCCTTCCACCACCGCCGGCCAGTTGTTTGCAACTGAGTCACCCCTATTTTACACGAGATCAGTCCCTGCAAGCAACCAAAGAACCGCCGTGAACTCTTCTTATTCCACCTCTGCCGCCACCGCCGCTGCACCGCCACCGCCGCTGCGCTGCCACCGCCGCTGCGCCGCCTCCGCCACTGCGACGCCTCCACCGCTACCACCGCAAACTCGCGGTCGTTCTGCTCTCCGACTGAATCATGAATGGCAGAGCACTCTTTCCAACAGTAGAGATCAGTCCAGTTTTCTTGAATATTTTCAGCCCTCCGCCATCGTACACGGCAAGCCCTGCTTCGTGTTATAACTTTTAACAGAAGGAAAAAAAAACCCCCCTCTGTTTAGTGTTTTCAGTTCCAAGAAAGTGTTCTGTCAGGCCTGCTTCAAATTAATTGAAGAAACAGAGCAATTAAAAAGTGGGTGGTTTGATCTGCAAAGGTCAATTTCTGGATATTCCACAATGCCGGATAATGTTTACGCTGCTATTGAAGCCTGCGGACAAAATATATTACGCAGTTTTGATGTTTTTGAGGAGCGCTTGAAAAGTATTTTTCAAGCAAGATATGATTCATGTCCGCGTTTTTCTGAAGGGGATCCCGTAGATTGGCTTTACAAATTACAGTTATATTTTTCGCACAACAACATTCGTCCGGCAGATTTCATGATCTATGCAGCTCTACACTTAGATAGACCCGCGTCTATCTGGTATCGGGCGACATTAGACACTCATCCAGCTTTGACTTTCGCGTTGTTTGTTGATGCCATGGTTAGAGAATACGGCTCTTCTACCATCGTGCCCACTTTTATCTCGACATTCAAGGACAATTATGATGACGCTTTGAAAGAGCAATATGTATTGAAATCTTGGCCAAGGATAGCTCCGACAGAATGGACGACACCTCCACAATCCTTGAGCAAAATGGGGGCAATGACAACGCCAAACTTTCAACAAGAGCAAAATGGGGGCAATTACTTAACTAGTGTGATTGCTATTACGGATCCATCGTTGTCATCCACCACTCTTATGATGAAGAACAACATCGAAATTGTCCCGGAAGAGCTCAAAAAAATTTCCTCTTTTCTTGGCGTTCCTCGTCACTATTTCCTCAATCAAGATACCATGATGCGCCAAAATTATCTTGCGGAGAACAAATTTTTGCCGCTGTTGTCAAGACAATCACATGAGCAAGAACTACTCGATGAAGGGGTGGTCAGGCCAATACCAACTTCTTCGGTTATTCTCGTTTTTGATCCAGGAGGAAATTCTAGCACCCATAGAGACGTCCAGACATAACAACAATAATCCTCGTCTTCGGTGCATTGGGAAAATTTGAAGAACACAATATATAGTTTTTTTTATGGCTGAACGGCGAGGGCGTCGTTTCAAAAGGGGAATGCAATGTAACGGCCATTAGGCCACGTGTTCGATGCATTATAATCATTGTTGTTGGTGGGGTTATAAATAGGGGTTAATGCTTGTAATAGAGATTATGAAAAAAATTAATAAAGTTGTTTGTCTTTCCTCTGTTTCTCCCGGCCCTTCTTCTTCTCTCCCAACTCCGGCCATCTCTCCGGCCGTTCGTCCTCTCTCCCCTCTCCGGTCATCCTTCTTTAGGTCATTCTTAGTATTTCCTGTTAGTAGCGTTTTAGGATCGCTACATTTGGTGCTCTTGTTGAGAAGAACGTCGGCGAACACCATCTCCGGCGATCAAGAACTCCGACGACTCCAGAATCACCACGAACACCATCCACCGCTTCGCCGTCTGCGTCGTTTCCACGGACACTCCCACTTCCCTGCACATAGCCAAATCCAGCAAGCTTTCAGTTCCTGCGCACAACAATCACTCACGAAGGATATCATTTTTGGGGAACAAGAAGTCCGCACAGCAACTCCTCCGGCGAACAGGCCGCTCCCAGGCTTAAGGTGGCGTTGATATTTAATCCTGCCAGTCATTGAATGCCCATCACCGGCGATCAAGAACTGCCCTCCCACACCGGCGATCAAGAACGACACCACCTCTGCTTCTTAGCCTTCCACCACCGCCGGCCAGTTGTTTGCAACTGAGTCACCCATGTTTTACACGAGATCAGTCCCTGCAAGCAACCAAAGAACCGCCGTGAACTCTTCTTATTCCACCTCTGCCGCCACCGCCGCTGCGCCGCCACCGCCGCTGCGCCGCCACCGCCGCTGCGCTGCCACCGCCGCTGAGACGCCACCGCCGCTGCGCCGCCTCCGCCACTGCGACGCCTCCACCGCTACCACCGCAAACTCGCGGTCGTTCTGCTCTCCGACTGAATCATGAATGGCAGAGCACTCTTTCCAACAGTAGAGATCAGTCCAGTTTTCTTGAATATTTTCAGCCCGCCGGCCCGTAACAGAGGCCCATGACAGTCCAGACGATTCTTCATCTCCCTCCCGCCGTTCAGTTTCGTCAAAGGCCGCCAGCGATATCTTAGTGTCTTCAGAGCAAGAAGATAATCCCTCTGATCAAAGTTGCCCGGAAGGTGTTTGTCAAAATGCCACAGAGAAAATTCCAGAAAATGTAACCGCATCTGAAAAGCTGGCTGTCAGTTCGTTGAATCAACTAGCCTCGCCATTTGTTCCTGGATCTATTGAGGCTATAATGCAAATTTGCGGAAGTTCCAGCAACCTCCAAAAGCCTGCTTACCAACTCCAGCCGCCACCCAATGTTCAGCCTGCTCCGCCTTTGAAGAACCCAGCAATTCCATCGAAGATGCCATTCGTCTGGGCCAGACATAAGTCATCAGAGTTTTCACTTCAAGCAGAGCCAGAAGATATCTACATAAAAAATGGAGTTATCTCCATGGATGAGACAGATGCGGCCAATGTTCGAACTAGATTCCACAATGCCCTGGTGGGGCTCGTTGTGGGCGAGACCTTTAATTATGAATGGCTGGAAAAGCAATTGCATGACAAATGGGGCGCATACGACGGCTTCAGCATCAATGATCTTGACTTCGGGTGCTTTATTCTCTTCTTTGCTAATAGAGAAGCAAGAGATTCGGTATGGTTTGGTGGACCTTGGCATGTTGTTGGGTGTGTTGTAGGCCTTGACCAATGGACCGATGGCTTCATCCCCACGTTGAATCCCCACATGTTTGTTCCAACGTGGGTCTGTGTACCTTGTTTGCCGCTACAATTTTGGGGGGAGAAGAACTTACGCAGAATTGCAACGGCAATAGGCGAGCCCCTTTATATTGATGCCTTTACAAAGTCTATATCACGAACACTTTATGCTCGAGTTTGCGTAAAGCGGAACTTAGCAAAACCATTGTTGGGAGGCATTTGGCTCAACAGTAACGCAACCGGCAACTTCTTTCAAAAGGTAATA
Source organism: Platanthera guangdongensis (assembly GCA_039583875.1). Taxonomy (NCBI): domain Eukaryota; kingdom Viridiplantae; phylum Streptophyta; class Magnoliopsida; order Asparagales; family Orchidaceae; genus Platanthera; species Platanthera guangdongensis. The sequence continues at coordinate 3,459,642 of CM077159.1, forward strand.
TATGAAGGAATCTCCACTATCTGCAATGATTGTGGCTTGGCATCTCACGGCGACGAACCATGCGCCCCTCCCTCGGGGACTATTAAAAATGTTGACGAAATCCCAGTAGACCCAAAAGCTGGACTCGATGGTTGGACCTGCGTCCCCCCAAGAAGGCCAATATCAAAAAACCAAAAGATACCGGACCGCGCTTGGGTTCGGAAAGAGGGTCCCAAAAAGATTGCAGTTAACTCCCAAATGGATCCAGTTTTTTCGCCGCCGCCCGGAGGCTCTGCGGAAATTGCCTATCCACTTCTAAAATCTGTGTCAGCGGAATTTATAGTGTCGGACACTTTGGGACAGCGGCCAGCTATCGCCAATGACAAGGATGTTGAACAAGAGGCAGCTTCACGTGATGAGGAAGGCCAGGATCACATCAGCGTGGAAGCAGGAATTCAAGTAATCTCCCCGGATACGCAGCAGGACAACAACTTTTATGCGAAGAATAAGGCTTCCAGGACATCAACTAGACTTGAGAAAACATCTTCAAAAAAGAATAAAACAAGCGAGGATTATTTAGCCGATGATGATAGGCGGTCTCGCTCGCTGTCCAGGAAATCAAGAAAAAGGAACAAGCAGAAGAAATTTGAGAATCAATCTGATGGAGCGGGGGCCTCCCCTACACAACAATGACAGGCATACTATTTTGGAATTGCCGGGGGGCTAGCAAGCTCACCTCCCGTGCATACTTGCATGAGCTTGTCAAGAAACATCGTCCTATCGCTGCCCTTCTATTGGAAACACGAAAACAAGCTTTTACTCGCCGAGATATTGACAGGCTAATTGGGCGCCACTGGAGTTTTGTGGTCGTCCCGTCTCATGGTAAATCTGGCGGAATTATTCTCTTATGGCTAAATGACATAATACAAGTCAGCATCCTCAACATAAACCACCAATTCATAGCAGCATCAATTAAATCGCCCCTGGGAGAAATATGGCAGCTAGGTGCGGTCTATGCTAGTAAGTACCATCACCGTCGACGGGAGATATGGGAGGAATTTTCCAAGCTTGACATGTCTATCCCTACCATAATCGGTGGGGACTTTAACTGCATTCTCCGGGCCATTGAAAAAGGGGCGGGAGAGCGGTCAACCTTAACAAAGGGCCCCTTGAATTTGCCAATTTCATTTCATTATGCAATCTCCACGAAATCCCATTTACTGGAAACATTTTCACTTGGTGCAACAACTCAAGCCCAGATACTAGAATCCTCTCCAGACTTGACTGAGCTCTGCTTAACTCGTCTGCACTTTTGACATTTCCTGGTTCTATGGTCCGTCATCTGCCTAGAATTGGATCAGACCACTCTCCGCTTCTTCTAGAAATTGATAAGATGACCTTCCATTCAGCAGGCCGCTTGAAATTCGAGGAGGCATGGCTATCAGCTTCAAATGCATACTATGTGGCCCAAGGAGCTTGGATGAAAGCAACGACAGGTAGTCCGGGAAAGGTCTTGGCAAACAAATGTGCTCGAACTATAAAGACCCTTGCACGATGGAGTAAGTTCAGTGCCACGACCGAAACTGAAACAGCAAAATCGGTGGAGGAGGATATTAAGCAGCTGCGGAGTATTGAAGCATCTAGACCTCTGGGTGATGCAGAACTAATGAAATTGAGGGGACCGGTGGCAAACTATAATGCAATCCAAACAAAACTTGAATCTTGGTGGTGGCAGCGGGCAAAATGTGACTGGCAAGCCAACGGGGACCGCAATTCCGCCTTCTTTCATGCGGCGGCAACCCAAAGAAAGCATGAAAACAGGATCTTCTCCCTCTGTGTCGGCGAGGAAATAATCACTGATGAAAAACGGATTGCACAAGAATTTGTCAACCACTTTACTTCAAGATGGACAATAAGGGATGACACGCCGGCTGATGATCTTCCGAGCCCGCCAAACACAATAAACGATATGCAGGCCCAGTACCTCCTATCCCCAATTAGTGATGCAGAAATTAAGCGTGCAGTCTTCTCGTTTGGCCGTAACAAAGCACCGGGTTTCGACGGGGTCTCTCACTCCTTCACACATTTTTGGAATTTCACAACGCCCGAACTAACAGCCGCTGTCAAAGAATTCTTCAAGACTGGCCGGATGGAACAAGAATGGAAGGACACACTAGTTATCCTTATCCCAAAGTGCCCCTTCGCTAACAAGCCAGAATCATTCAGGCCGATAAGCCTATGCTCCTCCATATACAAGGTTACTTCAAAAATTATTGCAAATCGATTGAAGCCGTTGTTGGGAAATTTAATTTCTGAAGAACAAGCAGCATTTGTCCCGGGAAGATTGCTCTCCGACCATTGTTTAGTGGCCCAAGAATTACTCCACCGTCTCCATACTACGGAAAGTAAAGCGGGATATATGGCAATCAAGCTTGATATGGAAAAAGCATTCGATAGAATCCAATGGAACTTTGTTCGACGTGCTCTTCAGGTTTTCAAATTTCCTCCAGCATGGACAAATTTAATTATGGAATGCGTCACTTCTCCGCGATATGATCTTCTAATCAATGGGGCAAAAGCTGAATGGATCAATGCCTCCTGTTGTCTTAGGCAGGGCTGCCCTCTCTCTCCTTATATATTTATATTGTGCTCCGAATTCCTCTCAATTCTCATCCGACAATGCCACCACCCCGGCTTGGGAATCAAGGTCAGTGCCTCAGCCCAAAAAATTTCACACTTATTATTCGCTGACGATACTCTTTTGTTTGGCACGGCGACCACCAGAACTGCTAAGGAGCTATCGGGCATCCTCTTGCGATATTGCTCCCTGTCGGGGGAGGCAATAAACGCAAATAAATCCAACATCTTATTTGGTCCAAAAGTCCCCCCAAACAACAGAAATAGTATCCTTGCTGAGTTGGGTCATAAAAGGGTTAATATAGCTTTAATTACCTGGGCATCAGGCTTCGCCCGGGTAAATCTCGAAGAAGTGACTTTGATGGAATTCTGGAGCATATGTCTCGCCAAATCAGAAATTGTGGGGCTCGCCATCTTTCATTGGCCGGCCGGACTTCCTTAATCAAAAGCTCGCTGGCAGCAATACCTCTCCATGCCCTAGCTAATTCGCCGATGCCGGCCTCGATTATATCCAAAATCAATAGCCTTCTCAAGAACTTCCTTTGGTCCGGGACGGAAAACAGGCACACCATCCACTATGCCCGCTGGGAGGACATTTGCTTACCGAAGGAGATGGGCGGCCTTGGAATCAAAAATCTATCAACATGGAGGCAAGTCTGTATGGGGAAAATTGTCGCTCGTGTATTAAGAAAGGAAGATTCAATTTTGGCGCGCACTTTTGGAAGCAAATATGGAAAGTTAGACATTTTCAACCGGAAAAGATCACACTCTAAAATTTGGAAAACAATATGTTTGGGAGCTCCAATAATGGCAAAGCACACCTTCTGGTTGATTGGATCGGGGCGTTCCGTCTCATCTTTGAACGACGCCTGGTTAAGCCCTCTACCCATCGCAAAATGGCCCACATTTGTCAACATTTCCACTTTGCCTGATCACGTTGATGGTCTTTTAAATGAAGCCGGCGATTGGGACGATTCCCAGCTTAACTTATTTGGAGCTGATCTTATAAACTTCATTAAACTTTTGCCTCGCGTTACTGCAAGTGAAGCCGACCAGCTTGTCTGGGCCAAGACCGAGAAAGAGACAGTGGCTGCCGCTGTAATATACAACGCTGAATGCTCGCCATCCACCCTTTCCGGCCACAAATGCTGGAAAATAAAGTCCCAGCCTCGAATATTAATGCATCTTTGGCGGACCTCCAACGAATTTTTACCTACTCATGCATGGCTCTGCTCCCATCGCCTGCGCAACAATGCAAGATGCCCTTGGGGCTGCGGTGTCGACGAAACGCCTGAACACATGCTGGGCGGCTGCAATTTCTTTGCTAAAATTAAATCGGAGGGCTCACGCCTAGGCATTCCTGCCAACATTTTGGATAGAAACTTATTGGAATTCTTGGAGAATGAAGTGCTAACCGGAAATGAACCAGAACAAGCTACTTTTCTCGCATCTATATTGTTTTACATTTGGAAAACTCGGAACTGCTACATACACGGTGAGCCATATATGCAACCAGCTGCAATCTTATTTAATGCTCTACACGATACATCGCGCGGACACTGGACGTCTCATTGTAACCCACAATCTACTTGGACGCCCCTGCTCGTCGGATGGATCAAAATAAACTTCGATGGCTCTGTTATGGAGAATAATGTCGCCGGCTTGGGTTGCGCTATCCGTGATCACGAGGGATGCCTAATAGCTGCCGTGGGGGTAAGACAAAGAAGCAGATCGGTGAGCATGACAGAATTTCGCGCCGCACTGGCTGCGCTCAATCTTGCTTCCCACCTTGCCGCTCAATACATTGGAGCAATCCTTGAGGGGGACTCATCCGATGTTTGCTCAAGACTCAATAGAATTCTTGCTGGAGGCTACATTGAGGACTGTGAAGCATCCATAGCCCGTCTACTTACTGTCTTCCCGAAATTAGCTGTCTCACTTATAAACCGCAAGGCCAACTCCGTAGCGGATCATCTAGCTAAGAATGCTTGTACTTTGGATTTTGAGTGGGCTAGAGGTATGCCTCTAACCACGCCTTTGGCGTAGCTTTTGGCGCATGATGCTAACTTTCTGTAACTTTTATTTAGCGCTAAATAAATAGGCTATGACCAAACTTAAAGGAACCCAAAAACTTTGTGAGAGAGGGTTTCTAGAGATTGGAGAGAGCAACCTAGTGAGAGAAAGTGAGGGAGCAGCGGTGGCGGCGTTGCTGCGGGGGCGTCGCTTGTAGTGGTGGTGGCTGTGCGGTGGCGGCGTTTTGCAAGGTGCGCGGGGGGAGCTGCTGCGGCGACCAATGCTCTGTTGAGGCTGGTCCCGCTCAGCTAGATGGGTAAAAAGCGCAGGAATAAAGATGTTCCTACTTCCTTGAGGGAGAAGGAGCTTAATCCGGCTGCTTCGGCCAATGAACCAGCAAGTGATTCGATGGCCTCTTCTGAGGCAAAATATAGTTCTGATGAGTTCTCATCTGCTTCCCACCTTTCTCATTCTGCTGATGCTTTGCTAAGCACGAAACAGGTAAAGAACTTCCCAACTAAAAATAGCCTACCAGGTGTTTGTGAAAATGCCTCTGAGAAAAATCCCGATGGCAAGCTTCCAACTTTTCCTCCTGCATCGGGGAAACTTAATCAAAATGCTAAACCTTATACTCATGGATCAATTGAGGCCATTATGCAACTTTGCGGAGTTTCTAGCAGCACCTCGCCTCAATCAATTGTACAACGTCCATCTGCAATCATCCATCATACACCAGCTGCAGAAACTATCAAATTATTGCCGCGTGTTTGGGCCCAGCACACTCCTACAGTGTTTGCGCCGCTGGCGGAACCAGAGGACAGCTATTCGAAGAATGGAATCATCATGCTCGACGAAGATGAAGCAGCTATTGTACGGAGAAAATTTGATAATGCCCTTGTGGGGCGCGTTGTTGGGAAAACATTCAAGTTTGAATTTCTGTCAAAGCAGTTACAGGACAATTGGGGCTCCTATGAAGGTTTTCAAATAAATGATCTTGGTTTTGGTTGCTTCATTCTTTTCTTTGCCAACAGAGAAAGTAGAGGCTAGGTGTGGCTTGGAGGGCCATGACATGTCGCTGGATGTGTGGTGGGGTTAGACCTATGGTCGGACAACTTCATCCCCTCAAAAAAAATCCACAGATGTGTGTTCCGACATGAATTCATTTTCTCGGTTTGCCGCTACAGTTTTGGGGGGAGAACAACCTTCGCCGCATTGCTTCGTCAATCGGCGAGCCATTATTCATTGATGCTTTCACTAAATCTATGACAAGAACAATTTTTGCAAGTCTGTGTCCGCAAGAGTCTAGCAAAACCTTTACAGGGAGGGATTTGGCTATATAGTAAAGCTACCGGAAATTTCTTCCAGAAAATCATCTATGAAGGTGTCCCCTCACTTTGTACGGATTGCGGCTTTGTCGCACATGGCGATGATGCTTGTCCCACTGCTTGCCCGACAACTGGTAAAGATGAAGAAATAATTGTTGACCCCAAGGCGGGGTTTGATGGATGGACCCGCATTCATTCTAAAAAGCAAAAACCAAAGCAGAACAAAGTTTGGGTCAGGAAGGACAGATTTGATGCTCCTAATAAGCCTCCTGATACCCCAAAGCCACAAACTGCACTTGAAACAAACGTTGATACCCTGCCAACACTGCACGAAGGAGAACTGCAGCAACCCGTCTCTAATCCCCCTCCAAAACCTGGGAAAATTGGCTCACCTGTTTCAAGTGATGATGAACGCCAAGAGGTAAATTCGGACAACATCCAGCTGCAAGTAACAGCATCCCCACTCTCCCAGCAAGATAAAAAATTTTATGCGAAACTGAAACCTACCAAGATGGCTACCAGACTTGGCCAATTGGCTGCGAATAAAGTGAAAATCAGTGAAGACTACCTAGCGGACGAGGATAGGAGATCGCGATCCCTGTCCCGCAAGCCAAGAAAGAGCAAGGCGAAGAAGAATACAATGCCACAGTCCGATGACGCGGGGGTCTCCCCTACACAGCAATGACGGGCATCATATTCTGGAATTGTCGGGGGGCTAGTAAGCTCACCTCCCGTGCGTACCTACAAGAGCTTGCCCGCGTTCACCGTCCGATAGCCATTATTCTTTTGGAAACACGCCGCCAATCATTCACGCGAAGGGATATTGATAGACTCATTGGTCGACAATGGAGCTATGAGGAAGTGCCAGCAATTGGAAAGTCTGGAGGAATACTCCTCCTTTGGCTAAATGATACCATCAAGGTTAGTAATTTTATCAAGAATAAACAATTTCTTCTTGCCAGAATTCTCTTGCCAACAAGTGTAACTTGGCAAATGGGAGCCATATATGCCGAGAAATACATGCACAGGCGCAGAATTATTTGGGATGAGCTAGCCAAGCTGGACGTGCAAATCCCCACCATCATTGGAGGTGATTTCAACTGTGTTGCGGGCTTCCGAAAAGAGGGAAAGGGCGCGTGTGAATTACAGCAAGGGCCCACTGGAATTTGCAAATTTTATCACTCTATGCAATCTTCATGAAGTCCCCTACACGGGAAATGCTTTCACATGGTGCAACAACCAAGACCCGAACACACGTGTCCTCTCCAGGCTCGACCGTGTGTTGCTGAATTCTGCTGGGATGTTAACCTTTCCTGGCTCTATTGTCCATCATCTTCCAAGAATTGCGTCCGACCACGCCCCCTGCTGCTGGTGCTTGATAATCTGCAATTTAATTCCTCCTCAAGCCGTCAAAAATTTGAAGAGGCTTGGATGTTATTCCCAAATATCCACCAGGTTGCATACAACGCATGACATAAAGAAGTTATAGGCCCCCCAAGCAAGATATTAGCAATAAAATGTGCAAGAACCATAAAGGCTCTTTCAAGATGGAGTAAATTCAACTCCAAAGCTGAAAGTGAGCAGGCAAGGAAATCGAAAATGATATAAAATCTTTACAGCTGCGGGAGACTTCATCCCCGCTAACGGACGCTGAAATCCAGGAGTTGCGAGGTCTTGTAGCTGATTACAACAATATTCAGACCAAGCTTGATACTTGGTGGTGGCAGCGGGCCAAAAATAAATGGTTGAAGCATGGCGATCGAAACTCTTATTTTTTCCACGCCGCGGCAACACAAAGGAAGCACGACAACAGAATCTATAGCCTTACTAGCGGAAATAATGTCATCACTGATCAGGCCCAACTGGAACAGGAATTAATAAGGCATTTTTCAAAAAGATGGTGTATGGAGGACACTACCTCGAGCTTCAACATGCCTACAACATGCCTCCAGGTGAATGAATTTGAATCCCAGCTTTTAATGATCCCTCCCTCTGTTAAAGAGATAAAGGATGCAGTTTTCTCATTTGGTGCCAACAAAGCCCCCGGTTTGGACGGCATCACACATTCTTTTTTCACAAATTTTTGGAGCCTCACCTTGCAGGAAATCATAAACGCAGTTTCAAATTTCTTTACCAATTGTAAAATGGAAAGTTGCTGGAAGGATACCCTTGTCATACTCATCCCGAAGTGCAGCAGCGCTTGCTCGCCAGAGCATTTTCGGCCAATCAGCCTTTGCACCTCTATTTATAAGATTGTGGCAAAAATAATAACCAACCGCATGAAGCCGATCCTGCGCAGGCTGATTTCCGATGAGCAGGCTGCGTTTGTGCCGGGTCGTTTGCTCTCCGACAATTGCTTGCTTGCCCAAGAAATTCTCCGCCGCATGAACACAACTGAGAGCAAGACCGGTTACATGGCCATAAAAATTGACATGGAGAAAGCGTTTGACAGAATACAATGGAGTTTTGTCCAAAGGGCCCTCGAAGCTTTTAACTTCCCCGTCAGATGGATTAAATCATGGAATGTATATCCTTCCCTCGATTTGGTCTCCTTGTTAATGGATCTAGAGCAAGCTGGATCAATGCCACATGCGGTTTAAGGCAAGGATGTCCACTCTCTCCCTACCTCTTCATACTATGCTCTGAATTCTTATCGCAGCTGCTCCACAACAGTCCGCACCCCGGAATTGGTATTAAAATAAGTAAAACAGCCAGGAAAATCTCACACCTGCTTTTCGCCGACAACACTCTTCTATTTGGGGCTGCTACGGCCAGCACGGCTAGAGAATTCTCAAGAATTATGCAAATTTATTGCAGCCTCTCAGGTAAGGCGGTCAACATTGGTAAATCCAATGTTTTGTTTGGCCCAAAGGTGTCGGCTTGTGAAAAAGACGCTATCCTCCAGGTTCTGGGCCACAAAGATGTCCTCTCTTTTGACTACCTTGGCGTCAGGCTCCGCCTTAGGCGCGTGCGTTCTTCCGATTTTGATGCTTTGCTCAACCAAATATCATGCAAAATCCGTGGCTGGGGCTTGCGTCACCTCTTGATGGCGGGGAGAGTGGCTCTCATTAGTAGCACTCTATCGGCAATTCCCCTCCATGCGCTCTCCAACGCACCGATGCCAACGTCAACCATAAACAAGATTGGCGGACTGCTAAAGAATTTTCTTTGGAGGGGCTCCTCTGACTCCAACTCGATTCACTACGTCCGATGGAACGATGTTTGCTCCCCAAGAGAAAAAGGAGGGATGTGCATAATTAATCTCACCACATGGCGCCGCATTATCATGGCAAAGGTGGCTGCTCGGGTTCGTGGACTTGATAATAGTCTGCTGGCAAGAACGATGAGATGCAAATATAATGGGCCAAACATGTTCATACGCAATCGGTTGCACTCAAAAGTTTGAAAACTTATTTGTCTCGGGAGCTCCATGGTGGAAAACCACTCTCATTGGATGGTTGGGGACGACACCAACATTTCTACATGTGAGGACACATGGTTGGGCGGCATGCCCATATCAAAATGGCCGACAATGGTGAATATTTCCAATCTCCCTGCCAAGGTTAGCGGTTTACTGGACACAAATGGTGCATGGCTTACGCAAAACTTGATTGGTTTTAGCAAGGAGTTAATGAATACAATAAGTATGTAGGGCTGCGAGCGGTTCGGTTTGGGTCGGTTTGGATCCAAACCGAAACCGAACCGACATGCGTCGGTTTTGGTTTGTCTAAATCGACCCGAATCGAACCCGGACGGTTCGGTTCATAGTCGGTTCGGTTTTTAGTCGGTTTTTTGCGGTTCGGTGCCGGTTTTTTGCGGTTCGGTGTCGGTTCTTTGCGACAACACTATAGAGAAATAGTCTGCAAGTTTGTTCAGTGTAGTTTCTACTATAAGATCATGTGATATTGTGTGATATATACACATGAAGATATAAAAATATTTTTGTGTGATGATCAAAATTAACGTCTATTAAAATTTGTGAAGATAAAATGTTATCAGAAGACTGCTCACTTCAAGAAATTTGTGAAGATATATACACAGGTTCGGTGCCCTTCGTGTGCCTGCCCCAAATGTCGATAGGACGTTGGATTCACCCACGTGCTCTTCACTACCATAACTCCAAATTTTATACTTTTTTTCCGTCCAGAAGAAAGTGAAAGTCATGAAAACACTAGTAGGCAAGGAGCAAAATTCTCTTGGTGCTGATGTAGAAGAACGGCTGGCCGAGTTGCTGGAGCTTGCGAGCAAGAAACTTTCTGAGGTAGAATCTTGACACATTTATTGTATGCATGCAGATTTCTCGGAACAGTCTTTTTATCGCAATTGTGTAATGCAGGCAACGAAGGATATCGAGCTGCTGGCCGAATGGCAAAACCATCATTCACCTGCTTCCATTGGAAGAGCCAATTTCTTGGCTACCTGGTTTGCTTTCACACTCATTACTTTATTTTCACTCCTCTTTATTTTGTAACACACTCTACTTGCATATGCTGCCAAAGTTCTGCATGCCAGCACACTTCAAGAAATTTGTGAAGATATATACACAGGTTCGATGTCCACCATTGAAAACTGCTTACTTGAAGAATTTGTGATGATCAAAATTAACGTCTATTAAACAGTACTATCTCCACATTTACGAGCAAAGTTGCTTATTGGCATAATTCAAGAACAAGAAAATTCAAATAATGATTAAGATATTTCAATGAGATCACATTGGAAGATAATATTACCAGAAAAGTTAGTGTATAGCAGGCCCTCAATAGAGTTCAATTTATGAGACTCTTTTATTCAATCATCAAGCAGCTAATTCGTTATAGATAAGCAAGTTGTAGCCCGGAAGTGAGATTATTTCATTTATTTAGGAAGGCTCTCGTGACTCTGACTAAGTCATAAAATTTATGTGGTCTTGAACTTGACTTGAACTCAAGTTCATATAGATCTTTTACATTTTTTATAATTATTAAAAATAGAACTTAATGTATACATAATTTATAATTATTATAATATCAATTACTAACGTCGGTTTGGTTCGGTTTGGTCGGTTTTTACAACCTAAAAACCGACCCGAACCGATACGGCTTCGGTTTTCAAAAGCTCCAGACCGAACCGACACCGAGTCGGGCGGCTCGGTTTCAAAATCGATGCGGTTCGGTCGGTTTTGTCGGTTTTCGGTTTTCGCTCCTCACCCCTATAAGTATGCTTCCAAGAGACAATATCGGCGGGACCGACAAACTTATTTGGGCTCATACTGAAAAGGAACTTATGAATGCTGCCACAATTTACAAGTCAGAGAGTTGCTCACCGTCCCTATCTGGAGGGAACATATGGAAATTGAGAACGCAACCGAGAATGTTGATGCTTGTTTGGAGGGCTGTAAATGATCTTCCAACGAACCAATGGCTGCTCCGCCATAGGCTACAAAATGACGCTAATTGCCCCTGGGGGTGCGGGCGGGAGGAATCTATTGGCCACTTGCTGGGCGAATTCACATTTATCACCAAGATTTGGCTGGAAGCAGCCCGCCTAAATATCATTAATCCCGCCAATGATGATTTCTTAGACAAAATCTACAGTGAAATCAACCCTAGCCGAAACTCTCCTCCAGCAAAGTTCCTCGTCGCAATTCTTTATTATCTTTGGAAGGCAAGAAATTGCATGACACATGGCGAGCCTTTCATGCAACCATTGGTTATCATCATCCATGCCATGCAGGATGCCTCGCTCGGGAACTGGAACGTCCACTGTAACTATCAAGCTTCATGGACTTCCCCGCCCGCAGGTTGGCTCAAGGTAAATTTTGGTGGTTCTGTCTGTGAGAACTATAGGGCCGGGCTGGGCTGCGTAATTCGTGACCATCGCGGTGACCTTCTAGCTGCTAAAGGGATAAAATGTCACAGTCGATCGGTCGACACGACCGAGTTTCGGGGAGCTTTAGCGGGGCTTGCTCTTGCAAAGAACTTTTTCAACAATATTTCAGGGATTATTATTGAAGGCGACTCCACAAGTGCCTGCAACAGAGCTAATCGGATCCTATCTGGGGCCTATTCGGGCGACATTGAAGCCTCCTTTGCCAAGCTGACCATGGAAGCTCCAAGGGTGATTATATCGCTCATTGACCGTGATGCAAACGCTGTTGCTGATTAGATCGCCAAGCTTGCCTGTGATAGTATTTTTGATTGGGAAAGGGGTATGCCCCAATCCCAAGAGTTTTCTCACCTTGTTCTCCAGGACATTGCTATGTAACTCTCTTTTATGCCATTATATATATATATATATATATATATATATATATATATATATATATATATATATATATATATATATATATATATATATATAGGTCCATGCCACCCTTCAAGGAACCGAAAAACTTTGGGAACCCAAAAACTTTTTTTTTGTGGGGGGGGGGGGGACCTCTCATTTGTTTCTCATCTCTCTCTCTCTCTTATTTTCTAGAGAGAGAAGCTCTGATGGCGAGAGGGGGCCTTGGTCCTTCCTCTCCCCCGAGGCGGTCTCAACGAGGCAGATCGGTGGCGGGAGGTTCATGGCGGGAGCATATTGGCAGTGGTGGCTCGAGCTCGTCGGCGGACAAGGGGGACAGGACTGCGGACTGGAACACAGAGGGGGCGGCTGATTCCGTACAGGCCATTGTGCCTTTTGTTTCCAAAAGTCCCGCTGCTCGGGATAATTCTTGGGCGTCAATGATGGATGCGGATGATCTTGGTGATCCCGTTGCATGTTTGCTTAACTCTGCATTAGCTGTAAATGCGAGTTTTATGGATCCGGAGGAGAGTCCTGCTCGTTGGCGGGTTGGGGGATTTGCTGGTTCAGGCCATGATGCTAAAAACTGTCAAATTGCAAACTGCACACAAGCTGTTTGTCAAAATGCCAGACCCAAATCTGCATGGGGTAATCCCAACCAGCGACAGACCAAAGCTTCGCATGATACGTTTGATCACAAAGAGCCTCTCCAGGAATTTTTTCCTGATGGTAAAATTTTCCAAATGGATGAACATCTTGTCCGACAAGCAATGAGGCGGTTTGAATTTGCCATTGTTGGAAAGCTGCTTGGGCGGAGACTTCCTTTTCAGTTTTTACTGGCGGAGTTCAGCAGGAAATGACACTCGTTTGGGGAATTTCAGCTAATAATGCTTAGCGAGGACTGCTTTACGTGCATATTCCAATCTGCGGAGGCACGAGATGGGGTGCTAATGGGTGGACCATGGTACGTAAATGGGTATATTGTGGGCCTTGATGTTTGGTCCAAGGAGTTCTCCCCTTCCTCCTTAAATGGAATGTCTTCTCCACTGTGGGTTCGTCTACCACACCTGCCATTAATTTATTGGGACAAGAAAAATCTGGGCAGAATAGCGGCGACTCTTGGCGAACCGCTCTGGCTGGACTCGGTCACAAGTCGATGGGAACGGCCGAGTATGCGCGCTTTTGTGTTAAGGGGATCTCTCTAAACCTCTTCCAGCCGATATTTGGATCGGTGGGCCATTTGGTAATTTCTTTCAAAAACTGGAGTACGAAGGAATCGCTTCGATATGCTTCCATTGTGGATGTATTTGCCATTAAATTGACAAGTGCCCGTTGCGGCCACCGCCGATGGAGCCAACTAAACCCCCTGCAGCCAAGCGGCATACGCCCCCAAGCCTATTCTGAATGCCTCCAAACAGCCAGCCCCTGGAGATAAAGGCAAAGCTCCGCTGTTTCCGGACAAGGCTCCTCCGCCTCAGCCGGGATGCCCGGATGATCACACTGAAGTTGGCAACTATGGGCCTTGGATTATTGCCCGCAGACGGCGAAGACCGAAAGACAAGAAGGGCCAGGGTAGCCAGGACCTCGCTCCTTCTTCCCCGCCACGCCCGTCGGCGCCATTATCTCACCCTTTCTTCGGCACGGACCATCCTCCTTGGGGCGTTTTTTCGGCCACAAATCCGGCTGCTAATGTGGATCCTTCGGATGAAGCCCCACCGGTCAAAGTTAAACATAAAACAAAGAAGAAGCTGGCAGCTCGAAACTCCAAGGCTAGCCTAAATGATGATTTTTTCCTCCAAATCCCAACCCAAAGTGTGGGCCGGAAGCGCCGCAAATCTGCTGTGGACATTCTTCTTAACGACGGCGGGGACGCGTCCCCTTTGGTGGATTAATGTCTGCGATCATTATTTGAAACTGTCGTGGGGCCCGAAAAAAAGAAACTGGCAACTATCTTCAGAGCCTTGTTCATGCGCATGATGTTGGGATTGTTGATCTTCTTGAGACAAAAGTTGAACTTTTAACCCGGCGGGACATTGATGCTTTGGCGGGCCGTAATTGGGATTTTTTTCATCATCCTGCTATTGGTAAGTCAGGGGGTATTGTCATTTTGTGGAGGCGCGATGTGATTCATGTTGTGATCTCTTCTGCCATTGCCCAATGTGTTCTTACAATGGTAATTATGCCTGATCATAAACAGTGGTTGGTGGCCTTTGTTTACGCCAACAAAGATTACCATGTCCGTCGTTCGCTGTGGCAACATCTTACCGAGAAGGTTGGAACGCCCCTTCCCAAGATTGTCGGGGGAGACTTTAATTGCCTCCTCCGCTCTGGTGATAAGAGTGGTTCGTCTGCATTCCATTACACGATTGGCTCTCGCGAGATGGACGAGTGGATTACCTCCTCAGCCATGCAAGAGCTGCAATTCATTGGACCCGCATTTACATGGTGCAACAACAAGTCTGGCTCTGTCGGAATGCTAAGCCGGCTTGACCGAATGTTCTGCAACGCTGCTGCGTTAGACTTGTTTCCTCTGCTCACGGTCCGTCACCTCAATCGGGTAGGCTCGGACCATTGCCCTTTGCTTCTTCCGCTTGGTTCTGCGGCCCCCACTCCGTCCTCACGTTGGCTTCGATTTGAAGACGTTTGGCTTTCTTATCCCGCAACTTGGCGGGTGGTTGCTTCTAACTGGAATAAGCCTGACCATGGTACATCTACTGAGGTGCTCTCCCGTAAATGCCGACGCACGCTTCAGGCGTTACACTTTTGGAGCCGAAACAAATTCCGCGAGTTGGGGGCTCTCCAAACTTCGCTTGAGGCTGACATCTCTAAGCTCCAGATTTTGGAAGGAACTCCCCCGGGCCTATCCACTGAACAAACTAAAACTCTTATTCAGATGGTTAAAGAGTTGAACAGCACGCTCGGGAGGCTGAACACCTAGTGACGACAGAGGGCTAAGGTGCGATCGTTGACCGACGGTGATTCGAACACCGCTTATTTCCATTCCATGGCCTCCAATCGCCGACGGGGTAACCGGATAAATCAAGTGGTGGAATTAAGTGGCACTTTGACCGAGGACCCAACCGCTATTGAAGCAACTTTTGTTCATTTCTTTGAGCAAAAATGGCTTGATCACATTCCTTCTTTTGATGGCTGACCCTCATTGGCGGGCAAACCGGTTCTCTCGGATCTCGCGCAGCAGGGCCTCCTTCGGCCGATTACGGAGGAGGACATATGGACTGCTATCAAAACAATGAAGGCTCATCGCTCACCCGGGGCGGACGGTATCACCTCCTTCTTTCTTAAAAATTTTTGGGCATTGGTCAAAACTGACGTTTGCAGGGCGATCGTTGATTTTTTCACTTTGGGTGTTATGGACCCGAGTTGGAAAGAAACTATTGTGGTGTTATTACCCAAGACAGCTAACGCCACGTCGCCGGAGCAATTCCGCCCTATTAGTATTTGCCCGATTTTCTACAAAATAGTGGCTAAAATTCTTGTGGGCCGCCTACAACATATCCTGCCTTCATTTATTTCGGAGGAGCAAGGAGCTTTTGTGTCGGGCCGCCAAATATCTCACCAGTGCTTCCTTGCCCAAGAGATCCTCCATAAATTTCGTTTCTCTACAGCTAAGGCGGGTTTCATGGCTTTAAAAATTGATATGTCACAGGCGTATGACAAGATGTGCTGGGCAACTCTTCTTAAAATTCTTCAAGATCTCGGATTCCCCCAACAATTCATAAATTGGATAATGCAATGCATCAGCCTCCCAAGTTTTTCTCTCCTCATCAATGGGCTGCGGACAAGACCTATCGTTGCAGCTCGGGGCTTCCGCCAGGGCTGTCCTCTTTCACCGTACTTGTTTATCTTGTGTTCAGAGCTTCTTTCACTGGCCTTCCAGCAGCTTGGTCCAGAGTTGGGTATTACTCTCTCCACGCCTGGGCCAACAATCTCGCACCTCTTATATGCAGATTACATCTTAATCGTTTATGCAGCCTCTGCTGCGGGCGCTACTAAGGTGAGGGAAATCCTGCATTCTTATTGCTCTTGGACTGGCCAATGCATCAATGCCGCTAAATCTTTTGTCCTGTTCAACAATGCCACCCCACAATGGAAGAAGGCCCGGCTAACCCGCCTCTTGGGTTTTCCTCGGGTGGATGAGTTCACTTACCTGGGCATCAAATTGGCCCTCTGAAAACTCGTTAAGGCCGACTATGCCGATCTTGTTCGCAAAACCCACTCAAAAATTCAGGCTTGGGGGTCTCGCCATCTATCTTTGGCCGGTCGAGCTGTGTTGGTTAATCACTCACTACTTGCTTCCACTGCTTTCATTATGTCACACGCGCTTGTTCCCAAAGGTGTGCTGGATGATTTGGAACTTGCTGCACGCAGTTTCTTATGGCAGCGATCGGCCACCAACCGCGGAATGCACTACGTGGACTGGGCCTCTCTTTGTAAACCGAAAATTTGTGGGGGGTTGGGATTTCATGCCACTTCGAAGTGGTCGGGCCCTCTTCGAGCACGGTTTTCTTGGGAATACATGCAGCCCCAACAATCACTATTCATTAGGGCGATGCATGGGCGCTATTCTGCGGATCTTTTCTCTTGCCCCTCGCGCCGAAGTGACTCAGCTGTTATTAAGATCCTTCAGAATGGTGCGGATAGTTTATCATCAATCTCCCGCTGGCGAATTGGCACAGGACGGGCTGTCAATATTCTGACGGGGCGTTGGCTTCAGGACCGGATCATTGCCCGCTGGCCCACTTTTGTTAATTGCCAAGCTATCGAATCAATGTGGCTTGTGGAACTTATTATGGACACGTCGGAATGGGATAGGCCCAAACTGATGCAGTTTTTTGGCCCGTCCCTTGTGGATTCTATCATGCAAACACCGATTTTTTCGGCTCTCGATCGGGACGTGCTGGAGCTCACTCATCAATTCAGCGGAAAGACGATTGCGTCTTTAGCTTATTCAGAGTGCTTCTCGGAGCAGTCCACGAACCTAACCTGGCTTCAGCGCCTCGGGCTACGACCTCGCGAAAGAATGTTTTGGTGGCGCTTGGCTCGTGATGCCATCCCTACCCGATGTTGGCTGCTTCGTCGTGGCCTCACTGACTCGTCCACATGCCCGTGGGGCTGTTCTAGCCCGGAAGATCGGGATCATCTTATGCATGATTTCACTAATTTTCGTGCCATTTCCGGGGCGCTGCAGCATTGGGGGATTTCATTGCCCGCTGTCCAGTCTTGGTCCGCCTTCCCGGGAAGCATTTTGCAAGCCAGTAAGTTGGATTTAGGACCGTTCCGTATCTACTGCTATGTGGTTTACCAAAATTGGAGGGCCCGCAATGCTAAAATTCTTGGGCGTGAGTTTGGCACGCCTTTAGTCCTGGCGGCCTCTATCATGGACAACATCAACTGCTCTTCGACTTTCCCCTCTTAGCGCTACTGGGGCACTAATCGGCTGCACAGGCCGTTAACCATTTTTTGGTGCCCCCCGCCGCCAGATTGGATCAAGATCAATGTTGATGGAGCGGTCTTCCCAAATAACTGTGCTGGAATTGGCCTCATTGCGCGCAACCATCAAGGCGCGGTGGTTCTTGCTGCTGGTTCGGGGATACCTCATTGGGACCCGGGCCAGGTCGAGCTAGCGGCCCTGCTCTCTTTACGAAGGCTGCTTACCCCGACAATTCTGGAGGCTAAAGGCGTTATTCTCAAGGGGGATTGCAAAAATGTGCTTGAGTTTTGCAACAAGTCCCTACAACGGTCGACATGGTGCAACGCAACCTTCTTGGAACATGATCTTTTTTTCTTGGCGGAGCTTAAGCAAGTTGTTATTTCGGCATATCCCTCGCGAAGCCAACCGGCTTGCTGATTTTTGTGCGAAGTTTGGCATGTCTAATGATTTTATTTGGACTGATGTGATGATGGCCCCTCCTGAGTTCTTGGAAATCCTCCAAGATGATCTAGAAAGGGTGTCAAGTATGTAATTTTGCATTTTGTTTTTTCCGCACTTTATGATGCTAATGCAATATTCAAGGAACCCAAAAACTTGGGGGGGGGGGGCTCTCATTTGGTTTCCTTTCTCTCTCTCTCTTGGTTTCTTCCTATTTTTGTTGGACGGATCCTTTGAGGTTCCACCCGGACTTTCTTGAGCTTGTTCAGGAAGATCTGGCGGGTATCCTCCCTCTGTAATCTCCTTCGTTTTTGCTTTATTATATGCTATATGCACGCTTCAAGGAACCCAAAAACTTTGGCCGGAACCCAAAAACTTTGGATCTCTCTCTCTTGTTTCCTTAAGAGAGAAGCTCTAATGGTGGGAGGGGGCCTTGTGCCCACCTCTCCCCTAAGGCGCGGGCAGCTTGGGGGCTCAGCGGATGTTGATTGGAGGCGGGCTCATGGCAGCGGCAGTTCGGACTCGCAGGAGGGTGCCGGTTCGGTGGCAGGAAGAGGTGGTCGCACCGCTGGTGCTCGATCGGCTCCTGGGGGACGGCGAAATGCTGGTGAAATCATGGAAGGGGCTGCTGTTTCGGAACAGGACATTGTGTTGTTCGGCTCGTCAACCTCTCGCGACGATGACTCTTGGGCATCGATGGCAGAGGCGGAGGACCGTGACCTTGATGCTCAAGGTACGTCTGATACAGAACCTCTTGAGGATAATGCGTTCATGGCACCAGAGGAGGGTCCAGCTAAGTGGCGGGTTGGGGGTTCTGCCGGCTCTGCTCATGCTGCAGAAAACTGCAATGATATCAAGTGCACCCAAGGTGTTTGTCGTAATACCCAACCCAAACCTGCTTGGGGAAATCCTAACCGGCATCGACTGAAACCTACTCATGATGTCTTTGATCAAATTGAGCCTCTTCAGGACTTCTTCTCGGACGGTAAAATTGTGCAAATGGACGCTCATCTTGTCCGGCAAGCGATGGGCCGCTTTGATTTCGCTATTGTGGGGAAACTTCTGGGTCGGCGGCTCCCATTTCAGTTTATCTTGGTCGACTTAAACAGAAAGTGGAATTCATTTGTGGAGTTTCAGCTGATAATGCTCAGTGTAGACTGCTTCACATGCATTTTTCAGATGGCGGAGGCAAGGGACGGGGTCCTCATGGGCGGCCCTTGGTATGTTAATGGTTACATTATGGGACTGGATGTTTGGTCGAAGGAGTTCTCCCCCCCCCTCTTCGTTGAATGACATGTCATCCCCCCTGTGGGTGCGTCTACCTCATCTTCCGTTAATCTACTAGGACAAGAAAAATTTGGGCCATATTGCTGCCACCCTCGGGGAGCCCTTATGGCTGGATGCGGTGACAAGTCGATGGGAATGTGCTGAATATGCGAGATTTTGCATCCGGGCGGACCTCTCCAAGCCCCTCCTAGCTGGAATTTGGATTGGGGGAACATTTGGCAATTTTTTCCAGAAACTGGAATATGAGGGCATTGCTTCAATATGCTTCCATTGCGGTTGTATCGGCCACAAAGTTGACAAATGCCCCCGACGCCCGCCCCCGGCGGTGCAGCATAACGTAGTAGCTAGCAAGCGGACTGGCCCTCCCAAGAAAACCCCTGCTGCCTCCACTCCTTTTGGTACAGGTGCCCCTCCCCGTGATCCGAAAGTTAATAAAGGCAAAGCTCCCATGATTCCAGAGCCAGTTAATCCCCCTCCTGTGGGAGATGCAACAGACGTTAACGATGCTGCTCACTATTGTCGTTGGATTATTGCCCGTCGAAGAAGACGTCCAAAGGACAAGAAGGGTCCGTTGGTGCTGGAATCGGAGTCTGGGTCACCGCCCCCTGCACCGGTGCCGGTTCCTAGTGTTTCTTTTGGTTCTGCCGTCCTGCCGGGTGGCGTTTTTACGGCTGTTGCGCCGCCTTTTGCCCAGGAGCTTGCGGATGTGGACGCCGCCGTTAAAACCAAGTTCAAAAAGAAGAATGCTGCCCGGAAATCCAAATCTATCGTGGATGATGATTTATTTCTCCCTTTCCCAGCACAAAGTTTTGGTCGCAAGCGACGCAAATCGGTGGCGGATAACCTCCTTGACGACGGCGGGGACCCGTCCCCTTTGGTTGATTAATGTCATCGCTCATTATTTGGAATTGTCGGGGGGCGCGGAAGAAGGAGACGGGCCATTATCTCCGCAGTTTGCTTCATAAGCCTGATGTGGGTCTTGTTGGTCTTCTAGAAACCAAGGTGGAGTTGTTAACTCGCAGGGACATTGATGCTATTGCGGGTCAGAGTTGGGAGTTCTTCCACCAACCCGCAACAGGAAAGTCTGGCGGTATTCTTCTCCTATGGCGGCGAGATGTTATCGACGTCGTTATTCCGAATGCCATGGCCCAATGCATCCTTGTGACGGCTATGCTTCCGAATCACCGTCAATGGTTAGTCTCCTTTGTTTATGCCAACAAGGATTATCATCTTCGCCGTCAGATTTGGGAGCTGCTTGCGGCTCACGTTGGGACCCCTATGCCCATGATCGTTGGGGGAGATTTCAATTGCCTCCTCCGGTCGGATGACAAAAGTGGCTCATCACCGTTCCATTATACTATTGGGTCTCGTGAGATGGATGAATGGATCACCTCCTCCGCTCTTCATGAACTGCACTTTACTGGCCCTGCTTTTACTTGGTGTAATAACAAGCCTGGTCCTGACCGTTTGCTTAGCCGGCTTTACCGCATGTTCATCAATAATATTGCCTTAGACATTCTCCCTTTGGCCATTGTCCAACACCTTAATCGGGTTGGTTCTGATCATTGTCCTCTTCTTCTCCCCCTCTGTGATGGGTCTTCATATCCCTCGCCCCGGTGGCTGCGGTTCGAGTACATTTGGCTCTCTTACCCGGCGGTTTGGAAGGTGGTGGCCTTTAACTAGGCGAAGGCCGACCATGGTGCTGCGGTCGATAACCTCACCCGTAAATGCTGGCGTACTCTACGGGCCCTCTATTTCTGGAGCCGACATAAATTTCGTGAGTTGGGGGCACTCCAAACTTCTCTTGAAGCCGATATTTCCAAGCTACAACTTTTGGAAAGTGGACCGATCGGTTTGTCCGCGGACCAAACGAAGACTCTCATTCATAAAGTTAAGGAGCTGAACAGCACGCTTGGGCGATTGAACACTTGGTGGCGTCAGCGAGCCAAGGTTCGATGGTTGACGGAGGGGGACTCTAACAGTGCCTATTTTCACTCCATGGCTTCTAATCATCGGCGGTGTAACCGGATTAACCAAGTTTTGGACTTGAATGGGCCGCTTACGGAAGACCTGACGGCTATTGAGACAACTTTTCTTCACTTCTTTAAACAAAAATGGTTGAATATTAATCCTTCTCTCGATGGGTGGCCCTCTTTGGCGGACACGCCTACTCTCTCGGCTCCAGCGAGGCATGCTCTGCTGCGGTCGGTTATGGAGGATGACATTTGGGATGTGGTCAAAAGTATGAAGCCAAATCGGTCCCCCGGGGCAGGCGGTATTACCTCCTCCTTTCTTACTCACTTTTGGGCTTTGGTTAAGACTGACGTGTGCAGGGCCATTATGGATTTCTTTACTTTGGGTGTCATGAACACGAGTTGGAAGGAAACTCTGGTTGTTCTATTACCCAAGTCCCTAAATGCTAATGCTCCGGAGCTCTTTCGGCCCATTAGTCTCTGCTCCATCTTTTAAAAGATCGTCGCTAAACTTCTTGTGCGGCGCCTTCAGCCTATCCTACCTTCTCTCATCTCGGAAGAGCAGGGTGCCTTCGTGACGGGTCGCCAAATGTCTCACAAATGTTTCCTTGCTAAGGAGATCATTCACAACTTCCGGTTCTCCATAGCGAAGGCGGGATTCATGGCCTTGAAAATTGATATGGCGCAGACCTATGATAAAATGTGTTGGGCAACGCTTTTCAAGCTTCTTCATGGGCTGAACTTTCCCCACAAATTCATTGACTGGGTCATGCAGTGCATCAGCTCGCCAAGCTTCTCCCTCCTCCTTAATGGACTGCGGTCTCGGCCGATTGTGGTGGCCCGGGGTTTCCGGCAAGGGTGTCCCCTCTCACCATATCTTTTTATTCTTTGCTCCGAACTCCTCTCCCTCGCTTTCCAGCAACATGGCCTGGACTTGGGTATTGTTCTATCCTCACCAGGGCCACGCATCTCCCATCTTTTGTATGCTGATGACATCCTCATATTCTCGGAAGCCTCTACTATCGCGGCTCATAAGGTGCGGGGCATCCTTGATTCTTACTGTGCTTGGACCAGACAATGCGTTAATGACACGAAATCTTTTGTGCTCTTCAATAAGGCGACCCCGCAGTGGAAGAAAACTCGCCTCACCCGCCTCTTTGGCTTCCCTCGGGTTGATGAGTTTACTTACTTGGGTATTAAATTGGCCCTCCAAAAACTACATAAGGCGGACTATGCGGACATCATCCGTAAATCTCACTCGATGATTCAAGTGTGGGGCTCACGCCATCTCTCCTTGGCGGGGCGGGCTGTTTTGATCAATCACTCTCTGCTGGCCTCAACGACATATATTATGTAACATGCCCTTGTCCCGAAGGGGGTCCTGGATGCTTTGGAGCTCGCGGTTCGCAGCTTTCTTTGGCAACGGTCCGCAAACAATCGCGGCATGAATTATGTGGATTGGGCCTCGCTTTGTAGACCGCAGACTTGTGGCGGCTTGTGTTTTCACGCCACCGCGACCTGGTCAGGCCCGCTTCGTGCTCGGTTTGCCTGGGAGTATTTACAGCCCCAACAATCGTTATTTGTGTGAGCTATGCGTGGCGATTCAGCTGTCATTAAAATCCTCCGGGACGGCGCGGCGAGCTTGCTATCGGTCTCCCGCTGGCTCATTGGCCGCGGCGATGATATTCTTATTCTAGCCGGGCGATGGATACAGGATCGGGTTCTTGCCCGCTGACCTACCTTCATCCATTCTCAGCTCCCCGAATCCATGTTGCTCTCGGAGATGCTAACGGAAACTGTGGAATGGAATCGTCCCAAACTTCTGCAGTTTTTTGGTCCTCCTCTTGTTGATATCATCATGCAAATACCGCTCTACCCTGATGCGGGACGGGACAGATTGGAGCTCAATTTTTAGCATAGTGGTAAGACGATTGCCTCCTTGGCCGATGCGGCCTGTTTCCCGAGCCCCTCTGCGGACTTTGATTGGCTCTCTCGGCTGGCCCTTAGGCCTCATGAACGTCTTTTTTGGTGGCGATAGGCACGGGATGCCATCCCCACCCGCTACTGGCTGCTACGACGGGGCCTCATTGATTCGGCTGTGTGCTCCTGGGGCTGCACACCTCCTGAGGACCAGGACCGCATCATGCGGGACTGCTCCAATGTTACAGCTATCTCGCGGGAACTCCACCGATGGGGGATCGACATGCCTGATGTCCAGGACTTTGCATCCTTCCCGACTCTTGTTGCTTCGACCAGCAATTTGGGCCCTCTCCGCGTGTTCTGCTATGTCGTGTACCAGCATTGGCGGGCACGGAACGCCCAAGTTCATGGGCGGGAATTTGGCACGGCGCTGGTCCTTGCGGAATCTATCATGGAGAACATCACCCGCTCTCCTGATTTTCCATCTACGCGCTACTGGGGCACCAATCGGTCGGACAGGCCGTCTCCTTCGATTTCTTGGTGCCCCCCGCCACCAGACTGGATTAAAATCAATGTGGATGGTGCTCTTTTCCCAAACAACAAGGCTGGCATTGGCATTGTCGTCCGCAATCACCACGGGGTTGTCCAATTTGCTGCAAGCTCCGGCCTTTCTCATTGGGACCCCGGGGAGGCTGAGTTTGCTGCGCTCCTTTCTCTCCGTCGGCTTCTCACCCTGGCTATGCTCGAGGCTAAAGGGATCATTCTTGAGGGGGACTGCAAGAATGTGCTGGACGTCTGCCGCAACTCTCTGTGTCGGGCGAATTGGAACGACGCCACCTTCATAGCACAGGAGCTCTACTTCCTGGCCGAGCTCAACCAGCTTCTCATTCGGCATATTCCACGGGAGGCCAATAGACTTGATGACTTTTGTGCTAAGTATGGTAGCTCTTATAATTTTGTATGGAACGATGTGGTTGCCGTCCCTCCCGAGTTCATGGAAATTGTCCATGATGACTTTGGTTAGGGTGCTTTTTCTTTCTTGTTTTTTCTCCGCACTTTATGATGCTAATGCAATTATCATGGAACCAAAAAACTTTGGAGAGAGTTTTTCTAGTGATTGGAGAGAGTGTTTCTACTGAGAGAAAGTGAGGGTGAGGTGGAGGCGTTGCTGCGGTTTGGGGGTGCGGCTGTGTGCGGCGGCGGCATGTGAGGCGGTTGCGGCGTAATGGGTGCCGGGGTTCTTGGTGTTCTCGGCAGTGGGGATGGCTAACAAGAAACGCAAAGGTAAAGAGCTGGTTGGTGCCGATCCTGACTTGGATGGCCCATTTTTTGATCCTCCTATGTTTTCTGATGCTATTGATAGCTCAGATGAATCATCTTCTCTTCATTCCGACTCTTCCCATGCCTTGATGGAGAGCACGATTGTTCCTGAAAATGTTCTTGTCCCGTTCGACCTGCAAGGTGTTTGTATTAATGCCAGTGAGAAGAATCCAGACTCTGGCCAGAGCAGCCTGCAAGGTGTTTGTAATAATGCCAGTGAGAAGAACCCAGTTTCTGGCCAGCTGAGCCCGCAAGGCGTTCGTGTTAATGCCAGTGAGAAGAATCCCGAAGCTGACCCTCCCATAAACTCACCTGCTACAGGACAATTAAATCACAAGGCCAAGCCTTTTATCCCAGAAACTATTGATGCCTTAGAACAAATTTGCGGAAACCCCGGCGTCGGAACGACGTCAATGGCGCTACAACGTCCATCGACGTTATCTCAATCTACTCAGCAAGTTCCGGCTGCGAAAAAATTACAACCCAAAATTATGCCACGGGCTTGGACTCGTCATGCTCCATTAGAATTTTTGCTGCATGCGGAGCCGGAAACCAGCTATTTGAAAAATGGAGTCATCATGTTTGACAAGGATGAGGCTGCTGCAGTCTAAAATTTTTTTGACAATGCTCTTGTTGGACGGGTGGTGGGCAAAACTTTTAAAATTGAGTTTATAGCAAAGCAACTTCAAGATAGATGGGGCGCTTACGAGGGATTTCGTATCAACGATCTTGGATTTGGATGTTTCATTCTCTTTTTCGCCAACAAAGAGTGCAGAGATCGTGTTCGGTTCGGCGGCCCTTGGCACGTTGCGGGCTGTGTTGTTGGCCTGGAC
This sequence comes from Platanthera guangdongensis, assembly GCA_039583875.1. NCBI lineage: Eukaryota > Viridiplantae > Streptophyta > Magnoliopsida > Asparagales > Orchidaceae > Platanthera > Platanthera guangdongensis. The sequence continues at coordinate 3,485,080 of CM077159.1, forward strand.
CAATGGTCTGAAAATTTTATCCCATCTAAGAATCCAAATATGTATGTCCCAACATGGATTCGTTTCCCGGGACTTCCACTTCAGCTTTGGGGAGAAAGAAACCTGCGCCGTATTGCATCTGCGATAGGCGAGCCTCTTTACATCGACACTTTCGCCAAGTCCTTCTCACGAACCATCTTTGCTCGGGTTTGCGTTTGAAGAAATCTGGCGAAGCCGCTGCAAGGAGGAGTTTGGGTGTCCAGCAACGCCACAGGTAAATTTTTCCAAAAAATAATTTATGAGGGAATCCCTTCCCTTTGCTCTGAATGCGGTCTTGCTGGACACGACGACGATCCGTGCCCCACTGCGCCGGCGATCCATGAAAAGGATGGAGTATTTTCTGTCGACCCGAAAGCAGGAATTGATGGATGGACTCGCATCCATTCAAGGAAGCCGAAACCAAAAAGTCAAACGCCACTGAATCAAATTTGGGTTCCAAAAGGTGGGAAAAGTACCCATAAGCCTCCAACTGAAACAAAGATTCTAACTCCGCCTAATATAGATGAACTGCCATTGGATGTTGCCTTGCCATCAACATTCTGTACAAAAAATGTGCCCAGTATTCCTCCTAATACCAACGATGATAACCATCAGGATGCTAGTGTCCGTGTCGGGGCCACACGATTTGATGTTCTCTCTGAGCTCCAGGATGAAGACGAACCAGGTGAGGATTGCCCAGAAAAAGAAGCTACCGACAACATGGTTGTGGAGCAGATTAATGATGTCCCAGGAAAAATGGATAAGTCCACTCCTTCTGATAATGACCCAGCAGAAGATACTCTCCCCAAGAAGAAATCTGGAAGAATGGAAAAGTCAATCCCCTCTGACGAGGACCCACCAGAGGACATCCGCACCAAAAAGAAAAAAAGGCAACAGGAATAATGAACTTCAGGTTGATCTTATTGATGAAATTGGCTCTCCCAAAAATGCCTCAAAGAAACAAAAAGCTGCGGCAGATTATGTTGAAGACACAGAGGATGCCGTGCCTCGTGGGCGATCTCGCTCCCGGCATGGTCGAAAAGGTGAGCCCAGTCCTGAACGGACAAGGAAGAAGTCCAGAAAGCCGCCCTCAATTGAGGAGAGCCACACTGATGATGCAGTGGGGGAAATCCCTGCACAGAAATGACGGGTCTCATTTTCTGGAACTGCCAGAGGGGGGGGGGGGGGGGAAGCAAGCTCACCTCCCGTGCCTACCTCCAGGAGCTTGTGCGAACTAATCGACCAACCGCCATTGTCCTGATTGAAACCCGGCGCAAACACTTCTCTCGACGAGACATTGACCACCTCATTGGGCGAAATTGGAGCTATGAGGTGGTGCCATCCATCGGTAAATCCGGCGGAATCTGTTTCCTATGGAAAGAAACCATAATATCGGCAAACAACTTTATTAAAAACAAACAATTTATCATCGCCACTATCAGCCTACCATCTGAAGTCACATAGCAATTGGGTGCGATCTATGCCGACAAATACATGCACAGGAGGTGTCTTGTTTGGGATGAGCTAGCCAAGCTCGACTTGAATGTCACCACAATTATTGGCGGTGATTTCAACTGTGTCCCGCGGGACACTGAAAAGCGTGGAGGTGTCTGGGTCAACATGAACAAAGATCCGCTCGAATTTGTTAACTTTATATCCCTTTGCAACCTACACGAAATCCCTTTTACAGGAAATCCCTTCACAAGGTGCAACAACCAAGGTCCAAATGCCCGTGTCCTCTCCAGACTTGATCGGGTGCTCCTAAATTCTGCTGCCCTGCTCTCTTTCCCGGGCTCTATGGTGCATCACCTCGCCAGAATTGCCTCTGACCATGCACCTCTTCTTCTGAAGCTGGATTCCCTGGATTTCAAAGCTCCAAAAGCCTAGCTAAGGTTTGAAGAAACCTGGATGCTCAACCCAAATGTTCGCCCAATTGCTTTCAATGCTTGGAGCAAAGAAGTCTCTGGCCATCCCAGTAAAATACTAGCAATAAAATGTGCCCGAACACTCAAGACATTGGCAAAGTGGAACAAGTTCAACGCAAAGGCCGAAAGTGATCGAGCACGTCTTTTGGAGCTACAAATCAATGATTTGCAAATGCGCGAAGCTAGATCCCTCCTCAACTTTGACGAGCTGCAGACTTTACGCACTCTGCTCGCGGAGTATTATGAAATTCAGACCAAGCTGGACACTTGGTGGTGGCAGCGGGCTAAAAACAACTGCCAAAAGCATGGCGATCGGAACTCGGCATTCTTTCAAGCTGCTGCTACCCAGAAGAAGCATGATAATAGAATATTGTGCCTAAAAATTGGAGATACTGTGGTATCTAATGTGGTATCTAATCAGGAAATCATGGAGCAGGAATTGATTAAGCACTTCTCCTCTAGGTGGTGTCTCATTGATAATACTACACCAGCTAATTTGCCGACTCTCGGCGTCCGCGTGATGGATTTCGAGTCCCAACTCCTCTTGGCCCCGCTCACCGACAAGGAGATCCATGATGTCGTTTTCTCTTTTGGAGCAAACAAAGCCCCTGGGCACGATGGGATCAACCACTCCTTTTTCACCAATTTCTGGGGATTCACGTTGATTGAGGTTATGAATGCGGTCAAGGATTTTTTTGTCACTTGCAAAATGGAAAAGAAATGGAAAGACACTCTAGTCATGCTCATCCCCAAATGCAACAATGCCAACTCACCTGCCCATTTCCGACCAATTAGCCTGTGCACCTCTATTTACAAGGTTGTTGCCAAAATTATCACCAACCGTATGAAGCCCATCTTGCGGCGACTCATCTCCGAAGAGCAGACCGTCTTTTTGCCGGGCCGATTTATGACAGATAATTGCATCCTAGCTCAGGAAATCCTTCACCGCATGCACACGTCTGAGAGCGGAACGGGTTACATGGCGATAAAGATTGACATGGAAAAGGCCTTCGATAGGATCCAGTGGAGCTTTGTTCGAAGAGCACTTGCTGCCTTCAATTTCCCCCAATCATGGATCAATCTTATTATGGAATGTATCTCATTTCCAAGATTTGGGCTTCTCGTCAACGGGACAAGAGCGCAGTGGATCAACGCTTCTTGTGGACTCAGGCAAGGTTGCCCTCTCTCCCCATATCTCTTCATCTTATGCTCGGATTTTCTCTCGCAACTTATTCGTAACAGCCGCCACCCGGGGGTTGGGCATCAAGATAAATGCATCCGCTTCCAAGATCTCACACTTATTGTTTGCCGATGACACCTTACTTTTTGGGACGGCAACGGCCGACACTGCCAATGAATTTTCCAACATCTTGCAGTCTTACTGTGCCCAATCGGGCGAGGCCGTTAATGCTTCAAAAGCAAATATTATTTTCAGTCATAAGGTACAGGCCCAAGCCAAAGAGGCCATTTTGCAGGTGCTTGGTCATAAGGATGTGAAATCTTTTCATTAACTGGGCATGAAACTCCGGCCAGACAAAGTTAAGCGTGTTGATTATGATGAAGTGCTGGAGAAAATGGCATGTAAACTCAGATGTTGGGGTTTGCGCCACCTCTCTATGTCCGGACGAGTTACATTAATCAACAACACGCTATCTGCTATCCCTTTACATGTATTGGCTAACTCGCCAATGCCGCTATCTATTATAAAGAAGATTGAGAGCCTCCTGAAAAATTTTCTTTGGCATGAGGCGCGCAACAAAAGCTCGATGCATTATGCCCGATGGGAAGATGTTTGCTGCCCGAAAGATCAAGGCGGTTTGGGGATCATAGATTTGAAGACTTGGCGGCGTGTGATAATGGCTAAAATCGCGGCCCAGGTGCTAAATGAGGAAAACTGCTTAATGGCCAAATCTCTGTTTAATAAATACAAAGGGCCAAACATGTTTGCCAACTGCAGAAAACATTCAAAGATTTGGAAATTGGCCTGCTTGGGCGGAGATATTTTGGCAAACCACTCATACTGGATGATTGGGAATGGTGAAAAAGTTTCATGCCTAATGGATTCTTGGATTGGAGATATGTCTATTGCAAAATGGCCTACTCACATAAATATTTCAATTCTTCCTGACCGTGTGAGCGAGCTGCTGGACTCCAATGGTTGCTGGGCCGAGCACCTTCATGACTACTTTGGTGACGAACCCGCGACAAGAATTGCTAGACTTCCGCGTGATGATGTGGGGGGCTCCGACAAGCTAATTTGGTCGCATTCGGAGAGCAGAAATATGAATTCCGCCGCCGTTTATAAAGAGGAATGCCAGAGATCATCCCTATCCGGAGGAGAAATATGGAAGCTAAAAGACCAGCCACGGATGCTCGGACATGCCTGGCGAGCCCACAATAACCTGCTGCCGACACATGATTGGCTCCATTTCCACAGATTAAGATCGGATGTCTGCTGCCTGTGGGGATGCGAACAGGCCGAATCCATCTCCCACACTTTTGGTGAGTGCAAATTTTTCTCGAAAATATGGAAGGAATACTCAAGGTTGTCCGCCGTCCCCGCTATTCCTTCCGGCACTTGCTTGGCCCGCCTCTTTGCCGAAGCCGCGGACAACAAAAATCTGCTATAGCCATCTTCTTGGCCTCAATTGTTTATTACACATGAAAAGCAAGAAATCGCTTCATCCACGAGGAGCCCTATTTACAACCATCGGCCATCGCCATCAAAGCTTTACAAGACACCAATATCGGGAGCTGGAATGTCCATTGTAACCAACAAACCTCTTGGACCTCCCCTCCCGTTGGATGGTTGAAGGTAAATTTTGACGGCTCGGTCTACGCTAATTTCATGGCCGGCTTGGGATGTGTCGTGCGCGACCATCATGGAGGCATTCTTGCGGCCAAAGGTGTCAAAACCTTCAGCCGTTCAGTCAGCATGACAGAGTTCAAAAGTGCTTGCATGAGGTTGGATCTCGTGCGGTGCTATTTCGGTGAAACAGCCGGAATTATCGTGGAGGGAGACTCCATGGAGACATGCACGAAGCTGAACCGCATCCTCGCGGGTGCAGCCTTGGGGACTATCGAAATTGCTTTGGCTAAGATATGTTTGGAGGCTCCAAGGGTCGTCATCTCATTGGTGGGTCGGGAAGCAAACAATGCCGCCAACCATGTCGCAAAGATCGCAGCCGAGTATGATTTTGATTGGGAAAGAGGAATGCCTCAATCCCATGAGCTCTTATTTTTTATCCAACGCGACTATGCTATGTAGACCGTGCTTTATTTTTATTATATAATAGGCTCATGCCCCCTCTTCAAGGAACCCAAAACCTTTGGAAGGGAGTGTTTCTAGAGATTGGAGAGAGCTTCCTACTGAGAGCAAGTGAGGGAGCAGTGGCGGCGTTGCTGCGGCGGGGGGGGGGGGGGGGGGGGGGGGGCTGCGGCCGTGGCGGCTTTGCCGTGCTGGTGGAGTTTCGGTGGTGGCATAGCGGTGGCGGGCCGCTGTGTGTGGGAGGCGGGCTGCTGTTGATGCTTGGCTGCGGTGCTTGCTTGGAGCTGCTGCAAGTTCTTCCCTTTTATCCCCATTTCCCTATACCTGGTTGGGGTAGACCTGCTCCATTTTTCTTCTTTGGTGCCCCTTCGGTGTGCTGCTGCCCTTTGGGCTTCGGCGCAATGGGCAAGAAACGCAAGGACAAGATGATAGCTGCTCCTGTGATGGAGAAGGTGCTCAGCCCGACTCCTCCCGCTTCTATTTCACGAGCTTCTTCCGATGCCTCTGATAGTCCAGATGAGTCTTCAACTCCATCTCGCCCCTCTGTTTCTTTTCAAAGGCTGCGATGGAGACGTTAATGTCCTCAGATAATGAGAAAAAATTTTCTGGCCAAAGTTGCTCACAAGATGTTTGTCTAAATGCCACTGAGAAATATCCAGAAAATGCAAAATCGTCAAAACCTTCTGCGCCTGCCATACTGAACCAACATGCTAAGCCATTTATTCCTGGATCCATCGATGCTATAATGCAATATTGTGGCAGCTCCGGTAATGCCCCGCCACCTGCTATACAACAACTTGCTATAATCTCACCAAAGGAACCGCCATTTCCTGGGCTGATAAAGCCTCAAATCCCTTCAAAGCCGCTGCCCCGGGCAATGCCCCACCAGTTCCATTACCCAATGTTAAAGATGGAGAAATCCCACTTGACCCAAAAGTTGGGTTTGATGGATGGACCCGTGTTCATTCCAAGAAGCCGAAGCCAAAGCAACCTGAACGTATCTGGGTCCCGAAAGGTACAACCCCGCCGCATAAACTTCCAGATGGTTGTCAAAAATCTCTAGATGCCTCCCTAATTCCGGCACATTTGCAAGTTGCAATTGCTGAAAGCAGCCATATCCCACTAATCACGAAACCTCTGCTTGAGGAAAATATAATGCCAGGCCCAAAGATGCAGCCGCCACTGTCCAGCTTCCCCTTAATATTGATGCTGATACCGCTCAAACCTCCAGTGAAGAAGAGATCCAGGAAATCATCTCAGAAAAAGCCAAAAAGCGGATAGCTTTGCCAGAGCAAAACCTGCAGGAAAGCATCTTCTATGAGAAGCAGAAATCAACCAAGAAATCATCAAAACCTGAGTTAACATCTTCAAAAAAGATGAAATCAAGTGAAGATTACCTTGCGGATGATGATAGGCGATCACGGTCACTTTCCAGGAAACCAAGAAAGAAGAACAAACAGAGAAAATATGGCATTCATTCTGACCATGCGGGGGGCTCCCCTCCACATCAATGACAGACATCATCTTCTGGAACTGTCGGGGGGCTAGCAAGCTCACCTCCCGTGCGTATTTGCATGAGCTTGTCAGATCGCATCATCCCATTGCTGTTTTCCTTTTGGAGACACGAAGAGAGTCTTTCACCCGCCGGGATATCGACAGACTTATCGGCCTCAACTGGAGTTTTGAAGTAATCCCCTCCCTTGGGAAGTCGGGCGGAATTGTCCTTCTTTGGCTAAACGACATTATTAAGGTTAGTAATATCACCAAGAACCGTCAATTCTTAACGACATCCATCCTTTCGCCGCTTGGCACAACATGGCAACTTGGTGCTGTATATGCGAGCAAGTACATGCACTGACGGCGTGATGTTTCGGAGGAGCTAGCTAAACTGGACATGTCTATCCCAACTATAATTGGTGGGGACTTTAACTGCGTTCTTCGGCCCACCGAGAAACGGGGCGGTGCACGGGTCAACTTGAACAAGGGGCTGCAAGAATTTGCAAATTTCATCACGTTGTGCAACCACCATGAAATCCCTTTCACCGGAAATATTTTCACAGGGTGCAACAACATGAACCCGGCTTCAAGAGTTCTGTCCAGGCTTGACCGAGTTTTACTCAACGCCTCGACCCTCTTGACGTTTCCTGGATCCATAGTCCATCATATGCCAAGAATTGGCTCTGACCACGCCCCATTGCTCTTAGAAATGGACAAAATGCAATTTAAATCCGCTGGTCAATTGAAATTTGAAGAGGCTTGGTTAACGACACCGAATGTATTCTCGGTGGCGCGTGGTTCTTGTGTGAAAGCTACTGTGGGCAGCCCCAACAAAATTCTTGTGGACAAATGTGCTAGAACTCTAAGAGCACTTGCACGATGGAGCAAATTCAATGCCAAGGCGGAGGATTAAAAAGCAAAAAAAGTTGAGGAAATCAAGCATCTCCAACTTATAGAAGCCTTCAGACCACTGGATGATTCAGAACTACAGCGCCTGCGGGTTCTTGTTTCCAACTACAATGGAATACAAACAAGACTTGAAGCCTGGTGGTGGCAACGTGCAAAATGTGACTGGCATGCCCATGGAGACCGAAAATCTGCTTTTTTCCATGCTGCAGCGACTCAGCGAAAGCATGAAAACAGAATTTTTTCACCGTGTCACGGTGAGGAAACTATAACCGATGAAAATCAGATTATACAAGAGCTGGTTGCGGACTTCTCTTCAAGATGGTCCTTGCTGACTCCACACCAAATGATGAATTGCCAAGGCCGCCCAACATCATAAATGATGAGCAGGCCCAAGCCCTCCTGCTCCCCATAACGGATTCTGAAATAAAACATGTTGTATTCTCCTTTGGCCGGAATAAAGCTCCGGGCTTTGATGGCATCACCCACTTGTTTCTTACCCACTTCTGGGGCTTCACCATGCCGGAAATAGTTGCTGCCATTAAAGATTTCTTCAGCTCGGGCCGAATGGAACAAAACAGGAAAGATACTCTTGTTATGCTCATCCCAAAGTGTACTCAAGCAAACAAACCTGAACATTTCAGACCTATCAGCCTATGTTCATCAATCTATAAGGTAACATCAAAGATTATTGCCAATCGTATGAAGCCGCTGTTATGCAAGCTAATATCCGAAGAGCAAGCTGCCTTTGTTCCGGGGCATTTACTTTCCGATCATTGTATTGTTGCCCAAGAAATCCTTCACCGCTTACATTCGACTGAAAGTAAAAACGGTTACATGACAATAAAGCTTGACATGGAAAAAGCTTTTGATAGAATTCAATGGAGCTTTCTTCGGCGGGCCTTCCATGCTTTCAACTTTCCCATGAGCTGGACTAATTTAATCATGGAGTGTGTCACCTCTCCAAGATATGGCCTTCTCGTAAATGTTACCAAATCGGAATGGATCAGTGCATCTTGTGGATTAAGACACGGGTGCCCGCTTTCCTCGCTCCTTTTCATCTTATGCTCGGAATTTCTCTCATTACTCATCAAGCAAAGCAATCACCCAGGTTTGGGTATCAAGGTTAGCCAATCAGCTCAAAAAATCTCGCACTTACTTTTTGTTGACGATACACTTTTATTTGGTTCGGCGACTATTAGTACTGCAAAGGAGTTGCCGACCATCTTGCAACAATACTGCACCATGTCTGGTGAAGCCATAAATGCTTGAAAATCCAACATTCTCTTTGGACCCAAGGTCCCTCCAAACTCAAAAACCATCATCCTTCAGGAGCTCGGACTCATGAAAGTTAATGCCCTTGACTATCTTGGCATCAAGCTTCGCTCTGGGAGGTCTCGACCCAGCGATTTTGAAGGAATCCTCCAACGAATGGCTTGTAAAATTCGTTCATGGGGCGCTCGACACCTCTCTCTTGCTGGACGGTCTGCTTTAATCAAGAGCTCGCTAGCAGCAATTCCCCTTCATGCTCTTGCAAACTCGCACGTCCCCACATCGACATTGAATAAAACCAATAGCCTCCTCAAAAAAATCCTCTAGTCTGGTTCGAGCAGCAAAGATGCCTTCCATTTTGCTCGATGAGACGATATCTGTCTACCAAAAGACAAGGGAGGGCTCGGTATAAAGAACATGATAACTTGGAGGCGTGTTTGCATGGCCCGTGTTGCGGCTCGGGTGGTGGGTAAAGATAATTCCCTCCTGGCGCGAACCTTTGGGAGCAAATATGGAAAGTGAGACCTCTTCAATTGTAAGAGAACCCATTCCAAAATATGGAAGACGATATGTTTGGGCGCTGAAATAGTGGCAAAGAACACATTCTGGATGATTGGCAATGGCCAATCTGTTTCAACTTTAAATGATACATGGCTGAGGATTCTCCCAATTAACAACCAGCCCACCTTTGTGAATGTTTCTATCCCTTCAAAAGTGACGGACCTGCTGAATGGTGAAGGCCAGTGGATCGATAACCTGCCATCATTTTTGGCAATGATTTGATCAATTACATTAAGGGATTGCCCCGCAATAACATGGGGGGTGCCGATTGTCTTGTCTGGGCCCAAACTGAAAAAGACAGAATGGAAGCTGCTGCATTATATGAGGGCGAATGCTCGTCATATGCTTTATGTGGCCAAAACATCTGGAAGATAAACTCCCAACCACGAATGTTGATGCACGTATGGCGAGCCATCAATTCCATGTTGCCAACCAACTCTTGGCTTTTACGCCGCCGACTCCGCAACGATGGATTGTGTCCATGGGGATGCGGTGTGGAAGAAACTACTGCACACTCATTGGACAACTGCCGCCTTATCTCAAAAATCAGATTGGAGGGAGCGCGGCTGGGTATGCCTTCACAAGTCCTGCACCAAAATTTGTTTGATTTCCTTGGAAACGACCAACTGACATCCAATGAGCCGGATGTGGCATCATTCATTGCCTCCATAGCTTTTTACATTTGGAAAGCCAGAAATTGTTTGGTTCACGGTGAACCATACATGCAGCCAGCCACTATTATCATCAATGCTTTATACGATACATCCCGCGGACACTGGTCGTCTTCTTGTAACCAACAATCTACTTGGACGCGCCCGCCCGTCGGATGGATTAAGATAAACTTTGATGGCTCCGTTCAAGAAAACAATATTGCGGGCCTGGGGTGTGTCATCCGGGACATCCGTGGAGATCTTGTTGCTGCAATGAGCCTATCGCATCGGAGCAGATCTGTCGGCATGACAGAATTCCTAGCAGCTAAGGCTGCCTTATCTCTTGTCGCACAACTTATTGTTGGATGCCATGGTGCAATCTTGGAGGGGGATTCAACCGATGCTTGCTCAAGAATAAACTGTATACTCTCTGGCCTCTACAACGGAGACTATGAAACCTCCATGGCAAGGCTCTTGACCAAGTTCCCAGGAATGATTATCTCCCTCGTCAACCGCAAGGCTAACTCCGCTGCTGATCATCTCGCCAAGAAAGTTTGCTCTATTGATTTCCAATGGGATAGAGGAATGCCTCTTCCCATGTCGTTATCTCTTATTTTATCGCATGATGCCAACTACTTGTAGTTTTAACTTCCTTGTTTATTTATATATAATATAGACTAATGACAGCTTCAAGGAATCCAAAAACTTTGATTTCTCACAAGGTGCCGACGTACTCCTAAAAGCAACATCCGTCGATCCCTGGTCGATATCGTTTATGGTTGAGACTAGGACGGTATCTGATCGTCTTCGAGCCCCCAAATTTCGTTCTTGATTAATGAAAATATCCTTGGCAAATGCTTTCGCAGTGGTTCGTCTTTCATAAATCCAAGAATTTCACCTCTGATTATGAAATATGAATGCCCCCGACCGTCCCTCTTAATCATTACTCTGATCCCGAAGGCCAACATAATAGGACAGAAATCCCGCGATGTTATCCCATGATAATGTATCCAGAGCGTAGGCTTGTTTTGAGCACTCTAATTTCTTCAAAGTAACAACACCGGAGGAACGACCCGACCAATTAAGGCCAGGAACACAACGACGGTATAAGGGATAGGCACAGCGGTGCACACTGTGAGGCGGACCGACCGACCCAACCCAAAGTCGAACTACGAGCTTTTTAACTGCAACAACTTAAATATACGCTATTGGAGCTGGAATTACCACGGCTGCTGACACCAGACTTGCCCTCCAATGGATCCTCGTTAAGGGATTTAGATTGTACTCATTCCAATTACCAGACTCAAAGAACCCAGTATTGTTATTTATTGTCATTACCTCCCCGTGTTAGGATTGGGTAATTTGCGCGCCTGCTGCCTTCCTTGGATGTGGTAGCTGATGCTAAAGATCACGACAGTGAACCAGTCGCACAAGTAATATAAAATGGGCGAGTTTTCCCAAGTATCGATCTCTCAAGGAACACAGTAAGGTGGAGTTAATTTCGAGGAGGACTTGAGATTGAAGTCATTAGGTCGGAGTTAACGATGGAGGTTTTGATTGTTGCGATAAAATGAAAGTAAAAAAATCTAACAACTACTCCTATGCAACGCCACTTTGCGATGCTTCGTTAGGCGGGATGGAAGACTAGTCGAGCCGCTATGCACCGAATCACTAGGCGGATGAGCGAGTAGGCTTGCAGATGAGGTGATGAGAATGACGGAATGAGGGTCGTGAGCACCTCTTCGCTACGCACGCCACTAACAATTGCTAGTGCGGCAAGGGTGGATGGTGGTGGATGGAATATAGCGCACCTCAAAAAAATAACAAAAATATGAAATCACATAGACATGATTTGATACAAATGTATATCAAAATAAGTACAACTTCATCAAAAACAAGAGATCAACTATACTATTCAACAACAAGATAAGAAAAGTGTGTGAAATCAACCGGATCTGAAGTCTTGCTGAGGATTCACGGTTGGAATCGTCGGGTTGTCAATCCACGTCCAAGCTCGGTCCTCAACTGCGTCCGGGGTAGAGAAGGGTTGTCACCACCTTCCAATGACCCGTCTTTTTCGTGTCACGATCCGGTGGAGGATGACAAAACTTCTCCTAGCTTGATGGAGAAAGCGAGGTCAAGTTCTTCTTGAAGCTCAAGGATGAAGGAGGAGGCCGAGAGGAAGCTCCGGCTTGGATTTGGCGGTGAAAGCTTGCCCGGAGCACCTCCCTAGGGTGGAAGATGATGAAAAACAGCGGAGAAGGCGAAAAACGGTGGAGAAATGTCGAGCGATCCGAATTATTTCAGCGATCCCGAGTTAGGGCGAGACCTGCAATATTTATACAAAGCAGAATTGAACAATGCGCACGATCACGGGCGCACGACCAGTGGTCGTGCGCACTATGTCCAGTGATTGTGCGCACTAGCATGACAAAATAGGAATAAGAACTGGGATAACGCGCACGAGTAGTGGCGCACGACCAGTGGTCGTGCGCACTAAGTTCAATGGTTGTGCGTGTTGGAGTTAACATGATGATCTGGAAGTGGTCAAACATGTAATCTCACTGCCAACGCAATATGAGCCTGCAGGGTCGCACATAAGAGATGTGGAGAAATTGGATGACTGACTGTGTTGGTAAAGGTTACCAATCACCGACCTGAATAGGGTTATGGGCAAAGTGTTGCCTTATAGGATCATCGGGTTGGGCAAATGTTGCCTTAAAGGGCTGGTTAGGTTTGTCGTCCGAGGGTCAATGACATTAGTCGAGAATCGTCTTCTGATTCCCGCCGATCGGCGAGAATCGTCTCCCTGATTCTCGCCGATTGACGAGAATCGTCGAGAATCAATGATTGATTCTCGACGATCGACTACCTTGACAATTGTCGTCGACCGCGGCTCGACGATCGTCGAGTATCATTGTGAATCGTCGAGCGCAGCTCGACGATCGGCGAGAATCGTCGAGTATTGTACTCTGATTCTCGCCGATCCAATGTGATACTCGTCGAGTGATTCTCGCCGAACCTGCTCAGTGATTCTCGCCGATTGTCGCCGATTCTCACCGATTGATACTCGCCGATTCTGAACCCTAGTTCTGGGTGGTCTGCGGATAGCGATTTTCCTGGGTTTATTTATACCTCTAGTATAAATAGAACACTTAGGTTTTATCGGGTGATATCTTTTTGGCTACTGTGCGAATCGACCCCGACGGAAACGTTCCGCTCGTTCGCTCCGCCGATCCCGATCCCGCCGCCGGAAGAGTTCCGCCGCCGTGTTCGCTCTGCTGCCACCTTTTCTCCGGCGACTGTCGTTGGTGCTGCTCTTCCTGGCGCGGACTTAGCAGTCCGTGGATTAGCCGAGGTGCGGTCTTCTCCATCCCGATCTTCCGTGCGACGGAAAGCTCGGCGTTCTCCCGCTCGTGTGGACTTTTGCAGAAACGTGGATACTATTCCACGTAGAACTCGCCACCAGCAAGCAGATAAAGTTTGGAGCATCTCCGTTGAGTTGTGACTCAACGCCACCGAGGTAATTTTTGCCTAGTTTTGTTAACTTCTTGATTCAACTGTTCATGGCCCGATCCACATCTCTTTGGGTTTTTCTTGATGTTTTACTTTTCCGCTGCGTGCACAAGCGTTGTGCCAACCCTATAGAGAAACCCAACAGTGGTATCAGAGCCAGGTTGCGACCATGATTGTTGTTTTGGAAGTTTGTTATTCCAATGCGTGTAAACCTAGGGATTTAGAAGTGTTCTAAATGTCTAGATTTAGTCTTGGCACTTCGCCAAGAACGACTGGAATTTCGGTGGAATTTCTAAGTGTTAGAAATTGCTGTCTCCTTAGCAGTAACCATCCCTCGAGTATGTTTTGGATTTAGAATCCAACGTAGAGAGATGAGCTTGTCTACTGCTTAAGTTGAGTTGTCTTTGCCTTCTGTCCAATGCATGTAAATCTGAGGATTTGGAAATTTCCGGATGTTCAGATTTAGCCATTCCTTCTATCAAATTGTTGATGGTGTAAGGATGTGCACATAAGGGATGCATGTGGTGTAGAATTGTTTTTTTTGGATGTGCACATAGATCAAATGTTGATCATGGTTAACTGTTAACCTAAAATTGAAATCCCTTCTTTTAATATTAAGTGTTCGGATGCCTTCCGATGGATGACACTCTTCCTGCCTCGATCGATGAAATGTGGGCTTGCCAAAGCAAGGTGCATTAATCTATCTTGGTAAGGGTGCGAGCGGATAATTGTGATATCCCACTGTCGACATCGGGTCCAGCTTAACTAGGTGACCTCAAAGGTTGAGTGCCTAGAGGCATAGGGTTGGCATGCACCATATGATGGATGCGAATAAGGAGTTGTTCACCAACCATACAAGAATTGCATGAGGATGCAATTGGCAAGCGTTGCCTACCTAAATAACCGCATCGTGAGAGAAACGCCAAAGCGGACTCATAGTGTTGGTGAAATACGGATCTTGTCCACTAAGAGAGTAGCTCGCATGAACTCTCCGAATTGTTAGTGAGGGCTATCATTTCGAATAAAATAGTGGGAGTATTTTAATTGAAGTCCTAATTAGAATAAATTGTAATTGAAATTTAGGTACTGATTTTATTCTGCATAAATTCTTGTAGAATTCCATGGCAAGCGTTGCACACTCCACGTTGTCTCTGAGAGCCATCCTTGAGAAGGATAAGCTCAGTGGGACAAATTATATGAACTGGTATAGGAACCTGAGAATTGTTCTCAGGCAAGAGCGAAAGCTCTATGTCTTGGAAGAAGAAGCCCCCGAGGTGCCGACCGGGAACTCTTCCCGTGCTGAGAAAGATACTTATAAGAAGTATACTGACGATGCTTTGGATGTCGAGTGCCTTATGCTTGCCACCATGAACTCTGAGCTTCAGAAGCAACATGAGAACATGGGGTGCAAGGAGATTGACGAGCATCTCAAGAAAATGTTTCAAGTGCAGGCTCGTCAAGAGAGGTTCGACATCACGAAAGCGTTGTTTCAGTGCAAGATGGGAGTTCGAGACTCAGTAGGGACTCACGTACTCAAGATGATTGGGTATATAGAGAACCTTGAAAGGCTGGGTTTTCCTCTTGGTCAAGAGTTGGCCACAGATCTGATCCTGCAATCGTTGCCGGACAGTTATGAGCAGTTTGTCTTGAACTACAACATGAATGAGATAGACAAGACACTGCCCGAACTCCTAGGCATGTTGAGAACTGCCGAAATCAACATGAAGAAGTCCAAGCCTGCCAGCCCCATACTGATGGTGCATAAGGGCAAGGGCAAAGCCAAGGGCTCCAAGAAGACGAAGGTAGGACCTAAGTCACATCTTGAGCCCAAGTCTTCAGCACTGATGAAAAAGAAGAGCACGGTGAAGGAAGGGAAATGCCACCATTGTGGCAAGGCTGGTCATTGGCGGAGGAACTGTCCTTCATACATTGAGGGTCTGCAGAAATTGAGGGGAGGTATGACTTCCGCTTCTAATGTTTACGTTATAGAGATAAACCTTTCTGCTCCTTCATCTTGGGTATTGGATACCGGATGTGGTTCTCACATTTGTACAAATGTGCAGGAACTGGGAAGGAGAAGATTGCTGAGTAAAGGGGAGGTGGACCTCCGCGTCGACAAGGGAGCAAGAGTTGCTGCTATAGCCGTAGGAGTTTACCGTCTTTCTTTGCCCAGTGGGCTTGTAATAGAACTAGATAACTGTTATTTTATTCCGGCGATAACTAGAAACATTATATCTATTTCATGTTTGGACATGATTGGATTTTCTTTTATAATTAAGAACAATTGTTGTTCTATATTTAAGAATGATGTTTGTTATGCTGTAGCCCAATTGTTTAATGGTCTTTACGTTTTGAACTCTGACCATCTGATCTGTAATGTAGAAAACAATAAAAGACTAAGAATAAATGATTCGAACCTTACTTTTCTCTGACATTGTCGTTTGGGCCATATCAACGAGAAGCGCATATCCAAGCTCCATAGAGATGGACTTTTGGACTCATTTGATTATGAATCATTTGAGCGATGCGAATCTTGTTTGTTAGGCAAGATGACTAAAGCTCCTTTCACTGGTTATACTGAGAGGGCTGAGGATCTCTTGAGTGTTGTACATAGTGATGTATGCGGACCCATGAGTTCCATGGCTAGAGGAGGGTATTTCTACTTTGTTACATTTACTGATGATTTCAGTAGATACGGATATGTGTATCTTATGAAGTGCAAATCCGAAACCTTTGAAAAGTTCAAAGAGTTCAAAAATGAAGTAGAAAACCAGTTGGGTAAAAGGGTTAAAGCACTCCGATCTGATCGAGGTGGCGAATACCTGAGTCATGAGTTCCGTGATCATCTGAAAGAGTGTGGTATTGTATCACAGCTCACTCCACCTAGAACACCACAACATAATGGTGTGTCTGAGAGGAGAAATCGTACTCTGTTAGACATGGTACGTTCGATGATGAGTCATGCAGACTTGCCTGTTTCCTTTTGGAGTTTTGCTTTAGAGACTGCTGCAATGACATTGAATCGCGCTCCAACTAAAACGGTTCTGAAGACACCATATGAGATATGGACTGAGAAGCGTCCTAGTATGTCGTTCATTAAAATTTGGGGCTGTGAGGCATACGTGAGACGTCAAATGCCTGACAAGCTGGAACTCAAATCGGATAAATGTTATCTGGTGGGATATCCTAAGGAAACGAAAGGGTATTACTTTTACCTACCGTCTAAGGGCAAAGTGTTTGTCGCAAGGACTGATGTCTTCTTGGAGA
Organism: Platanthera guangdongensis; assembly: GCA_039583875.1. Classification (NCBI taxonomy): domain Eukaryota; kingdom Viridiplantae; phylum Streptophyta; class Magnoliopsida; order Asparagales; family Orchidaceae; genus Platanthera; species Platanthera guangdongensis. The sequence goes on from CM077159.1 coordinate 3,501,960, forward strand.
AAGAGTTCTTATCAAGAAAGACTGAAAAGGTAGAGCTTGAAGAAGTTCAAGAACCACATGTAGTGAATGAACCGGAATTGGATTCTGAGTTAGGACTACAAGATGTTGTAGCTAGAGAACCTGCTCAGGGAACACAAGTCCTACGTAGATCTGGTAGACCGAGGTTTGAGCCTGAGAGATATGGATTTCTCGTATCTCAAATAGGTAATGTGTTGCTTATGGATCATGATGATGAACCAGCAACCTACCAAGAGGCTATGAATGGACCGGACTCCGACAAATGGCTTGAGGCTATGAAATCCGAAATGGACTCCATGTATGCAAACCAAGTTTGGAACTTGGTGGAACCACCTGAAGGGGTACGACCCATAGGGTGCAAGTGGGTCTTCAAGAAGAAGACCGACATGGATGGGAATGTACAGACATTCAAAGGGCGACTGGTGGATAAGGGTTTCAAGCAAATTCATGGTATTGACTATGATGAGACCTTTTCCCCTGTTGCCATGGTAAAGTCCATTAGGATATTGCTTGCTATTGCTGCGTATTATGACTACGAGATCTGGCAGATGGATGTCAAAACGGCTTTCCTTAATGGAAACCTCCTTGAGGAAGTGTATATGACACAACCCGAGGGTTTTGTATCCCCAGATGAAGCCACTAAAATATGCAAGCTGAATAAGTCCATTTATGGACTGAAACAGGCCTCTCGAAGTTGGAATCTTCGTTTTGATGAGAAAATCAAAGAGTTTGGTTTCATCAAGAATGAAGTTGAGCCTTGTGTTTACAAGCGAATCAGTGGGAGCATTGTTGTCTTCCTGATATTGTATGTAGATGACATACTGTTGATTGGGAATGACATTCCTACCCTGAAAGTTGTTAAGAACAACCTAGGGAACTGCTTTTCAATGAATGATTTGGGTGAAGCGACTTATATACTCGGTATTAAGATCTATAGAGATAGATCGAAGAAGTTGCTGGGTTTGACCCAGAGTACGTACATCGAAAAGGTGTTGAAGCAGTTCAGCATGCTTGAGTCCAAGAAAGGATTTTTGCCCATGTCTCATGGTGTGTGTAACATCCCATTTCCAACTAGACCCCTAAGAGTGGTTTTGGCCATGACTAGGTCATGACAAAACCCTGGGAAGCCAGAAATGGGCCAAGAGATAGGAGGCCAAGGTAGGGATCACCATGGTCTGCAGATAGTAGAATTCTGAACAATAGTTTAGGATGACAATGGGGCTTCACCATGACCCCAAGACCCTACCACAACACTCCCAAACATTTTGGGAGACCCATTAGAGCCAAAAGGACCCATTAGGGCCAACCCAAGAGGCCCAGTTGACCAAGGTCAACCCTAACCCTGAATGGGTCAACCTAGCCTACTTAGGGCCAATAGACCCACTCCTAGTCTAGAGGACCCCACCTATGCCCTCCTAACCCTAAAGTGAGGTCAATGGGTCACTAAGGACACATTGGGGTCAGCCCTAGAGGCCAGGTTGACCCAAGTCAACTCAAGCCCTAATCTGGTCAAAGTACCCTTACTAAGGGTATGTGACCTCCAAAGTGCAGGGTAACCCCACATAACCCTACCCAACCCTACATAGACCTTAGGGGAGGCCAATGAATCACCTAGGACCCAATGGGGTCAACCTAGATGGTCAAACTGACCAAGTCAACCCTTATTGAGGGTCAAGTCAACTTAGCCCAAAAAGGGCTAACCCAAGCTCAAGCCACTTCTCCCTTAGGCTAAGCCCATTCCCATGATCATCATAATCCAGTGGGCTGCCTTTAGCTTGTGGGGTTGACTAGTCAACCAGAGGTGACTAGGAGAGAGAAAAGAGCTCCTCTCCATGATAATGGAGGAGAGAGAAAATGGGGAAGAGGAAAGGGAAGAGAGAAGCCGGCCAAGGAAGGCCAACAGCCACCAGTAATGGCTGTAATCAACTCCTCTAGGGGAGAGGAGTTGATTCCAGCCGTTTCCCGGCCACCAAGGGGTGGGTTCAGCCCCCCTCCACACAACCCGAGCCACTCCATTAATGGTGATAATGGCCATTGAAGAACCAGCCTCTCCCCTCCCCCAATTGCCATTTAAACACCTTCAGGGAGCCGAGGGGATCATTTTGGAGCACTTACCTGGAGGAGACGAGCCATTCCACTGTGCAGTTGCAGAAGCCGAGCGCCGCCGCCGTCGCCAATGGCATCCCACCGCTCCTCTCGCATCCAGGCCGCCAGGAAGGTCCTCCTCCTCTCCTTAACTCGCGGGTAGATCCTAGGAATCGTTAGGCTTGAGTTTCGGGCTCAATTGAGCCCGATTCAGTCCGGGATTTCTCCTGGTTTCGGCAAGAAAATTTCTTGCTTAATCCGCCGGAAAACGCCTCTCCGGCGGCGGAGCCGCCGCCTGACGATAGCCACCACCTCAACGGAGGTGTTGGTGGCGGTGGCCGGCCGGGGAAGGGGCTGGATCGCCGGCGGCAGGGCTTGGAAATCGCTCCAGGCAGAACCAATCTCAGCCGTTGGCTCAGTGGGGACGATGACCAGATGCCGTCGATCTGCGCCAAGATTCGCGCGGCATCAGATCAAATACTATAGGAATTAAATAAGAATCATTTCATTTCTGTCACACTGGATGTATTTAATGTATTTAATTTTTAAAAATACTTAGGGACCCTGATTGGAAATTTGCCCAACATGAACATTGTAGCTTAGGGTGTCTAGTTTGCAGCAAAAATTGTTTGGACCCTTTTGGGTCACTGGTTAGACCAGGGCACCCATTTTGGTGGGACATACCCTTAGGGCTAGGCAGTCACTAAATTGAATGCCCACTCTTCACCCCAAGCCCAAATTGGCTGAAATTTTGGCAGAGAGTCTATCCTAGACATACCTAGGGCCTGCCCAAAAATGGGAATTTTTGGGGAAAATATTTCTATAGTTTTGGTAAATATTTAATAATTATTAGATAAATTAAATAGGTGCCCTAAACACATCCAAACCCTCCCAAATTTTGGTGAGTGGTCCCTGGGCTCCAATTAGGTTCCTGTATAAAATTTCATTTGATTTGGATGTGTGATGAATAGGTTTTGACCCAACCCTATTTATACCCTATGAAGGGCATTTTGGTCAAAAGTGGCACTTTTGGTTTTGAGTGACCAAATCACCTCAACAGAGGCTGAAATTTTGGCCACTGATATAATTTGACTTTTTACACTCACTTATGGAGTTTGGAGTGGATTGGACTAGGGTAGCCCTAGAATGTTAGGGTAGGCCCTTTAGGGTAAATCTCTAGGGTTTGAAGAAACTGGGGTCAAAAGACCTTGGATGGACTTGAAACTTGGGAATGATGTCCATAGGGTTGCTATGGTCCTGTGGTTAAAATTTTAGGGCTTTTGGAAGACTTAAGACCCCTTAAATCCATAACCCTAGTTTAGGGCACTAGCTTTGAAACCATAAGATCTAATACCAAAACTTTCTGAAAAGGCCTGAGTTTTTGAATGGGTAGTTGCTTAGGGTATACATATCTCTGGAAATTTTATAATAAATTTTGGATGAATATTTTTGGTACTTTATTCACAAAGTCATATTTTACAATTTTCACTTAGGAATTTTTGCAGAAAACTATACTTGATTAAACCTGATGAAACTTAGCAAAGGGGCTTATAGTCATGATACCCATCTCTGTAAAGTTTTATGGAATTGTTGAAGAATGATATTTGGTAGCTGCTTCTTTAACTATTTAATTCTATGAAACTTTGGAAAATTTATTAATGACATTTAGATTGTCTGAAAAATTTTAATTTCTTCATCATGATGTTTCTAGTTCCTTATGAAGCCCTAGTAATTTTTACATAATTATTGGAGACATATTTGTGGCACTTCCTTCATTATATTTGATTTTAGGAATTACTTAAATAAATCCTTTAGAGGTCAAGAACTATCTGGAAAATTATGAAAATTGGCAACCAATAATATTTCTCTGTTATTTAGTGAATACAAATTTTAGGAGGCCATTACCTGAGAAAATCTTATGGTTCATGTTCAAATTGACTATGGCCTAGTTTTTGAGGAAAATTCAATAAATAGCAGATTAATTGGGAAAAATATGATTTTCTGAATTTAGTCTATATTTATCATAATAGACCTCTAATAATTATCATAAGGGTACTGGATGAGTATTTCATGTACTTCCCTTTTTACGGGTCATGTAGCTTAAGTGGTCTGCATATAACAAAACTGCAGGATTTCATTTGGATATGAATTAGGGCAAGTATGATGGGTCCTGATGGATTGTTACAAGGACAAGTGGAATGGGCTGCGTCTTCGGAAGATGAGTGAGTAAGGTGTGAAACTGTCTAGGGTTATAGATGTTTGGGTTCGACGAAAGATCGTCCTACCCAAGGAGAGTGGAGTCAAGTTACCCTAGGATTAGCATATCGAAATATGAGAAAATTAAGGGTAAGGGAATCAACCAATAATAAAATAAGTACCTTGCGAAAGGGAACGTTGGGCGTAATCCCAACATAGTTCCTAGTGCCCCTTGAGAGCCCTTCACAGGGAATACCGGGGGCAGTCCTGGGTTAACGTAAACTGTTTAACAAGCTGAAAAGAGTAACTTAGTAATTAGGGTTGCACATTTCACAGACACTGATGGCACGGGATGTTAGCCGGGAGCTTCGGCTCGGATGGTTAAAGACGGACTTTGGGTCCGGGGAGCTTCGGCTCGATTGTTTGTGACGGACGTGTTGGTCCGGGAGCTTCGGCTCGGGTTTTGATCACGCTAAATTTGCATGTGCATAAAAGGAAAGTAAATTAAGGTGGTGGGTCTTCGGTATTGGAGGGTCGATGCACCGACGCCAATACGTTGACTCGGCAAGTGTGGTTAGCACTTCGCCAACAGAAGTCCGGTGCGCCAGCCGGCAAGAGTACGCAGGAGTCCGCTTCGTGCACCAAGCGTTGAGGCGTACGATAGGTCTGACCGGTAGTGCCTTACTGGTTTAGAGGTGGGCGAGGCCCAACCCACCGCTTCCGTCTGCCACTACGGAGGTATCCTGGGAGGTTACGGCTCCAGAAAGGGGGAACTAAAGGTCTGTGTGCACAGAGTCGTGTGTGTGTGTTGCACTTGCATGATCCATCATACCCACTTGCATGTCATAGCATAATCGTTATCTTAACCTTGACACCTAAAGTATAAGTGGAATGGGACGCTTATACTTTAGGACCTGCAAAACGACCCCTTAGTCTATAAGCTTGTGTGGGCAAGTTTATAAATTAAGGTTAATATTGACATATTTAGTTACTGCTGTTTTACCACCGACACCCCAGCGTATAAATCGGTATGGGACTTTTTATACGATGGGAGCCTTGCAAAAGACCCCTTGGCTTATGTGTTTTTCACATAAGTGAAGGTTACTTTTCATATTACAGCTTATTGTCTTTATATGCTATAGAACTTACTAGAATAGGACCGCTGTCATCTGCCTTTGATATTCTCCACCTTCAAGTCCTCCCCTTTCTTCCTCTCCGCTCGGTGCCTAGGAGCCGTGGGGGAAGGGGTGGGGATGATAGGACTTAGTCTTTTAGACTAACGGTTTTCGAACCGCATCATTTAGGGGATCGTGGAGACCAGCATGGAGGAGCAGCCCCAGAGACCGGTGCGCTTGGAGGTGGGGCAGTCTAGCTCCGGAGTTCATACAGCCGGGACTGTGAGTCTCGACCTTGAGTAGTTTTTCAGCTTTTGCTTCCGCATGAGTGATTTTGTAGTGAGTATATGTTGTACTGGGCATAAGCCCATTTTGCTACTCTGATATTGTTTTCTGTGGACACTCCCTTCGTGGAGTTATATTTATATGTCATGTGATTCTCTGTGGACAGATAGTTTCCATTTTACTTCATTTTGCTACTTTTATGTGATCGAGATGGCCGGCAGAATCGGCTCTTTATGGTGATGACTCTTCAGGGCGTGAAGGGGTCACCGCAAAACGGCGGTTCTGGGCCTAAGACCCCGGTGTCCGAAAAGAAAAAAAAAGGGGGTCTTACAAGTGGTATCAGAGCAGACCTCGATCGAAAAGTAGCCGTCCACAACCCTGGGTCACCCCCGCGCGGGTTTAGTTTGGGGACAAACTAAGCAGCGAAAGCGGTGGTGTGCCCATATGGGGGGAATCACATGTAAATTGTCCACTATCATTAGGCATTGAGTCGATTACCTACTGATGTAGTTCGTTTTGCAGCCCTCAGCTCAGCCCACCCCACAAGGTGGAGCTCAGCAGACTCCAGACATTGCACCACCTCCCATGGTCCCCACACCTTTCCTCCAGTCAGACATGGGGCAGACCCTTACAGCTATCCTTGAGGCCTTCCGAGCTCAGCAAGCCCCAGCCCAGCAGCCAAACCCAGGGGCCAACTGGATGAGCACCTTCCGAGGACTCTCTCCCCCATCTTACTTGGGGACAGAGTCGGCAGTACGGACAGAGGAGTGGCTGGATGTGATGTACGAGATGTTGACTGGGATACGATGCCCTTGGGAGGAGAGGGTGGCCCTAGTGGTATCTTGCTTGGAGTCACATGCCAAGCGGTGGTGGAAGACGCTGTTGGACACGACTTTTGCGGATAGAGAGATTGCAGAAATCACTTGGGAAGAGTTCAGGGCCACGCTGCTGGAGCACTTTGTTCCTCAGTCGGCCAGGGACGAGTTGGAGGAGCGTTTCTTGCAGCTGAGGCAGGGCACCAGGACAGTGGTGGAGTACCACCGAGAGTTCGATCATTTGGCCCGATATGCGGGCTCCTATCAGCTGGATGAAGCAGGTTACGTCAAGAGGTTTTATAAGGGCCTAAAAGAGGAGTTGAGGGAGACCCTGCTTTTTGTCTCTGACGGGCCCATCTCCCGGATTTTGGAGATGGCGAAGAGGATTGAGGCCGACTGGCACACCACTCGGGGCCGGAAACGGCAAGCGGAGGACCAGGGCCGGAGGGCCCGAAATGATCAGCGGCGAGGCATCGTACCAGATGGAAGAAGGGCAGAGGAGCAGCCTCGTCAGGAGTTGAGGCAGGAGCCGAGAGAGGAGGTGGTCTTGGCCCCTCAACCTCTCCGGATCCAGGAGATGCAGAGACCCCGGGGTATGGCGTATCCCCCGCCGGAGTGCTTCCATTGTCACCAGGTGGGACATCTCCGGAGAGACTGCCCTATGAGGGGGGCACCACCTCCAGCACCACGGGGTGGCCCACCGGCCCAGCATTTCGGAGGCCGAGGACGCGGCCGAGGACGTGGTTACCAGGGAGGCGACCGCAGGCAGAATGAGGAGCAGATTTACGCTTTGGACTTAGCACAGCCCCAGAACCCGGACATGGTTATTGCAGGTATGAGAGTAATCTTAATTTTGGAATTATTCTTTGCTCGTATTAAGTGTTGATAGAACTACTACACAACCTAGGTTAGAAAACCTTACACCAGAGTTTCTTTCAAACTGATTTAGGAATGGTGATGGTGTGCGGCAAGCCTGCCCATACCCTGTTCGACACGGGGGCATCGCACAACTTTGTGTCGGAGGATTTCGTCAAGGACCTGGATCAGATTCGTTGTTATACGGGACTACCCAGGAGGGTGCGCCTCCCCAATGGGATGGAGATCCAGTCCACAGAAAAGTGCCTCCTGGAGGTTACCATAGACGGGTTGACACTCGAGGCCCCAGCGACGATCCTGAGGATGCCGGACTTCGACCTCGTCTTGGGCATGACATGGCTTGTCTGGAACCATGCCCAGATTGATTGCCCGGCAGGGAGGGTCGTGCTCAGCCACGGCGATACTTATGCAACGTTCGAAGGTACTACACCGGTCTCCCGTCGCTTGCTTTCATCTATTCAGGCCATTAAGGCTCATATGCAAGGGGACGAGGTATACCAAGTATTGTTCGAGATGACTGAGGAGAAGGACCTGATTGCAGACATTCCGGTGGTCCGTGACTACGCCGACATTTTTCCGGATAAGCTGCCAGGACTACCTCCGCATAGGGAAAAGGACTTCCAGATTCAGTTGGTACCAGGGGCTAAGCCGGTATCCAAGGCCCCTTATCGGATGGCCCCGAAGGAGTTGGCGGAGTTTCGGACACAGTTGCAGGAGCTGGTGGAAGCAGGATTTGTTAGGCCGAGTTCCTCATCATGGGGAGCCCCTGTCCTATTCGTAAAGAAGAAGGACGACACCTTACGCCTGTGCATCGACTATCGAGCACTAAACAGGCTGACCGTCCGAAATACCTATCCGCTCCCCAGGATAGACGAGTTGTTCGATCAGCTGGAGGGAGCCCATTACTTTTCGAAGCTGGACTTGAGATCAGGCTATTACCAGCTGCGGATCCAGGAGGAGGATATCCCGAAAACGGCCTTTAGTAGCCGGTATGGATTGTATGAGTTCATCGTGATGCCCTTCGGGCTCACGAATGCTCCGTCAGCGTTTATGAGCCTCATGAACCGGGTCTTCGAGGCTTATTTGGATGTGTTCGTCATAGTGTTCATAGACGACATCCTTATCTATTCTAAGACGGAGGAGGAGCACACGCGACATCTAGCATTGACCCTGGAGAGACTGCGGGAGCATCATCTTTATGCGAAGTTCAGTAAGTGTCAGTTCTGGCTGAAGGAGGTGGCTTTCTTAGGTCACATTATCAGCGGAGCCGGGCTGGCAGTGGATCCGGCAAAGATTCGAGCTATTTCGGAGTGGCCGCAGCTGAAAACAGCCACTGACGTGCGGAGTTTTCTAGGACTTGCCGGTTACTATCGGAAGTTCGTGGAGGGATTCTCTCGAATCGCCCTCCCGCTCACATCCTTGACAAAGAAGGAGGTACCGTTCGTGTGGACCCCGCAGTGCCAGACAGCTTTCCAGGAGCTGAAGGATCGGCTGACCTCGGCTCCCATTCTTACTCTTCCCTCGGGGAGGGAGGGATTCCAGGTCTACACCGACGCATCATATCAGGGGATGGGAGCGGTACTGATGCAGAATGGACACGTCATAGCTTATGCTTCCCGCCAGCTGAAGACCCATGAGAAGAACTACCCAGTGCACGACCTGGAGATGGGAGCAGTCGTATTCGCACTAAAGATATGGCGGCACTACCTATATGGAGTCCACTGTGACATATACTCCGATCATAAGAACCTTAAGTACGTGGACACGCAGAAGGAACTAAACATCAGACATAGGCGGTGGGTGGAATTCCTTTCTGACTATCAGTATGAGATGCATTACCACCCGGGAAAGGCGAACGTGGTAGCGGATGCACTGAGTAGGAGAGCTGCCACAGCAGGAGCAGAGCCTCAGTTGATGTCTATGGAGCTGCTGCAGAGACTAGAGGACATGCACATTACCCTGGTATCGTCCGATGATCCTGAGCTCTATGAGGAGTACTTGGCCGCGATAGGCGTTACCGATGACATCAGAGACCGAGTCAGAGAAGGGCAGAGGCAGGATGCCAAGTTAGAGCCCATCTTCCAAGCTCTGGAGGCAGGCACTGCAGGAGACTACACACTGAGGGACGACCTGGTGTGCTTCAGAGGACGGGTGTATATACCGGAGGGAGGCCAGATCCGGGAGGATATTATGATGGAGGCGCACTGCAGCCGGTATTCTGTACACCCGGGGATCACAAAGATGACGGCTGATTTGAAGAAGACGATGTACTGGCCGGGCATGAAGAAGGATGTCTCACACTTCGTGACCCATTGTGAGGCATGTCAGCTAGTGAAGGCGGAGTGCAGGAACCCCGCGGGATTATTGCAGCCACTCCCGGTGCCGGAGTGGAAGTTTGATGACATAGCCATGGACTTCATACATGGGCTTCCCCGGTCTCGGACAGGGAATGACTCGATCTGGGTAATCGTCGATCGGTTGACCAAGGTGGCTCGATTTATACCGATCAGGAAGGATGATTCAGTAGGAGTACTGGTGCGGAAGTTTGTGGAGCAGTTCATTCGTTATCATGGTGTGCCCAGGACGATAATGTCGGATCGGGATGGCAGGTTCACCTCCAGGGAGTGGAGATCCGTGCAAGCTTACTTAGGCACGCGATTGACTTTCAGCACTGCATTCTACCCCCAGACAGACGGGCAGACAGAACGCACCAACCGGACGCTGGAGGACCTTTTGAGGCTATGCATCTTGGACCGCGGGGAACCGTGGGAGAAACTCTTACCCCTTGTCGAGTTCTCCTATAACAACAGCCACCAGTCCAGCATCAGGATGGCGCCTTACAAAGCCTTGTACGGGAGGAGATGCCGGACCCCACTCTCATGGGTGCAGAACGAAGATCCGAAGGTATTGGGGTCAGAGTTTGTTGAAGACACCGAGGCACAAGTGAGGCTGATCAGAGACAGGATGCTTGAGGCGCAGAGTAGACAGGCTAAGTATTATGACGCCCGGCATCGGCAGGTGGAGTTCCAGGTGGGGGACCGGGTGTTTCTGAAGATCCGGCCCATGCATGGAGTTTCACGGGTGCGTGGTCGGAGGAAGAAGCTCAGCCCTAGGTACATGGGTCCTTACAGGATCCTGGAGCGGATCGGACCCCTAGCCTACCGGCTGGAGTTACCACCAGAGCTGGAAGCGCTGCATGACGTCTTCCACATTTCTTCTTTGAGGAGGGCTCTGCTACGCCCGGAGCAGCAGATTCTGACTACCGAAGGGCCGGTAGCTTCAGACCGGTCGGTCCATTTGGAGCCTGTGAGGATCGACGACCGAGGGTGCGGGTCTTGCGACGCAAGAAGGTCCCACTAGTCAAGGTCCTGTGGAGGAACCACGGCCAGGAGGAGCATACCTGGGAGCCACAGGACCTGATGCGACAGAGATACCCCGAGCTATTCAGTCAGGTATACCTCTCAGACCCCTCAAGATGTTAATTTATTTTTCCTGCTTTAAGTATACTAAGGGCTGCTCTAGGTAGATAGGGGCTTATCTTTTGTTTATTGGGGGCTTAACCTTGTTTATTGGGATTTTGGTTCGCCGTTTGGGCGAAAGGGGTCTTAGATCTAAGTTTTTCCCATAAATCAAATTTAACAAACAAGGCGTCATAATGGGATGTTACAAGACTCTTTCCTTCGGTAATAAGACCCGTAGGTCCAACCTTGATTTCGGGGACGAAATCTTTGTTTTGTTTATTGGGATTTGTAACATCCCATTTCCAACTAGACCCCTAAGAGTGGTTTTGGCCATGACTAGGTCATGACAAAACCCTGGGAAGCCAGAAATGGGCCAAGAGATAGGAGGCCAAGGTAGGGATCACCATGGTCTGCAGATAGTAGAATTCTGAACAATAGTTTAGGATGACAATGGGGCTTCACCATGACCCCAAGACCCTACCACAACACTCCCAAACATTTTGGGAGACCCATTAGAGCCAAAAGGACCCATTAGGGCCAACCCAAGAGGCCCAGTTGACCAAGGTCAACCCTAACCCTGAATGGGTCAACCTAGCCTACTTAGGGCCAATAGACCCACTCCTAGTCTAGAGGACCCCACCTATGCCCTCCTAACCCTAAAGTGAGGTCAATGGGTCACTAAGGACACATTGGGGTCAGCCCTAGAGGCCAGGTTGACCCAAGTCAACTCAAGCCCTAATCTGGTCAAAGTACCCTTACTAAGGGTATGTGACCTCCAAAGTGCAGGGTAACCCCACATAACCCTACCCAACCCTACATAGACCTTAGGGGAGGCCAATGAATCACCTAGGACCCAATGGGGTCAACCTAGATGGTCAAACTGACCAAGTCAACCCTCATTGAGGGTCAAGTCAACTTAGCCCAAAAAGGGCTAACCCAAGCTCAAGCCACTTCTCCCTTAGGCTAAGCCCATTCCCATGATCATCATAATCCAGTGGGCTGCCTTTAGCTTGTGGGGTTGACTAGTCAACCAGAGGTGACTAGGAGAGAGAAAAGAGCTCCTCTCCATGATAATGGAGGAGAGAGAAAATGGGGAAGAGGAAAGGGAAGAGAGAAGCCGGCCAAGGAAGGCCAACAGCCACCAGTAATGGCTGTAATCAACTCCTCTAGGGGAGAGGAGTTGATTCCAGCCGTTTCCCGGCCACCAAGGGGTGGGTTTAGCCCCCCTCCACACAACCCGAGCCACTCCATTAATGGTGATAATGGCCATTGAAGAACCAGCCTCTCCCCTCCCCCAATTGCCATTTAAACACCTTCAGGGAGCCGAGGGGATCATTTTGGAGCACTTACCTGGAGGAGACGAGCCATTCCACTGTGCAGTTGCAGAAGCCGAGCGCCGCCGCCGTCGCCAATGGCATCCCGCCGCTCCTCTCGCATCCAGGCCGCCAGGAAGGTCCTCCTCCTCTCCTTAACTCGCGGGTAGATCCTAGGAATCGTTAGGCTTGAGTTTCGGGCTCAATTGAGCCCGATTCAGTCCGGGATTTCTCCTGGTTTCGGCAAGAAAATTTCTTGCTTAATCCGCCGGAAAACGCCTCTCCGGCGGCGGAGCCGCCGCCTGACGATAGCCACCACCTCAACGGAGGTGTTGGTGGCGGTGGCCGGCCGGGGAAGGGGCTGGATCGCCGGCGGCAGGGCTTGGAAATCGCTCCAGGCAGAACCAATCTCAGTCGTTGGCTCAGTGGGGACGATGACCAGATGCCGTCGATCTGCGCCAAGATTCGCGCGGCATCAGATCAAATACTATAGGAATTAAATAAGAATCATTTCATTTCTGTCACACTGGATGTATTTAATGTATTTAATTTTTAAAAATACTTAGGGACCCTGATTGGAAATTTGCCCAACATGAACATTGTAGCTTAGGGTGTCTAGTTTGCAGCAAAAATTGTTTGGACCCTTTTGGGTCACTGGTTAGACCAGGGCACCCATTTTGGTGGGACATACCCTTAGGGCTAGGCAGTCACTAAATTGAATGCCCACTCTTCACCCCAAGCCCAAATTGGCTGAAATTTTGGCAGAGAGTCTATCCTAGACATACCTAGGGCCTGCCCAAAAATGGGAATTTTTGGGGAAAATATTTCTATAGTTTTGGTAAATATTTAATAATTATTAGATAAATTAAATAGGTGCCCTAAACACATCCAAACCCTCCCAAATTTTGGTGAGTGGTCCCTGGGATCCAATTAGGTTCCTGTATAAAATTTCATTTGATTTGGATGTGTGATGAATAGGTTTTGACCCAACCCTATTTATACCCTATGAAGGGCATTTTGGTCAAAAGTGGCACTTTTGGTTTTGAGTGACCAAATCACCTCAACAGAGGCTGAAATTTTGGCCACTGATATAATTTGACTTTTTACACTCACTTATGGAGTTTGGAGTGGATTGGACTAGGGTAGCCCTAGAATGTTAGGGTAGGCCCTTTAGGGTAAATCTCTAGGGTTTGAAGAAACTGGGGTCAAAAGACCTTGGATGGACTTGAAACTTGGGAATGATGTCCATAGGGTTGCTATGATCCTGTGGTTAAAATTTTAGGGCTTTTGGAAGACTTAAGACCCCTTAAATCCATAACCCTAGTTTAGGGCACTAGCTTTGAAACCATAAGATCTAATACCAAAACTTTCTGAAAAGGCCTGAGTTTTTGAATGGGTAGTTGCTTAGGGTATACATATCTCTGGAAATTTTATAATAAATTTTGGATGAATATTTTTGGTACTTTATTCACAAAGTCATATTTTACAATTTTCACTTAGGAATTTTTGCAGAAAAATATACTTGATTAAACCTGATGAAACTTAGCAAAGGAGCTTATAGTCATGATACTCATCTCTGTAAATTTTTATGGAATTGTTGAAGAATGATATTTGGTAGCTGCTTCTTTAACTATTTAATTCTATGAAACTTTGGAAAATTTATTAATGACATTTAGATTGTCTGAAAAATTTTAATTTCTTCATCATGATGTTTCTAGTTCCTTATGAAGCCCTAGTAATTTTTACATAATTATTGGAGACATATTTGTGGCACTTCCTTCATTATATTTGATTTTAGGAATTACTTAAATAAATCCTTTAGAGGTCAAGAACTATCTGGAAAATTATGAAAATTGGCAACCAATAATATTTCTCTGTTATTTAGTGAATACAAATTTTAGGAGGCCATTACCTGAGAAAATCTTATGGTTCATGTTCAAATTGACTATGGCCTAGTTTTTGAGGAAAATTCAATAAATAGCAGATTAATTGGGAAAAATATGATTTTCTGAATTTAGTCTATATTTATCATAATAGACCTCTAATAATTATCATAAGGGTACTGGATGAGTATTTCATGTACTTCCCTTTTTACGGGTCATGTAGCTTAAGTGGTCTGCATATAACAAAACTGCAGGATTTCATTTGGATATGAATTAGGGCAAGTATGATGGGTCCTGATGGATTGTTACAAGGACAAGTGGAATGGGCTGCGTCTTCGGAAGATGAGTGAGTAAGGTGTGAAACTGTCTAGGGTTATAGATGTTTGGGTCCGACGAAAGATCGTCCTACCCAAGGAGAGTGGAGTCAAGTTACCCTAGGATTAGCATATCGAAATATGAGAAAATTAAGGGTAAGGGAATCAACCAATAATAAAATAAGTACCTTGCGAAAGGGAACGTTGGGCGTAATCCCAACATAGTTCCTAGTGCCCCTTGAGAGCCCTTCACAGGGAATACCGGGGGCAGTCCTGGGTTAACGTAAACTGTTTAACAAGCTGAAAAGAGTAACTTAGTAATTAGGGTTGCACATTTCACAGACACTGATGGCATGGGATGTTAGCCGGGAGCTTCGGCTCAGATGGTTAAAGACGGACTTTGGGTCCGGGGAGCTTCGGCTCGATTGTTTGTGACGGACGTGTTGGTCCGGGGAGCTTCGGCTCGGGTTTTGATCACGCTAAATTTGCATGTGCATAAAAGGAAAGTAAATTAAGGTGGTGGGTCTTCGGTATTGGAGGGTCGATGCACCGACGCCAATACGTTGACTCGGCAAGTGTGGTTAGCACTTCGCCAACAGAAGTCCGGTGCGCCAGCCGGCAAGAGTACGCAGGAGTCCGCTTCGTGCACCAAGCATTGAGGCGTACGATAGGTCTGACCGGTAGTGCCTTACTGGTTTAGAGGTGGGCGAGGCCCAACCCACCGCTTCCGTCTGCCACTACGGAGGTATCCTGGGAGGTTACGGCTCCAGAAAGGGGGAACTAAAGGTCTGTGTGCACAGAGTCGGGTGTGTGTGTTGCACTTGCATGATCCATCATACCCACTTGCATGTCATAGCATAATCGTTATCTTAAACCTTGACACCTAAAGTATAAGTGGAATGGGACGCTTATACTTTAGGACCTGCAAAACGACCCCTTAGTCTATAAGCTTGTGTGGGCAAGTTTATAAATTAAGGTTAATATTGACATATTTAGTTACTGCTGTTTTACCACCGACACCCCAGCGTATAAATCGGTATGGGACTTTTTATACGATGGGAGCCTTGCAAAAGACCCCTTGGCTTATGTGTTTTTCACATAAGTGAAGGTTACTTTTCATATTACAGCTTATTGTCTTTATATGCTATAGAACTTACTAGAATAGGACCGCTGTCATCTGCCTTTGATATTCTCCACCTTCAAGTCCTCCCCTTTCTTCCTCTCCGCTCGGTGCCTAGGAGCCGTGGGGGAAGGGGTGGGGGATGATAGGACTTAGTCTTTTAGACTAACGGTTTTCGAACCGCATCATTTAGGGGATCGTGGAGACCAGCATGGAGGAGCAGCCCCAGAGACCGGTGCGCTTGGAGGTGGGGCAGTCTAGCTCCGGAGTTCATACAGCTGGGACTGTGAGTCTCGACCTTGAGTAGTTTTTCAGCTTTTGCTTCCGCATGAGTGATTTTGTAGTGAGGATATGTTGTACTGGGCATAAGCCCGTTTTGCTACTCTGATATTGTTTTCTGTGGACACTCCCTTCGTGGAGTTATATTTATATGTCATGTGATTCTCTGTGGACAGATAGTTTCCATTTTACTTCATTTTGCTACTTTTATGTGATCGAGATGGCCGGCAGAATCGGCGCTTTGTGGTGATGACTCTTCAGGGCGTGAAGGGGTCACCGCAAAACGGCGGTTCTGGGCCTAAGACCCCGGTGTCCGAAAAGAAAAAAAAAGGGGGTCTTACAGTGTGAATCTCTCTAAGGACCAGTGTCCAAAGTCTTGTGAAGATAAGGACCGCATGAAGTTGATTTCATATGCTTCGGCAATTGGATCAATCATGTACGCGATGTTATTGAAAGTCCACCTAGTGTCGGCTATGTGCACCTATGGGGGGGGGGAGAATAGGCGACGTGTGGTTCTTTTGCGGAATTTACAGATGTACCTGCGCAATAAAAACAACAAACACAGCACACAGAAAACACAGCAAATTTATAGTGGTTCCCCGACTTGGGTACATCCACTTTCCCCCTTCGACCTATCTCCCCAACAAGGGACGACTCGGTCACTTCACCAACGGGATTGAAATCCAATCCCTTCACTAACGGAAGGAGCCCTTCCACACGTGAGAGTCAACACTCCCACAAAGCGGGTTGCACCCAACCCTTACAACTCGGAACAAAAGTTCCTTTACAACGAAATGAAAATGTAGAATGTACACGTGATACAAACTTCTTTTGGAGACTCCGGTGTTCCTCTTTGTTCGACGACGTGTTCTTGAAGTCGATGAAGAGTCTACGACCTTGGTCTCTCTTGGAGAGGATTTCCCCGGAACCGGCGGCGGCACACGAGCGGCGGCTAGCTTCGGGATCGGCGGCTACGATGAAGAGCAGCTGCTGAACTTGGAGATCCAAACTTCGTTGCGAAGCAAGCTCGGTCTACCAACGGTCACACGAGGATCGGTCGTCTCGATCGATTCGGATGGGAAGTGTTTCCGATCGACAAATCGAGAGACAAAGGATCTCTGGATAGACGCGTGAGACTCAAGCCTTGCTAAGCTACTGTCGCCGGAGATCGGGAAGAAGATCTATCGGTGGCGGCGACGGACTTGCGCGAGCGGCGACGGAGGTGGCGGAAGGATTTCGCGATCTTAGGGTTTCCGTGAGCTCGGCGTATTTTTCTGTCTCTCATATCTGTATCTTTACTGTTCAAAAGTACCTGAGTATAAATACTGTAGGATTCTCAAATATGACCGTTTATGGGACCCACAAATGAAATCCCCAAAATCCGGTTCAAACAAATCCAGAAGCAGAATCCGGTTCAGCTGCATACTGAGAAAATGCCAAGTAAAAATCGGTGAGAATCGCAGACGATTCTCGACGAATCGGCGAGAATCACTAAGTGATTCTCGACGATTCGTCGAGAATCGTTTGTGATTCTCGTCGAATCACTTGTCGATTCTCAACGATTTGGACTTTGTATTCATGGGCTGCTTGACCACTGGTTCGGCAGGAATTACAAGTAATTCTCGTCGAATCTTACTTGGCACCCTATTGAGATGGCCAGAAGGAGTCGGCGAGAATCACTGATGATTCTCGTCGATTCGGCGAGAATCACCAAGTGATTCTCGCCGATTCGGCGAGAATCACTTGGTGATTCTCGTCGAATTTGCCTTGGACGATTTTTCGTCTTCCACCTAGGAGCTGCTCCTTGATCCTCCATGCTCCTTGGCTTCTCTTGCATATGAGCGGCCCTGTACTTGAAAGTAAGTGCACTCCAATAGAGAGAGTACACATAGGCCAACACACTGATCTGCTCAACGAGGGATTACGTCGTGCAGACCCGTGTATATTGACCTACTACACCCTGACATTGGTGTGCACTTAGCGTGGAGAGACTGCAAGTACAACTTGAAAGAGTTTATCAAATACATTGTGAATTCATCTTAGCTTGACAGGTGGCTTCCTCAAATCTAGGTAATCGTGGATACAATACCCAACAATCTCCCCCTATTTGACGAAGCCAAAACCCTACTAGCTAAGATGAATAACACCTATCAAATAATAATTATAGCATTTTTTTAAAAAAATTAAATATGCAACTCAAGGGAATATATGTAATTAGAACAGGACTTGAATCATTCACACATTCAAGAGAATATATATATATACCAAGAGAAATATATTCACATATAATTCAGAACTGTTCGTACGACAGTAATAATTAATAAATGTTCTTAATACACCGTGACCAGCTATAAAATAATGACTATTTGTCCTTAGCTACGTCACCCTTAAGAGTTTGCGCCAAGTACTTTTTGCTCTGCCTTTCCATGTATTCCTTGGGCTTCGGATAGTACCTAGGAGGAGCAACTTTGTCTGGATCCTTGTTGTTTCTGAAGAAAATGTTGCGCTTCGCTTCAAATGCTTTGTGCGTCTCCCATTCATACTGGCTATATGCTTCATTTCGATTTATCTCTCCTCTTTCTTGCAGCCGGAAGGTGTCTAAGATGATGTTTCTTGAAACTGGGCTCCACCTTTCGTTTCTTACATCCTCCTCACTTAGTCTGATCCTCTTTTGAGTTGGTGTCTCCTTTGATGTCCCTTCCTGAACTTTCCTCTTTCCCCTTGCTTTAGCTAAGGCCTCCTGGTCAAACATACTTCTCAGCTTAGATTTGGAGATGGCCCTAGCGTCAGCTTCATCAGTGAAAATATCAGCAGCACTTGTACTTACATCCTCAGCAATATGTACTTCCTCAGCAGCCTTAGAAGTCTCAGGAACCTGAACACCGGCAGGTTGGTCAGGTAGGACGACGCCTAACGTGCCCAGTGCCTGTTGTAGCATCCACCAGCAACTCTCATAGACGTATTTGCTTGATTGGGCAAAGTTTGCATCCATGCTTTCTTGGAGCTCGGCCAGCTTAGCGATATACTCCTTCTCCCCCTTTTTGGCTTCGTCAGCAATGCAATTGGCATATGAGTGCAAGGAGTCATCAATGTGCTTAGTTGTCTTGCTGAATTCAGTGATTATGGCCTGCTGATTTGCATTTAAAGTGACCATGTTACCATCAAATTTCTGAATATTGTTGGCCACAACGTGTGCGTTCTGATTGACAACAGCCAGAGTATCAGTAGTCTTTTTCAAGCCGGCCATTAACAGTGTGACAGCTTCGCCGGCCGCAGTATACTTTTCTTCGAACTTCTTCTCCATCATATCCAGTTTGTGGTTGATTTCCACCATATTCTTAAGCATGAGATCTTCAGAAGTCTTAATCTTCTTCAGCAGTGTTTTCTGAGCTGTATCAAAAGAAGCTTTAAGCTCGTTGACTATTCCTTGAATAACATTGATGGTGTGAGTGGCCAGCTCATCTCGCAATGGAATAGCCGGAGGCACTTCTTGGCCTTGCTCTTGCTCGTCAGCAGACGCATCAGTAGAGCTGGATACCATCACAGTCTCTATGGGAGGGATGTTGGTGGCCTTATTTACCTCCCCCTCCACTGGTGCAGACTTATCAGTAGGAGGTTCATCAGTATCCGGAGACTCAAACACTTCATGGCCCTCATTCACAGCGTCCTCTCCGTCCGCATCCAAAAATTCATCCACATCAGCAGCTTCTTCCTCTTCTTGATCAGCAGACTCCAGTGTTTCAGCTTCAGTTCCTTGAGTGTGTCTGTTCAGGACCTCCTCATCCTCCAACCCAGGTTCACTTTCTTCATTAACTTCGGCCACCGCATCCCTGGCCACCTGGGCGATGTCAGATATTATATCCATATGAGAGGGTAGAGTCTCCCCCTCGATTCCTGCAGTCAGGGTATCAGGAATTTCACGGGGGGAGGCTGCAGGAGATACTTCCTCATGCTCTTCTACAGCAGGCTGTCCGATGCGCCGCTCCCATCGATCAAACACAGTAGCATCCATCTTTTTCAAGTAATGGAGAGGGACTCCTTTGCTCATGTCGAATTTGTCTCCGTTGAGCTGGTTGAGATATAGACTGATGATGCGGCCGAAGCTTGGAGTGCCCAGAGTGTCCTTGATTTTTTGAAACAGCAACTCTCCCCAGTTGAACCTCTTTCTGCAGACCACGGCTATGAGAAGTTTGAACATATCTCCGGAGATATGATCATGGGAGCCTGGCTTGCAGATGAGTACTTTTCCTATGATGTCAGATAGTAGCTTCCCTTCTTCATTCATCTCTTTTCGCTTTACTGATCGAGTGCCTCTGGGTAGACCGCAGAACAGGAGGGTTCTGGCTTTGTCCTCGCCCTCCAAATAGTCTTCCTGCTCCGCACTTGAAAGCTGCAGGTAGCGTGTTAGCTTACTGGCAGACATCTTTACCTTAGTCCCAGCCACCTTGCTCTTGATGATGGAGTCTCTGTCTCGAAGCCTTGCGGTAGAGAAGAACTCCAGCACTTCTTTATCTAAAACTTTGCAAGGATGCTCCAATACGAAGGTTAGTCCGGCTTCTTCCAGCATGAGAATGATGTTCCGGAACTCGTCCGAGGCATGAGCAAAACCAGTGCGAACCAGCTCGCAACCAGAAATCAAGCCTGCAGTCGTCCTTGGGGCCATTGAGGATCTAGAAAGAAGCCCGACTCTAAACATTAGTGAACATTCAAAAGGAGAACATCACTTGGGGTTCGGCCTTGGAGCCATTGAGGAGGAGGTTACCTAAGGGCTTACTCGCAGGTGAGTTGACGAGCTTCGGGAAGATCCTCGGTGGAGAGAAGAGTATCCCGTGGGGTGCGGCCTTGCTAGTACCTTGCGGAGAGAAGATGGTCACACACAGTAGCGATTCGACGGCGTCGACACGAGCGTCGGAGGGCTGCGGGTGTCGGCGAGTTCGCGGAAGTGCCCGTGCGCGAGTCTTGGGGAGTTCTCTTGCGCGAGGGCCGTCGGGTGTGCTCTTGCGCGAGTCGTGAGGAAGGCGAACGGGCGACGGCTGTGAGAGGGATTCGGTTTCGGCGGGATTTATATCAGTCGTCGGGATTCTTAAGGAAGCCGAGCGGTCGGCAAGCTCCTTCGGCGGGATTTGTCTAATTTGGAGAGATATAAAATGGGTCGGCGGGATTTGGAGTATATATTGATGTTTGTCTTGAAACTTTGGGAAGCATTGCACAATTTTCAAATTCTTTGAGTGTCAAGTTAACACAAGATTAATAAATACATGTTTATTATAACGACAATCTATTTGGATTTGAGCGAGGCTTCTCCAGACACTTTTTGATGTCAATTGTGATTTGTCGAAATTCGCAATGACATATCTTGGTTAACCTTTTATTGATGTGTAATGATTTGCATGCCTCGAGGTAATCTCTCCTTAAAGGTGCACACATATATGATGAGCATAAGTATACTTATACACAAGGATAACATATATATATATATATATATATATCTAATTTGAATGAGGATGCATCATGACACAAGTCCTTGAACTGATCAAAGTTACCTGGGATTTGGAGAGTTATCGTTTTAGTCCCACAGATGGAACATATTAGTAGCTTGAAGTGAGTATGCTCAACAGGTAGCACATCTATTATTGCAGACGCTTGTTCCAAATAAGCCTTGAGCCACCTACTGTCCAGATCCCATCGTATTTAAGGGGACCTAGACTACCCTGCAAAACAGAATTACTTTACCTTAGGAACCCAAATCATATTGGGTCCTAGGTTTCTATTAGCATGAGCACGCAACTGCCTTCCTTCAGAAAACCTGTCCGGAAGACTACCCCTGTCCCTAGAACATGGATAACCCCTTGCTGTGGGCACAGAGGGATTGTGCCAACAGTCAATCGCAAAGTGTCCCACTTTGCCGCAGCACCAGCAAGAGTGAATGTTGTATCGCCGTTTTTGACCTGAACAAGTGACTGATGTAGTCACGGTCCTAGGTCTAAAAGGGATAGGGCATGTTCTTGTCACACAAATTCCTCTTCCATCGAGGCATGAGGAAGGGTGAAATGAATGCATGATGTGGGCGTTATGAGGCCGAGAAGGTGGTGCCATTCTTGTGGAAACCACCCGTCACCACACATCTTCCCAAAACCCCGAGGTGATGGTAAGGGGGGACGGGGGTACATGAACACAAAGGATCGCCTACTACAGGCGATGTGGGACTAACCCCAACCACAGGACCGCGGGGATATTCCGCCACACAAGGGGGCCCACCGGGGTCAACACCCAGACCAGGAACGCGATGGGGAAGCCCAAACATGTGGTCCCACACACACGTGTCCTGCTGGCAAATATAGTCTCAACACACCCCCGCAGCAGGACAACCTGGCTTTGATACCATGTGGAAACCACCCGTCACCACACATCTTCCCAAAAAGGTGATGGTAAGGGGGGACGGGGGTACATGAACACAAAGGATCGCCTACTACAGGCGATGTGGGACTAACCCCAACCACAGGACCGCGGGATATTCCGCCACACAAGGGGCCCACCGGGGTCAACACCCAGACCAGGAACGCGATGGGGAAGCCCAAACATGTGGTCCCACACAACGTGGCTGGCAAATATAGTCTCAACAATTCTTTCAGACATCTTCCTTGCTGGGGCTCCATGAAGCCTGACATCCTGACTTCTATTCTCCCTATCCCGTGTCCTCGAATGGAGAGAATTCCTCTGTGGACTACGACATGCAGATCCACACCTTGTTGTGGCAGTGGCCGTGAATACAAATGGCTCAGAATGAGCCTTAGGTATTTCCTCATGGGTTGCCATGACGCCTCTTGCACTATGGACGTTTCCACATGGGGACAATTCACCCTTGCAGTGACCACGATTATTCCTGTGGTCATACCTGAAGGCATGATGAGTTGCCTTCCCGCTTGGAGTGGGAGGTCGGAACACCGTTTCCCCATTTCTCCATCCCTGGATAATCCGGGAGATCCACCCGGTTTCTTGTTTTCTCTTTATAGCATCAACTTTGGAAAAGTTAGATACTATACGTTTCTCATTTTCTAGACTATTCTCTAGAGCAGAGATCTTAGAGTCCTTGACCTTGTTGGACGCCAATTGGAGAACCAACAAGATCTTCAGTCGAGCAATCTCTCGAGCTTGCTCCTCAGCAAGTAGATTGCTTTCCTGAAGGGCTCTCTTCAGGGAATCAGTATTTTCTGGAGGGGAGCAGTTTCTATCTTCAGAAAAGTCAAAAGATGTGGGACAGGATGAAGATGATACCTGCTCATCTGGGTTATTGTCATTAGAATCAGTGACCAATGTTTCGTCCTCGTCGGAGTTGCTTTCCTCACTATCTTCTTCAGTCTCTGACAAGGATACTGGAGCTCTGATGCAATCCGAAGGATCCTTGCATTCATCTTCAGAGGTGAGGACTCCCACATACGCTTCATCCTCTGATTGGCAGCATATTTCAGCATTCTCTGACCCCCCCATCAGCTCTGAGATCGTCATCCACAGAGATTTAGCCGTTTTACATTTTTTCAACCTGGAGTGAGAGGCTCCAGACCAGACATCCATAATAATTTGTCGAATCCTCTGGTCCAGTTGGAAAAGTGATAGTTCCATCTCTGTCATCTCAGCAATGCACATGGGCACTTGGATCCCCGAGTCGGAGGTCTTCGTGGGGATAAACGGACCCTCTTCCAGGATGAGGGATGCTCGTGGATCGATGACATCCAGGTGAAATAATACTCTCATCCTCCAGATGGGATAATAATCCTTTGAGCATGCAGGGAGTTTGAGTGGCAATACGTCATAATCCAGATCCATGCTTCTGACACTGGTGGCAGGATTCTGCTCAAGGTGTTAACCTTTTTGAAGAGCAACCTCCCTCTGATACCACTTGAAAGTCCACCTAGTGTCGGCTATGTGCACCTATGGGGGGGGGGGGGATAGGTGACGTGTGGTTCTTTTGCGGAATTTACAGATGTACCTGCGCAATAAAAACAACAAACACAGCACACAGAAAACACAGCAAATTTATAGTGGTTCCCCGACTTGGGTACATCCACTTTCCCCCTTCGACCTATCTCCCCAACAAGGGACGACTCGGTCACTTCACCAACGGGATTGAAATCCAATCCCTTCACTAACGGAAGGAGCCCTTCCACACGTGAGAGTCAACACTCCCACAAAGCGGGTTGCACCCAACCCTTACAACTCGGAACAAAAGTTCCTTTACAACGAAATGAAAATGTAGAATGTACACGTGATACAAACTTCTTTTGGAGACTCCGGTGTTCCTCTTTGTTCGACGACGTGTTCTTGAAGTCGATGAAGAGTCTACGACCTTGGTCTCTCTTGGAGAGGATTTCCCCGGAACCGGCGGCGGCACACGAGCGGCGGCTAGCTTCGGGATCGGCGGCTACGATGAAGAGCAGCTGCTGAACTTGGAGATCCAAACTTCGTTGCGAAGCAAGCTCGGTCTACTAACGGTCACACGAGGATCGGTCGTCTCGATCGATTCGGATGGGAAGTGTTTCCGATCGACAAATCGAGTGACAAAGGATCTCTGGATAGACGCGTGAGACTCAAGCCTTGCTAAGCTACTGTCGCCGGAGATCGGGAAGAAGATCTATCGGTGGCGGCGACGGACTTGCGCGAGCGGCGACGGAGGCGGCGGAAGGATTTCGCGATCTTAGGGTTTCCGTGAGCTCGGCGTATTTTTCTGTCTCTCTTATCCGTATCTTTACTGTTCAAAAGTACCTGAGTATAAATACTGTAGGATTCTCAAATATGACCGTTTGTGGGACCCACAAATGAAATCCCCAAAATCCGGTTCAAACAAATCCAGAAGCAGAATCCGGTTCAGCTGCATACTGAGAAAACGCCAAGTAAAAATCGGTGAGAATCGCAGACGATTCTCGACGAATCGGCGAGAATCACTAAGTGATTCTCGACGATTCGTCGAGAATCGTTTGTGATTCTCGTCGAATCACTTGTCGATTCTCAACGATTTGGACTTTGTATTCATGGGCTGCTTGACCACTGGTTCGGCGGGAATTACAAGTAATTCTCGTCGAATCTTACTTGGCACCCTATTGAGATGGCCAGAAGGAGTCGGCGAGAATCACTGATGATTCTCGTCGATTCGGCGAGAATCACCAAGTGATTCTCGTCGATTCGGCGAGAATCACCAAGTGATTCTCGCCGATTCGGCGAGAATCACTTGGTGATTCTCGTCGAATTTGCCTTGGACGATTTTTCGTCTTCCACCTAGGAGCTGCTCCTTGATCCTCCATGCTCCTTGGCTTCTCTTGCATATGAGCGGCCCTGTACTTGAAAGTAAGTACACTCCAATAGAGAGAGTACACATAGGCCAACACACTGATCTGCTCAACGAGGGATTACGTCGTGCAGACCCGTGTATATTGACCTACTGCACCCTGACATTGGTGTGCACTTAGCGTGGAGAGACTGCAAGTACAACTTGAAAGAGTTTATCAAATACATTGTGAATTCATCTTAGCTTGACAGGTGGCTTCCTCAAATCTAGGTAATCGTGGATACAATACCCAACAGTTATGTACTCGACCCGATGTCTCATTTGCTTTGAGCATGACTAGCAGGTATCAGTCAGACCCCGGTGAGTGTCACTGGATTGCAGTCAAGAATATCCTGAAGTACTTGAGAAGGACTAAGGACGTGTTCTTGGTGTATGGTGGAGAGGAAGAGCTCGTTGTAAGTGGTTACACGGATGCTAGCTTCCAAACTGATCGAGACGACTCCAAGTCTTAGTCAGGTTTTGTGTTTTGCCTGAATGGAGGAGCTGTAAGCTGGAAGAGTTCCAAGCAAGAGACAGTTGCTGATTCTACAACAGAGGCCGAGTATATCGCAGCAGCTAATGCGGCGAAGGAGGCTGTATGGATTAGGAAATTCATCGACGAGCTTGATGTAGTTCCTAGCATTGTTGGTCCCGTAGTTCTCTACTGTGATAACAATGGTGCAATTGCACAATCTAAGGAACCTAGATCTCATCAGCGCTCCAAGCACATACTCCGGCGTTTTCATCTTATTCGTGAGATTGTCGAACGAGGAGATGTAAACATTTGCAGAGTGCCGACTGAGGAAAATATTGCGGATCCGCTGACAAAGCCTCTCGCGCAGAGAAAGCATGATGGTCATACTAGATCGATGGGTATACGATACCTAAATGATCAACTCTAGCGAGAATCTTGTGGGTTGCATGTAATCTTGTATTTTGTTGGCTGTTTGTTCATATGATGAACTGTGTACCTAGTTTTTCTTTTATAATTAAATGGCAAATTCTTTTATTATGAATTTTTCTATATATGATAGTTAAATGTTAACATAATAGATACCCTTAGAATGTTCGCTTCCATGGGACATCAAGTACGTGACTTGAATGTGAGAGCCCATGAAATTTTTTTTTGAAGCTTCATTCTTAAAGGTCCCTGGTCGAGTATCATCATAGAAGCTAAGGGTGATGATGGTACATGAAGACTAGCACGTGTGTTGACTGATGACTGGTTCTCACAGGTCATGATATTGTGATATCAAGTCATCACGTGGGTACTTGTTAGTGAACAAGTTGTACTGGACAGACCCAACCTGAGACTACTCTGTGGATTGTCATCCAATCGTGTCACGAGTAGGTCTCAATTGACAATGGTGTTGTGATCCTTTGACCTGAAGTCACAGCATTCATCAAGTGAGGAAGAGCGTGTTTTGATGCCATCTAAAGTCTTCCTTGAGAAAGGTTGATGATAAGGGTGGTTGTTGGGCATGTTACGAATCATTTGGGTGTTTGTGTGTGAGCAGATATGAGATTTGTCCTCCTGTATGACAGGAGTTGCATCCATGGGACCCTTGATGGATCTGGACTGAGAAATGCATGACCATGCTTGGTTGAGTCAATATGTGATATTGGACTCACCATTCTCTGGAAGTCCGTCCTGGATCAAGAAACTTGGATTGAGCTATT
Source organism: Platanthera guangdongensis (assembly GCA_039583875.1). Classification (NCBI taxonomy): domain Eukaryota; kingdom Viridiplantae; phylum Streptophyta; class Magnoliopsida; order Asparagales; family Orchidaceae; genus Platanthera; species Platanthera guangdongensis. The sequence continues at coordinate 3,528,719 of CM077159.1, forward strand.
ACGAGGGTGACACGGTCCATGCCTCTAGTTCTTTCTGGATGTAAGGGACAAAGGGACAAAGACAACGCTGATACATTGGTCATAAAGGCTTATGAGTTATAAACTCTTATTGCTTGGGGAGCAATGATGCATTGCTAGATGCCGCTCATTGTTTGTGAGGTTTTTGGTTTGATACTTTCGAGATCAAGTGGGAGTCTGTTGGAGTTACCATGATGATCTGGAAGTGGTCAAACATGTAATCTCACTGGCAACGCAATATGAGCCTGCAGGGTCGCACATAAGAGATGTGGAGAAATTGGATGACTGACTGTGTTGGTAAAGGTTACCAATCACCGACCTGAATATGGTTATGGGCAAAGTGTTGCCTTATAGGATCATCGGGTTGGGCAAATGTTGCCTTAAAGGGCTGGTTAGGTTTGTCGTCCGAGGGTCAATGACATTAGTCGAGAATTGTCTTCTGATTCCCGCCGATCGGCGAGAATCGTCTCCCTGATTCTCGCCGATCGACGAGAATCGTCGAGAATCAATGATTGATTCTCGACGATCGACTACCTTGACAATTGTCGTCGACCGCGGCTCGACGATCGTCGAGTATCATTGTGAATCGTCGAGCGCAGCTCGACGATCGGCGAGAATCGTCGAGTATTGTACTCTGATTCTCGCCGATCCAATGTGATACTCGTCGAGTGATTCTCGCCGAACCTGCTCAGTGATTCTCGCCGATTGTCGCCGATTCTCACCGATTGATACTCGCCGATTCTGAACCCTAGTTCTGGGTGGTCTGCGGATAGCGATTTTCCTGGGTTTATTTATACCTCTAGTATAAATAGAACACTTAGGTTTTATCGGGTGATATCTTTTTGGCTACTGTGCGAATCGACCCCGACGGAAATGTTCCGCTCGTTCGCTCCGCCGATCCCGATCCCGCCGCCGCAAGAGTTCCGCCGCCGTGTTCGCTTCGCTGCCACCTTTTCTCCGGCGACTGTCGCTGGTGCTGCTCTTCCTGGCGCGGACCTAGCAGTCCGTGGATTAGCCGAGGTGCGGTCTTCTCCATCCCGATCTTCCGTGCGACGGAAAGCTCGGCGTTCTCCCGCTCGTGTGGACTTCTGCAGAAACGTGGATACTATTCCACGTAGAACTCGCCACCAGCAAGCAGATAAAGTTTGGAGCATCTCCGTTGAGTTGTAACTCAACGCCACCGAGGTAATTTTTGCCTAGTTTTGTTAACTTCTTGATTCAACTGTTCATGACCCGATCCACATCTCTTTGGGTGTTTCTTGATGTTTTACTTTTCCGCTGCGTGCACAAGCGTTGTGCCAACCCTATAGAGAAACCCAACAATGCGATTACCCCAAACAGGACTCCAGAAAAAGAAGAATCAATGCACACGATCAGTGGCGCACGACCGGTGGTCGTGCACACTATGTCCAGTGGTCGTGCGATTACCCCAGGCAGATTTTGGAAATCAGTGAACATTGCACACGATCATCGGTGCACGACCAGTGGTCGTGCGCACTATATCCGATGATCGTGCACAATATTCTTGCTTCAAAACGTCCCTGGAACACGCACACGACCCCTAAACCCAGCACTGATATGTGCAGACATTTTAGACGAGCACGAAACGGAGTACAGAAAAATATACACAACCACGAGCTTAAATGTGCACTTCCTATGGAAATAACGATAAGATGAAATATATACGATAATGAACTAAAAGTGAAGTGAAAACGCGTGAAAACTAGCCCAGATGAGTCCGAAAAACCCTATATAAATCGGACTCATCACAACCCCCGACTTAACTGTTTGCGCATCCCGAGCAAACAAAATCTAAGCAGATAGGGAAAATTACTAGCTAACAAAGAAATTGAAAAACAAAGTACCATGCGAAGTCGCATGCTCGCGTGCGTAAAAATACAATAGAGAAAATTTCTAAGTATGCAGAATAGTTTATATTTTTCACAATGCATATCAAAATTTTATTACTACTCAAAAATAGAATCACGGTGAATCAACCGGTCACGCATAGGAAGAAAGTAGGCAGGCCAATAAGGTGAGCTTTGCCAAAGATCGGGGCTCAGGATCACCTCCAAAGGAATCCACCAATATCGGGGACCATACGCTTGCCCGTTCACACTCTTTCCACGACACTAGTTAGACTCAAGCGCAAATCCGTAGGACTTTAGGATAATCACGGGGCTTGGGTTACGGTGAGGTAAACAATGATAAAAAGAAAGACTATGCACCTAACCCAAATGAGCTGGCCTCAAAAGAATCCAACCGCTAACCACATTATATGCAGGTACACCACACCTCCAAACTTAACTTTTAACAAATGAGTGTGTGCACCGCTTACTCCAAATATAATCACATTTTCAAAAAGATTTTCTATTTAAACATTTTCTTTTCACCTTTTCTTCTCTTTTTTTCTTTTTCTTCATTCTATTTTCACAATTCAGCAGATATAAACTTGGGAGCACTTCCACATTTTCACAAATAATAACATCACATCACATCCCAACATAAAAATATAAAACACTAAACTCGACTTGGGTGTGCGACTAGGATAGGCTATGGGGCTTTGGTGAATGAAGGTGGAGCTGAATCAAAAGAAGGGTAGACACAACGGGGCTAGCGAGGATATGATGTTAGGAACGGTACAAAGCTCAACCGGGCCAAAATGATGTCCTACATCACGCTTACGCTAGACTAACCAAATACCCATGCTTCGAGAGTAGCTTGGGGCAAGTTCTTAGCCACCGAGAAAGATGATCCTTCCTCCCGACTCGAGCAAAACGAGTCTAGTGACGGCTACACACATACCTATACTACCGTTTGATTCACACAGGATTCACCAACTTTTGAGTAGAATAAAAAGATCTTTACGCAAATAGAAAAGTATAAAACCATAAGCATACAGAAAAATTAAATCTACTCGAATTTCTACACGAGACGAGAGCAGTTGATTAGAAACACAACAAGGTCAACATTTTACTTTTTCTCACAATCCTAAGCCAGCACCATAATTTTCCCAAATCTAACGAAGAAATGAGTTTAACTCGCGACACACTAACAACTAAGCACACGCTCAAGTGGGTGCAATGGTGTGTGATGCAATGAACTAATTATAATAAATTTATAAAAGCTTCTAGTATGCACATGAGATGTGCAAGTGCAATAGGTAACAAATCTCTCCCCCAGACTTAAACTAAACTGCAAAGCATATGATAGAGAAATTAAAATCATAAAGAGCTAAGGGAATAGGTTACCCAATGCTCAGCCAGTGAGCATACCAGAAGACGTGTGGAAAGCTGAAGCAGGCCCGCTATACAAAGAATCACAACCCCGCCAATGTGATTTGCCCTGAATACCTGCAGGGGTGAGCTCCGCAGAAACAAAACAAAAATATACAAACTACAAAGAAATACTAAAACTAAATAGACATGAAAAATAAAATGCAGAAAATGAAAGATAAGCACTGGGGTTATTGTCATCCCAGCATGACTTATTCGGCTACGAAAAGGTTCTAGCTAATGGGCCTATGAAAAGAAAAATACACAGGTAACTGTCCCAATATTCGTTTCATTAACGGGTACCGATACAGCGATAGAACAGTTACCCCTCTGCCTAAATAATTATACCTGATCCTCGCAGGCAGAGGAAATAGGAAGTAGGATGAGGAGGAGGCCTGGTCCTCACTCATCTCACCACAAAATGAATCCTTGCCCAACAAGGTATCGTCTACAGTAGGGAGAAGGCAGGAGGAGAAAGCAATCAATGGAGCTTCCTCAACAGAGGAGGAATCAACCTCCTCGCGAGAGAGGATGCTATCATCGATGACTCGAGCTAAAAGCTCTAAGTCCTCCTGCAGCTCCTGCGGAGACTCAACCCTCCCAGGCTCAGATAAAGAAGGGTGATCAAGAAATAAAGGAGAAGAAGAACTAAAATAATCAGAAATAGGGGGAGTGGGCCCGATCTCACTCCCAGCAGGATCCCGACATAGATCATCGACGACGTCATATGAGTCATGGCGAGGGGAATCCGCGAGCTCGAGGTCCTCGGTGGTGGTTTGGACCTCCTCATCCATCAAGGAAGTGGAAACTTCCTCAATAAAGAGCATCTCCTCATCGACACACCTTAGTGCGTCCACATGTTCCAAGACGTAATACTTTCCATTAATGAAAATAATATCCTCGTCAAACATGGGCATATCCTCAGGCTCAGAATCACAATCCGGCCGAACATCATCAGCCGACTCACTAAAAATAGGGATAGATAATTCTTGCAAAGAAGGCGGAGGAACAACAACATCAGAGAAAATATGTGCGGGTTCCTCCGGGGGTGAATCAACAAGAGGGGAAGAGTGCATGGGGAGAGACGGCGCCACAATGTCGTCACACCGATCAGTAGAAAGTCTGATGGGCATATCTGCAGCAGTCCCCCATAGACAAGGTGGTGCTGCGAATATATCATCAAAATCAGAAGGGGCGGCCATTTGAGAGGGTGATATATTGAATCGAATACCCGGTTCATCATCATCCTCCAATTGGCACTGAAATTCTGCGCAATCTTTCAACACGTGCTCGGTGCTACGACAACACAAACATCGTTTTCCATTACTCCTCGATCCAGGTTGGACAAGAGAGGAATAAGAAAAAGATGAATGCGTAGAAGAGGAGTGACCATAAGACCTGGGTTGGGTGTATGAAGTACTATAGGAAGACGGTGCTCCATACACAGAACCACGAGAATTATGCTCCCAATCTTCAGTGGGGCACTCATCACTACCATGCCTATAATCCCCGCACCATCGGCAACGAATATTCATATAAGAATACATGGTGCAACAATAAGAATTCACCAACAGAAAGTTTCTAAGCAACAATTAACTACACAGCACAAATAAAAGAATAGAAAAACCTGCTACAGAAAAATTAAAGCTAGAATAATAACAAATAAAAACAAGAAATAGATTTTAAAAACTAAAGCAAAGAAAAACATGAAATATACAAATGGAAAAGGGCTTCTATATCCTATCTCCCTCTCCAAAAACTCACACGACTGTGTTTCCCAGCAACGACGCCAAAAACTTGATGCTAAAGATCACAACAGTGAACCAGTCGCACAAGTAGTATAAAATGAGCGAGTTTTCCCAAGTATCGATCTCTCAAGGAACACAGTAAGGTGGAGTTAATTTCGAGGAGGACTTGAGATTGAAGTCCTTAGGTCGGAGTTAACGATGAGGGTTTTGATTGTTGCGATAAAATGAAAGTAAAAAAATCTAACAACTACTCCTATGCAACGCCGCTATGCGATGCTTCGTTAGGCGGGATGGAAGACTAGTCGGGCCGCTATGCACCGAATCACTAGGCAGATGAGCGAGTAGGCTTGCAGATGAGGTGATGAGAATGGCGGAATGAGGGTCGTGAGCACCTCTTTGCTACGCACTCCACTAGTAATTGCTAGTGCGGCAAGGGTGGATGGTGGTGAATGGAATATGGCGCACCTCAAGAAAATAACAAAAATATGAAATCACATAGACATGATTTGATACAAATGTATATCAAAATAAGTACAACTTCATCATAAACAAGAGATCAACTATACTATTCAACAACAAGAGAAGAAAAGTGTGCGAAATCAACCGGATCCGAAGTCTTGCTGAGGATTCATGGTTGGAATCGTCGGGTTGTCAATCCGCGTCCAAGCTCGGTCCTCAACTGCGTCCGGTGTAGAGAAGGGCTGTCACCACCTTCCAATGGCCCGTCTTCTTCGTGTCACGATCCGGTGGAGGATGAAAAAACTTCTCTTAGCTTGATGGATAAAGCTAGGTCAAGCTCTTCTTGAAGCTCAAGGATGAAGGAGGAGGCCGATAGGAAGCTCCGTCTTGGATTTGGCGGTGAATTGGAATGACATGATTTGATAGGAGGCCGATAGGATGCTCACCTTGTTCGACAAGCGATGGGGCGCTTTGAATTCGCTATTGTTCGGAAGCTCTTAGGACGGCGGCTCCCATTTCAGTTTTTACTGGCAGATTTAAGCAGGAAATGGAACTCGTATGGTGCATTTCAATTGATTATGCTCAGTGTGGACTGCTTCACATGCATTTTTCATACAACAGAGGCACGAGACGGGGTCCTCATTGGCGGCCCTTGGTATGTGAACGACTATATTGTGGGGTTGGATGTTTGGTCTAAGGAATTCTCCCCCTCTTCATTGAACGGCATGTCGTCTCCGCTATGGGTCTGCCTACCGCATCTCCCGTTAATATATTGGGACAAGAAAAATTTGGGCCGGATTGCTACAACCCTCGGAGAGCCCTTATGGCTGGATACGGTGATGACTCGTTGGGAACGTGCTGAATATGCGAGATTTTGCGTCCGGGCGGAACTCTCCAAGCCCCTCCCAGCTGGAATTTGGATTGGGGGACCATTTGGCAATTTCTTCCAGAAGCTAGAATATGAGGGCATTGCTTCAATATGCTTCCATTGCGGTTGCATTGGCCATAAAGTTGACAAATGCCCCCGACGTCCGCCCCCGGCAGTGCAGCCTAAGGTAGCAGCTAGTAAGCAGGCTGGCCCTCCCAAGCAAACCCCGGCTACCTCCACACCTTCTGGTGTAGGTGCCCCTCCCCGCAATCTGAAAGTTGATAAAGGCAAAGCTACCATGATTCCGGAGCCAGTTAATCCCCCTTTATGGAAGATGCGGCGGATGTCAACGATGCTGCTCACTATGGTCCTTGGATTATTGCTCGCCGACGACGACGTTCAAAGGACAAGAAGGGTCCGTAGGTGCAGGAATCAGAGCCTGCGTCACCACCCCCTACACCGGTGCCAGTTCCTAGTGCTTCTTTTGGTTCTGCTGTCCCGTCGGGTGGCATTTTTACGGCTGTTGTGACTCCTTTAGTCCAGGAGCTTGCGGATGTGGACGCCGCCGTTAAACCCAAGTTCAAAAAGAAGAATGCTGCCCGGAAATCCAAATCTTCCATGGGTGACGATTTCTTTCTCCCTTTCCCAGCACAAATTTTTGGCCGCAAGCGACGCAAATCGGTGGCAGACAACCTCCTTGATGACGGCGGGGACGCGTCCCCTTTGGTGGATTAATGTCTTATACGATCATGTGGAATTGTCGGGGCGTGCGGAAAAAAGAGACGGGGCATGTGTTGCGGGAGCTCCTCGGCAAATATGACAGTGGCATTGTTGGGCTGTTTGAAACTAATGTGGATAGTTTCACCAGGCGGGATGCGGACCGTCTAGCTGGGCGACGATGGGACTTCTTTCATCATCCAGCGATTGGTAAATCTGGGGGATTGGCGATGCTTTGGCGTAGCGATCTCATCTCATGTTCTGTTCGACTCTCGTCTTCTCAATGTGTGGTGGGGGATTTTACTCTCCAGGACAAAACTATCTGGCGTGTGATCTTTGTGTATGCTAGTAAGGACCGACATACTCCCGTGTTCTGTGGGAGTCCCTTACGGAGCATTCGTCTTTCGAGGGTCCTCTTATTGTTGGGGGCGACTTTAACTGCATTCTAAGGGCGGAAGATAAGAAGGGTGGTCAGCCGTTCTCGTATACTCTTGGGTCCAGAGAGATGGAGGAGGCCCACATCCAGTTGAATCTTCATGAACTAGGCTTTGTTGGGCCCGCCTTCTCTTGGTGCAACAACAAATTGGTGCGCGACCGTATGTGGACACGGCTGGACCGAATGCTCGCTAACGAGGCTACGCTGGACCGCTTCCCTCTCGCGCTGGTGCGCCATCTTCCGTGGTAAGCATCTAACCACTGCCCTCTATTACTCCAGCTGTTAGAGAGAGAAACCGGGCCGGATTCGCGATGGCTTAAGTTTGAGGATACCTGGCTCTCATATCCTGCCTGCGGTAGACTTGTCCGCAAAAACTGGCTTCAGCGAGACTCGGGGGGCTGTGCCGAAGTGCTGTCCCGCAAATGCCAGCGTACACTTCACGTGCTGTTTTTTTGGAGCCGTCACACCCCTCGAAAATTGGGAGAAACAGAGGCGCAACTGGACTGTGAAATCTATGATTTGCAAACAAAAGAATGCTCGAATGCGGGGCTTACCGAGGTGGAAAGCTCCCTTCTTGTCTCCAAAGTTAAAGAGCTAACCTCAACGTTGGCCCGGCTTGAGTCTTGGTGGAAACAGCGGGCTAAATTCCGATGGATCAATGAGGGGGACGCTAACTCGCATTATTTCCATTCCATCGCCTCCGCCCGGCGTCGCTCTAACCATATCTCCCACATCGACTATGAGGATCGCGAGATCATTGATGACCCTTTGCTGATTGAGCAGGAATTCATCACCTTTTTATCCCATAAATGGACCTGTAATCGGCCCCGTCTTGATGGATGGCCGACCCTCCCGCAGACTCAACACATCTCGGCTGCCACATCTATGGAGCTGCTCCGGACTGTGCAGGAGGATGAATTTTGGAATGCTGTCCGTTCGTTGAAAGGCAACCGGGCCCCGGGGTGGGACGGGATCACGACCTCTTTCTTTCAGAACTTCTGGCCGATCATCAAGGATGAAGTGTGCAAGGCAATTATTGATTTTTTTACTACTGGGATCATGGCCCCGCAATGGAAGGAAACCCTTGTCATTCTAATTCCCAAACGTCCCAAAGCTGCTCGCCCGGATCGGTTCCGGCCTATCAGCCTATGCGTCACTATCTATAAAGTTGTGGCCAAAATTATTGTGGGGAGGCTGCAGCCCTACCTCGCGGGGCTTATTTCTGAGGAGCAGGGTGCCTTTGTCCCAAGCCTATCTATTTCTCATCATTGCCTTATTGCCCAAAAGGTCATGCACAAGCTGAAAGTCTCTACAGCTCGCGGCGGTCTCCTATTGGCGAACATTGACATGGAACAAGCCTACGACAAGATGTCATGGGAGTCCCTCCAATTTGCACTCCAGTGGTTCGGGTTCCCGGATCAATTCTCCAGGTGGATCCTTTAGTGCGTTCAAAGGCCTCGTTTCTCGCTCCTGCTGAACGGGGCTCGGACGACGTGGATTAATGCCGAGTGCGGCTTTCGACAAGGGTGCCCTCTCTCCACCTATATTTTTATTTTAGTTGTTGAACTGCTTTCTTGTATATTGAAACAACAGGGCAACAACATCGGCTTGTCGCTGAGTCCGGGGGGCCCGCGCCTCACTCATCTGCTGTATGCGGATGATATCCACCTGTTCTCGGAGGTCTCCACTGCTGCTGTTACAGCTCTTAGCAGAGCAGTGGAACTATATTGTAGCTGGACGGGACAAAAAAATAATACCGCCAAATCTATGGTCGTGTTCAGCAACGCCACGCCCAATTGGAAGGCCAATCGCTTTACTCGCAAATTGGGATTTGCCCGTGTCCGTGAACTCCAATAACTGGGCGTTGCCCTAGCTATGCGGAAGCTGTGGGCTGCCGATTTTGCTGAGCTGCTGCTGCGGGTGAACTCCACAATCCGGTGCTGGAGTAATCGCCAACTCTCTCTTGCGGGTCGTGCAACGCTTATTAATTCCTCGCTGCTGCCTATGGCTATGTTTGCTATGACTCATTCTGACATTTCTGTGGCCTCGCTGCGTATGGTGGATGCCCGTGCCCGCTTTTTTCTCTGGCAGAAGGACATTTCGCACTGGGGGGTTCACTATGGTGCGTGGGATGATGTGTGCACGCCAAAGGATTACGGTGTCTTGGGGTTTCACTCTACCCTTCATTTGCGGGCCCTCTCCGCACGAGGCTGGCCCGGGATGTACTAAGGCCGGGCGCATCCCTCTTCCAATTGATTTTCCAAGCCCGCTATCCTCAGGGGTTTGGCCCGGGGCCAATTCACCGTGGTGACTCATTTATTCTCCGACTTTTAATGGATGGGATGGCTGCTCTGCAGCCGCTACTGCGTTGGCAGATTGGAGGGGGACATACTGTGGATGTTCTGTCGGATGCATGGATTTTTGAGGTGCCCCTTGCTCGGTGGCCCACTTTTGCTAATTGCCATGCCTTGGAAGGGCTCTCGGTGGCCAATTTAATGGATGACGAGGGCAATTGGGACGGGGATAGGTTGGCGGATTGTTTCTCCCCGCATCTGATTTGTATCATCACCCGTATCCCACGGCTGGGTCCAACCACTGTTGACGAGCCGGAAATCGGGCCGCGGTTCGATGGACGTACTATTACGGGGTTAGCCTATGCTGCTCAGGTTTTCCCGCCCATCGACTCCTTCTCGTGGCTTGCGCGCCTGAAGCTGCACCCGCGGGAGCATTTTTTCTGGTGGCGAATGTCCCGGGGTGCCATTCCTACCAACGTTTGGCTACACAGGAGGGGGCTTGGCCTAGCTCCTGATTGCCCTTGGGGCTGCGACATGGCCGAGACGGTGGACCGCCTGCTTGGGGCCTGCTCGACTCTTCGGACGGTGAGGATGGCGCTGCTACGATGGGGCATTGATTTACCTCTTTGCGGGACTTGGGCTGATTTCCGCAAGCTCTGCCAGGCTGCGGACCTGACCAGATTGGTGGCGGCGAGGGCCTTGTACTATACAATGTATCAATGCTGGCGTGCGAGAAATGCAAAAATGCATGGCCAGGAATTCGCCACTCCCCACGTTATCGCGGCCACGATCCTCACCTCCCTCTCTTGTGGATTCTTGCACTCCGCCCAGGGGAACTGGGGCACCTCCCAGCCGGACCGGCTGTCTACTTCGACCCTATGGTGCCCCCTCCTGGATGGATCAAGATCAACTTGGACGGAGCTGTCCGTTCGAACCGATTGGCCGGGCTGGGCATGGTTCTTCGGGATGCTGACGACCTCGTTCTCCTTGCTGTGGGGAAGGCTACATTGCACTGGGACCCAGGAGGTGCAGAGCTTGCGGCTCTTAAGGCGCTCGGAAATTTTCTTCCTGCAACCACTTTTCGTGCCTCGGGGGTCATAATTGAAGGGGACAACAACAATCTCATTGATTACTGCAGGTGAAGTTTGAGCAATGGCGTGGCATCTTGGGAAGCCCTCGATGGGATGGGGCTGGAGTTCTTAGGCGAATTCGCTCATGTATCATTTCAGCATGTGCGGCGAACGACCAACTTTGCCGTGGATTTCTGCTCTAAGTTTGCTATTTCTTCCTCTTTTGTTGGACGGATCCTTTGAGGTTCCACCCGGAATTCCTTGAGCTTGTTCAGGAAGATCTGGCGGGTATCCTCCCTCTGTAATCTCCTTATTGTTTTAATACATGCTATATGCACGTTTCAAGGAACCCCAAAACAACAAGGCTGGAATTGTCATCGTCGTCCGCAATCACCGCGGAGTTGTCCAACTTGCTGCAGGCTCGGGCCTTTCTCACTGGGACCCCGGGCAAGTTGAGTTTGCGGCACTCCTTTCTCTCCGTCGGCTTCTCGCCCCGGCTATACTCGAGGCTAAAGGGATCATTATTGAGGGGGACTGCAAGAATGTGCTGGATGTCTGTCGCAACTCTCTGCGCCGGGCGAATTGGAATGACGCCACCTTCATAGCACAGGACCTCTACTTCCTGTCTGAGCTTAACCAACTTCTAATTCGGCTTATTCCACGGGAGGACAATAGACTTGCTGACTTTTGTGCTACGTATGGTAGCTCTTATAATTTTGTACGGAACGATGTGGTTGCTGCCCCTCCCGAGTTCATGGAAATTGTCCATGATGACTTTGGCTAGGGTACTTTTTTCTTTCTTGTTTTTTCTCCGCACTTTATGATGCTACTACAATTATCATGGAACCCAAAAACTTTGATTTCTCACAAGGTGCCGACGGAGTCCTAAGAGCAACATCCGCCGATCCCTGGTCGGCATCGTTTATGGTTGAGACTAGGACGGTATCTGATCGTCTTTGAGCCCCCAACTTTCGTTCTTGATTAATGAAAACATCCTTGACAAATGCTTTCGCAGTGGTTCGTCTTTCATAAATCCAAGAATTTCACCTCTGACTATGAAATACGAATGCCCCCAACCGTCCCTCTTAATCATTACTCCGATCCCGAAGGCCAACATAATAGGAGAAATCCTGTGATGTTATCCCATGCTAATGTATCCAGAGCGTAGGCTTGCTTTGAGCACTCTAATTTCTTCAAAGTAACAGCACCGGAGGAACGACCCGACCAATTAAGGCCAGGAACGCATCGCCGGTATAAGGGATAGGCACAGTGGTGCACACCGTGAGGCGGACCGACCGACCCAACCCAAAGTCCAACTACGAGCTTTTTAACTGCAACAACTTAAATATACGCTATTGGAGCTGGAATTACCGCGGCTGCTGGCACCAGACTTACACTCCAATGGATCCTCGTTAAGGGATTTAGATTGTACTCATACCAATTACCTGACTCAAAGAGCCCAGTATTGTTATTTATTGTCACTACCTCCCCGTGTTAGGATTGGGTAATTTGCGCGTCAGCTGCCTTCCTTGGATGTGGTAGCCGTCTCTCAGGCTCCCTCTCCGGAATCGAACCCTAATTCTCCGTCACCCGTCACCACCATGGTAGGCCACTATCCTACCATCGAAAGTTGATAAGGCAGATATTTGAATGATGCATCGCCGACACAAAAGGCCATGCGACCCGACAAGTTATCCCAGGAACTATTGATGCCTTAGCACAGATTTGTGGAAACTCCGGTGTTGGGTATTGTATCCACAATGTACCTGATTTGAAGAAGCCCCTGGACAAGCTAAGGTCAATAGACAATGTATTTGATAAAATCTTTCAAGTTGTACTTGCAGCTATTCCACGCTAGGTGCACACCAATGTCAGGGTGCAGTAGGTCAATATACACGGGTCTGCACGACGTAATCCCTCGTTGAGCAGATCAGTGTGTTGGCCTACGTGTACTCTCTCTATTGGAGTGCACTTACTTTCAAGTACACGACAGGGTTTATGCAAGAGAAGACAAGGAGCAAGGATGGGTCAAGGAGCAGCTCTTGAGAGGAAAGACGAAAATTCGTCTAAGTATAATTCGACGAGAATCACCAAGTGATTCTCGCCGATTCGGCTAGAATCACTAATGATTCTCGCCAAATCGTCGAGAATCATTAGTGATTCTCGCCGACTCTTTCCGGCTACCTCAAAACGGTGCCAAGTAAGATTCGGCGAGAATCACTAGTGATTCTCGCCGAACCCGTCGCTAAGCAGATCATGAACACCAAGTGAAAATCGTTGAGAATCAACAAGTGAATCGTCGAGAATCACCAGTGATTCTCGACGAATCGTGGAGAATCATTAACTGATTCTCGCCGATTCGTCGAGAATCACCAATGATTCTCGACGAATTTTACTTGGCGTTTTCTCTGGAAGCTGCTGGACCGGATTCTGCCGCTGGACTATTTTGAACCGGATTTCGGGATTCTTCTTGTGGGTCCCACAACGGTCAAATTAGTAGTATCTACAGTATATATATACGGGTATTTTGAACAGTAGATACACACAGAAAAGAAGCCGAGCACGATAAAACCCTAAAATCGCGAAACTGCTCCGCCGCCGCCGTCGCCGCTCGCGCTAGTCGGTCGCCGCTGTTGATCGCGTTTCTTCCCGATCTCCGGCGACAGAAGCTTAGCCAAGCTTTGAGTCTCACGTGTCTATCCAGAGATCTCTTGTCTCTCGATTTGTTGATCGGGAAAAACTTCCCCGTCCGAATCGATCGAGACGACCGATCCTCGTGTGACCGTTGGAAGACCAAGCTAGCTTCGCTACGAAGATTGGATCTCTAAGTTCAGCAGCCGCTCATCATCATAGCCGCCGATCCCGAAGCAAGCCGCCGCTCGTCTTGACGCCGCCGGTTCCGGGGAGATCCTTTCCAAGAAAGACCAAGGTTGTAGACTCTTCGTTGACCTCACGAACACGTCGTCGAACGAAGAGGAACACCGTAGTCTCCAAACGAAGTTTGTATCTCGTGTACTTTCTATTTTACTTTTGTTGTAAAGGAACGATTGTTCCGTGTTGTAAGGGTTGGGTGCAACCCGGTTTGTGGGAGTGTTGACTCCTACGTGTGGAAGGGTTCCTTCCGATAGTGCAAGGATTGGATTTCAATCCTGTTGGAGAAGTGACCGAGTCGTCCATTGTTGGGAGATAGGTCGAAGGGGGAAAGTGGATGTACCCAAGTCGGGGAACCACTATAAATAGCCTGTGTATTCTGTGTGCTGTGCTGTTTGTTTTTATTGTGCAGGTACCGTCTTAAATTCCGCAAATACGCTTCACGTCACCTATTCCCCCCCATAGGTGAACATAGTTGACACTAGGTGGACTTTCAAGTGGTATCAGAGCGAGGTTCCTCATCAAAAAGGTTAACACCTTGAGTTGAATCCTGCCCCTAGTGTCAAGAAGAAGACAAACATCTACTATGGACGGGCTCAAGTTCTCCGGCAAGATCCCAGTGTGCACCAGGCTCAACTTTCCTATCTAGAAGGAAAGGATCAGGTTCTACATGGAAGCAGTTGATCCTCGACTCTTCATGATCGTGGAGGAGGGACCTTATGTCCCCACTAAGGCCTCCACCATTGATCCCACCAAGAAGGTGCCGAAGACACTTTCTGAAATGGACAAGGATGAGATAGTGCTAGTGGGACTTGACAAGAAGGCACGAAACATTCTGGTCAGCGCAGTTGATGACTCAATGATGCAAAACTTCAGCAACTGCAGGACAGCACAGGAGATCTGGCAGTGCCTGATCATCCTAATGGAGGGCACGGATGAAGTGAGGGATGATCGGAGATCCCTCCTGAACCAAAAATATGAGGCCTTCAGACAAGGGCCTAAGGAAGAGATCGGAGTCACCTACGAGAACTTCCTAAAGATTGTCAACGCCCTCAAGGGCTACGGAAGAGTGTTCACTAATGGTGAACTCAATGACAAATTCCTTAGGTCCCTTACTAAGGAATGAGACACAAAGATCTGCGCCATCAGAGAATTTGGCAGACTAGCAGAAACTGATCCACAAATTCTGTTTGGGAAGCTGATGTCCTATGAGCTTCAGCTGAACACCAGAAAAGCAGAAGAAGAAGCAGAGAAGGCGGCAGCCAAAGAAAAGACTGTGGCTCTAAAAGCCAGTCACTTCAGAAAAGGCAAGGGTGCGATTTCATACCGTGCCAGGAAAAAGGATGAGGAGGAGGACTCCGAGCCGTGCTCCTCCAGCTCAGAGCTGTCGGAGGAGGATTCCTCCCTCATCACTCGAGAGTTCAAGAAGTTCCTCAAGATGAGGAATCAAAGAAAGAGAGACGGCTCCTCCTCCAGGCATCAGAAGAAAAATTATTCTTCTGACAGGTATGCATCTAGACCGAACAAACATCGCTCCTCTGACATTATTTGCTTTGGATGCAATAAGCCAGGACACGTTGTGGCCGACTGCTATCAAGGCAAGAGAGAAAAAGGGAAAGAAGAGGAGCACAAATCCTCTAGAGATAAGAAGAAGGAGCGGAGCTACATCGCCAAAAGGCCAAAGACACTGAGTGAGTCTGATTCCTCAGACTCCAGTGATGATGAGGAAGCCTACTTCGGGCTGGTGGGTCGCTCTGACTCAGAAGGAGAATGCCCCCCGTTTACTGGGAAGGTAAAAGCTCACACCCCTCTCTCCGACTACGACTCTGATCCTGAGTCTCAGGATGATGAACCATAGGATAGCCTTTCTGAAAGTCCACCTAGTGTCAACTATGTGCACCTATGGGGGGGGGGGGGGGGATAGGTGACGTGTAGCGCTTTTGCGGAATTTACGAATGTACCTGCACAATAAAAAAAAAGCACAGCACACAGAATACACAGACAATTTATAGTGGTTCCCCGACTTGGGTACATCCACTTTCCCCCTTCGACCTATCTCCCAACAAGGGACGACTCGGTCTCTTCTCCAACAGGATTGAAATCCAATCCCTATACTATCTGAAGGAACCCTTCCACACGTGAGAGTCAATACTCCCACAAAACGGGTTGCACCCAACCCTTACAACATGGAACAAAAGTTCCTTTACAACAAAAGTAAATATAGAATGTACACGAGATACAAACTTCGTTTGGAGACTACGGTGTTCCTCTTCGTTCGACAACGTGTTCGTGAAGTCAACGAAGAGTCTACAACCTTGGTCTCTCTTGGAGAGGATCTCCCCGGAACCGGCGGCGGCAACACGAGCGGCGGCTAGCTTCGGGATCGGCGGCTATGATGATGAGCGGCTGCTGAAAATAGAGATCCAATCTTCGTAGCGAAGCAAGCTAGGTCTACCAACGGTCACACGAGGATCGGTCGTCTCGATCGATTCGGATGGGAAGTTTTTCCCGATCAACAAATCGAGAGACAAGGGATCTCTGGATAGACGCGTGAGACTCAAGCTTTGCTACGCTTCTGTTGCCGGAGATCGGGAAGAAAAATGATCAACAGCGGCGACCACTTGACGCGAGCGGCGGCGGCGGAGCGGAGCGATTTCGCGATTTTAGGGTTTGCTCGCTCGGCTTCTTTCTCTGTGTATCTACAGTTCAAAATACCCGTATATATACTGTAGATACTACTAATTTGACCGTTGTGGGACCCACAAGAAAAATCCCGAAAACCGGTCCAGAACATTGACAGCGGCAGAATCCGGTTCAGGAAGATCCAGAAAAACGCCCAAGTCAAAATCGGTGAGAATCTAAAGTGATGCTCGCCGATTCGTCGAGAATCAAAGGTGATTCTCGACGATTCAGCGAGAATCAAGATTGATTCTCGTCGAATTTGCCTTGGTTGCACGCACTGCTTTAGGCCAGGTCGAGACGGCGAGAATCAACCAGTCATTCTCGACGATTCGACGAGAATCACTAGTGATTCTCGCCGAATCTGCGAGAATCACTTGGTGATTCTCGCCGATTCTTACTTAGAAGCAGAGGTGCTCGCTTAGAAGTGGCTGGGTTGAGTTCGGCGAGAATCAACTTCTTATTCTCGACGAATCGGCGAGAATCCCAAGTGATTCTCGCCGAATCGGCGAGAATCACTTGGTGATTCTCGTCGATTTAACCTTAGATGAATTTTCGTCTTTCCACCTATGAGGTGCTCCTTGACCCATCCTTGCTCCTTGTCTGCTCCTGCATATTTACAGCCCTGTGCTTGAAAATAAGTGCACTCCAATAGAGAGAATACACGTAGGCCAACACACTGATCTGCTCAACGAGGGATTACGTCGTGCAGACCCGTGTATATTGACCTACTGCACCCTGACATTGGTGTGCACTTAGCGTGGAAAAACTGCAAGCACAACTATAAAGATTTTATCAAATACATAGTCTATTGACCTTAGCTTGTCCAGGGGCTTCTTCAAATCAGGTACATTGTGGATACAATACCCAACAATCTCTCCCTATTTGAAGAAGCCTAAACCCTACAAGCTAAGGTGAATAGAGCAAATGAGAATGAAAACCAGAAACTTAAAATTGAGTTGAGTGAGTTTCCCTTACCAATACCAAACCAATTTCTTGGGAACAAGCTTGGAGCCACCTTAGCCTTGGGGTAATCTCCCCCTTTTCGGCTTCTGCAAATCGGGGTCGGTAGCATTTGACCCCTTGCTCCCCCTCAGTTCTTGGGTCTGTGCTCACACTTGATTTCCTTGCTCCCCCTCAGATCGTGCACGAGTCTGGAGCTTCTGTAGTCTTCAGTCCTCATAGTTGAGCATTCCCAATTCAGTCTTGAAAAGATTGAACTTGGCCTCGTCTAAGGGCTTTGTGAATATATCAGCAATCTGCTTGTCCGTGGGGACATAACAGAGAGAGATGTCCTTGTTCTCCACGTGCTCCCGAATGAAGTGGTAGCGCACTTCAATATGCTTCGTTCTACTGTGCGATACCGGATTGTTGACAATGGCAATTGCACTGGAGGAGTCGCAGTACATTGGAACTTCCTTGAACTGAAGGTCGTAGTCGGCTAACTGGTTTCTGATCCATAGGAGTTGTGCGCAACAGTTGCCTGCTGAGATGTACTCAGATTCTGCTGTGAAGGTAGCCACACAGTTCTGCTTCTTGTTGTTCCATGAGATAAGCCTTCTTCCGAGGAATTGACACGTCCCGGAAGTGCTTTTCCTGTCATCCCTACTCCCTGCAAAATCAGCATCTGAAAAGCCTATTAGCTCAACATCATTGTTTCTCGGGTACCACAAGCCAAGATTAGGAGTACATTTAAGGTATCTTAGAATTCGCTTTGCAGCGACATAGTGAGATTCCTTAGTGTTCACCTGATATCTGGCACAAACACATGTGGAGAACATGATATCCGGTCTACTGGCAGTAAGGTAGAGCAGGGATCCAATGATGCTTCTGTATTTGGTTTCATCGAAAGGTTTACCTTTCTCATCCTTATCCAGAGACATGGTGGATCCCATTGGAGTCCTCATAGAGGTTGCACTCTCCATACCGAATTTCTTAAGGAGTTCATTTGTGAACTTCGTCTGAGAGATGAAGATTCCATCCTCAGACTGTTTCACTTGAAGTCCTAAGAAATACTTGAGCTCTCCCATACTGCTCATTTCAAACTTTCCTTGCATAAGTTTAGAAAACTTGTTGCAAAGATTGTTGTCCGTTGAGCCGAATATTATGTCATCGACATAGATTTGCACCAGCAAAATCTTGCCTTTGACTTCCCTGAGAAACAACGTTTTATCTATTTTACCTCTGGAGAACTTGTTCTCAAGAAGAAAACTAGATAAAGTCTCATACCAAGCTCGTGAAGCTTGTTTCAACCCGTATAAGGCCTTATTAAGAAAATAAACATGATTGAGATAAGTAGGATCGACAAAACCTGGGGGTTGAACGACGTATACTTCCTCTTTCAGGTCTCCGTTCAGGAATATCGATTTCACATCCATTTGATAGACTGTGAATCCTTTGTGTGAAGCATACGCCAGGAACAACCTGATTGCCTCGAGCCGTGCTACTGGTGCGAAGGTCTGGTCGAAGTCAATCCCTTCCTCCTATCTGTAACCTTGAGCCACCATCCTGGCCTTGTTCTTTACGATGACACCATGTTCATCCAGCTTGTTTCTGAAGATCCACTTCGTGCCAATCACATTCTGCTTGTATGGTCTGAGAACCAGCGTCCAAACATTGCAACGTTCGAATTGATGTAGTTCCTCTTGCATGGCTAGAATCCATGCCGCATCCTTGTTCGCCTCGTCGAACTTCTTTGGCTCAACCTGTGACAGGAAGCTAAGATGCAATACTTCGTTAATAGTACCTCTTCGAGTTCTGACACCGACACGAGGATCTCCGATGATCTGATCTCTAGGATGATCCCTCACGTGCCGGAGCTCAAGAAGTCTGGCGTCTGGAGCTTCGACTACTTCTTGGGCTTCTCCTTCTTCTAAGATATTTGTTCCATTTTGATCTTCAACATTTTCAGATGACGTGGAGATGGAAACTTTGACGTACTTAGGAGAGTCATCTTTAGCGGTCTCATCCAGACTCAGCTGTTCAAGTCGAGCACCTGCATCTTCAAGAATACTACTGGAAGAATTGCTGTTAAGCAAACTTCCTTCATCAAATACAACATTTATTGATTCTTCTACCACTAGGGTTTTCTTATTGAAGACCATATATGCCCGACTATGGGAACTATAGCCCATGAATATGCCTTCGAAGTATTTTTCACCGAATTTAGTACGCGGGTACTTCCCATTATTCAGTACAAAGCATCTGTAACCAAAAATCCTCAAGTAGGACATGGTTGGTTTCCTGCCTTTCAGTACGTCATAGGGCGTCTTACGATGATGCTTGTTGATCAATGCTCGGTTTTGTACATGACAAGCTGTATTGACAGCCTCTGCCCAGAAGTATTCCGGGAGAGAAGCGTCTTTCAACATTGTCGTGCAGGCTTCAATGAGAGTTCTATTTCTCCTCTCCACTACTCCATTTTGCTGAGGAGTGCGCGGGGAGGAAAACTCATGAAAGATACCTTGTTCTTCACAAAATTCTGTCATAGTACCAGATTCGAATTCTGTTCCATGGTCACTTCTGATTTTGACCACGGAGTAGTTAAATTCGTTCTGAACCTGCCTGACAAAATTAGTGAAGATGTCAAACGTATCTGACTTTCGTTTCAAAAAGAACACCCATGTAAACCGAGAATGATCATCAACTATCACTAGCGTATAGGACTTGCCTCCCAAGCTATGAACTTGCATTGGACCAAACAAGTCCATATGTAAAAGGTAAAGACATCGGGAAGAGTCTTTGTCTGCGATGCTCTTAAAGGTAGCCCGAGTCTGTTTGCCCATCTGACATGCAGGACAAGGGCTATCTTTGATGCACTTGATACTGGGAGCATCCCTTACTAAGTTCTTAGAAAATAGCATACTAATTGTCTTGAAATTAATATGCGCCAATCTGTTGTGCCATTGTTCACAAAGAGATGCACTGCCTGTTGCCACAAGGCATACGGGGGTAGATGAATCTAAAATGAGAAAATCTAAACAGAAGATATTTCTGCTCCTAATGCCTGATAATACCGTTTCAGAAGAGGTACGTGAAATTATCAGACATTTATCCTTGCAGAACTTAACGTCATAACCTTTATCACATAACTGACTTACACTGATCAGGTTATGGTTTAACCCTTCAACATAAGCCACGTCGGTGATAGAGATTATACCGTTGGAAATCATACCGTAACCTCTGGTGACTCCTCGATCTGACCCTCCAAAGATGACTTTGGGTCCATTCTCGACTGGAGTGTAATCACGCAGCAGGCTTCTTGTCCCGGTCATATGCTGGGAGCATCCACTGTCCAAATACCAGATCGGCGTTTTGGTGGCCTTTGAACATTCCTGCAAAACAAAATTAATTTGCCTTAGGAACCCAATCGAACTTGGGTCCTAGATTCCTGGTTAGCACACTCCCCCTCGGTTGGTTAACCCTACGAGTGGTCGGTCTCGCATTGCTAACATAGGGAGTCTCGTAATTCCTTGGATTAAACCAGCAATTCACGGCAAAGTGACCGACTTTGCCACAGCACCAACAGTCAAATCTGTTGTACCTCTTCCTAGGCTCCTGCCTTACCCTGGGAACGGTGGGTACTGCTGGGGCCTTGGATCTGGAGGTGGAGGCCTCATGGTGACAACAGTCACATGACTTTGTCACCTTCTGTATAACAGGCTTGGCTTTTGGTGCCTGATTTCCATTATGGCCGCTAGAGAACGGACCATAATTTCCCATGTGGATTTCCTCATAAGGTGCCTTGAAGGCACTCTCACCGAAGTTCCGGGGAAAGTTCCAACCGTCATACCGGCTCTTTGGCTTTGCAACCGAGGGCCGGAAATGATGCCCAAATGTTGACTCAAAGTCATGTTGGCTGCAAGGAAAGCCAGGCTTTCTGAACGCAACAGGACTAAGAGGAGCCTTACCCTTTTCATCAGCAGAGGCCTTCTTAGCGGCCTTATTCTTCCTCTGGTTCTTGTTTCTCCTAGATGAAGAACCAGATACCCCTATATGCCCCAAGCCAGCTCCTTTGACCTGAGCAGAGAAGGTATCAACGACTGGAAGAACTGTTTTTGGCATAGAGAAGCTCTTGACGATCTTCCTTTCTGCCGCAAGTAGTTCTTCCAACTTGTCGACTTCCTCCTGCTTAAGATCAAGGAGCTTCAAAGACTCTGAATGCTTTGAAGTCAGGTCAAGGTGCTCCTGTCGGAGAGAAATCAAGCTAGTGACCTCTTCCCTTAGGGATACACACTCACCCTTAAGGAATTTTACTTCCTTCTTCTCAGCCTTCAGTCTCTTACGGCACTCATCGAAAGTGTTGAGCAGAAGCTCATACTTCTCGAGGAGCTCAGCTTCACGGGCCGAAGGGCCATCCTCAGGTTCATCATCCTGAGACTCAGGATCAGAGTCGGAGTCGGAGAGAGGGGTGTGAGCTTTTACCTTCCCAGTAAATGGGGGGCATTCTCCTTCTGAGTCCGAGCGACCCACCAGCCCGAAGTAGGCTTCCTCATCATCACTAGAGTCTGAGGAGTCAGACTCACTCAGTATCTTTGGCCGTTTGGCGATGTAGCTCCGCTCCTTCTTCCTGTCTCTAGAGGATTTGAGCTCCTCTCCTTTCCCTTTTTCTCTTTTGCTTTGATAGCAGTCGGCCACGACGTGTCCTGGCTTATTGCATCCAAAGCAAATAATGTCAGAAGAGCGTTGTTTGTTAGGTTTAGATGCATACCTGTCAGAAGAATAATTTTTCTTCTTATGCCTGGAGGAGGAGCTGTCTTTCTTTCTTTGATTCCTCATCTTGAGTAACTTCTTGAACTCTCGGGTGATGAGGGAGAAATCCTCCTCCGACAGCTCTGAGCCGGAGGAGCATGGTTCAGAGTCCTCCTCCTCTTCCTTATTCCTCGCACGGTATGGCATCGCACCCTTGCCTTTTCTGGAGTAACTGGCTTTTAGGGCCACAGTCTTTTCTTTTGCAGCAACCTTCTCTGCTTCTTCCTCTGCTTTCCTGGTGTTCAGCTGAAGCTCATAGGACATCAGCTTCCCAAACAGGATTTGTGGATCAGTTTCTGCTAGTCTGCCAAATTCTCTGATGGCGCAGATCTTTGTGTCCCATTCCTTAGTAGGGGACCTAAGGAATTTGTCATTGAGTTCACCATTAGTGAACACTCTTCTGTAGCCCTTGAGGGCGTTGACAATCTTTAGGAAGTTCTCGTAGGTGACTCCGATCTCCTCCTTAGGCCCTTGCCTGAAGGCCTCATATTTTTGGTTCAGGAGGGATCTCCGATCATCCCTCACTTCATCCGTGCCCTCCATTAGGATGATCAGGCACTGCCAGATCTCCTGTGCTGTCCTGTAGTTGCTGAAGTTTTGCATCATAGAATCATCAACTGCGCTCACCAGAATGTTTCGTGCCTTCTTGTCCAGTCCCACTAGCACCATCTCGTCTTTGTCCATTTCAGAAAGTGTCTTCGGCACCTTCTTGGTGGGATCAATGGTGGAGGCCTTAGTGGGGACATAAGGTCCCTCCTCCACGATCATGAAGAGTCGAGGATCGACTGCTTCCATGTAGAACCTGATCCTTTCCTTCCAGATCGGAAAGTTGAGCCTGGTGCACACTGGGATCTTGCCGGAGAACTTGAGCCCGTCCATAGTAGATGCTTGTCTTCTTCTTGACACTAGGGGCAGGATTCAACTCAAGGTGTTAACCTTTTTGATGAGCAACCTCGCTTTGATACCACTTGAAAGTCCACCCAGTGTCAACTATGTGCACCTATGGGGGGGGGGGGGGGAATAGGTGACGTGTAGCGCTTTTGCGGAATTTACGAATGTACCTGCACAATAAAAATAAAAAGCACAGCACACAGAAAACACAGGAAATTTATAGTGGTTCCCCGACTTGGGTACATCCACTTTCCCCCTTCGACCTATCTCCCAACAAGGGACGACTCGGTCTCTTCTCCAACAGGATTGAAATCCAATCCCTGTACTATCGGAAGGAACCCTTCCACACGTGAGAGTCAACACTCCCACAAAACGGGTTGCACCCAACCCTTACAACACGGAACAAAAGTTCCTTTACAACAAAAGTAAATATAGAATGTACACGAGATACAAACTTCGTTTGGAGACTACGATGTTCCTCTTCGTTCGACAACGTGTTCGTGAAGTCAACGAAGAGTCTACAACCTTGGTCTCTCTTGGAGAGGATCTCCCCGGAACCGGCGGCGGCAACACGAGCGGCGGCTAGCTTCGGGATCGGCGGCTATGATGATGAGCGGCTGCTGAAAATAGAGATCCAATCTTCGTAGCGAAGCAAGCTAGGTCTACCAACGGTCACACGAGGATCGGTCGTCTCGATCGATTCGGATGGGAAGTTTTTCCCGATCAACAAATCGAGAGACAAGGGATCTCTGGATAGACGCGTGAGACTCAAGCTTTGCTACGCTTCTGTTGCCGGAGATCGGGAAGAAAAACGATCAACAGCGGCGACCACTTGACGCGAGCGGCGGCGGCGGAGCGGAGCGATTTCGCGATTTTAGGGTTTGCTCGCTCGGCTTCTTTCTCTGTGTATCTACAGTTCAAAATACCCGTATATATACTGTAGATACTACTAATTTGACCGTTGTGGGACCCACAAGAAAAATCCCGAAAACCGGTCCAGAACATTGACAGCGGCAGAATCCGGTTCAGGAAGATCCAGAAAAACGCCCAAGTCAAAATCGGTGAGAATCTAAAGTGATGCTCGCCGATTCGTCGAGAATCAAAGGTGATTCTCGACGATTCGGCGAGAATTAAAATTGATTCTCGTCGAATTTGCCTTGGTTGCACGCACTGCTTTAGGCCAGGTCGAGACGGCGAGAATCAACCAGTGATTCTCGACGATTCGACGAGAATCACTAGTGATTCTCGCCGAATCTACGAGAATCACTTGGTGATTCTCGCCGATTCTTACTTAGAAGCAGAGGTGCTCGCTTAGAAGTGGCTGGGTTGAGTTCGGCGAGAATCAACTTCTGATTCTCGACGAATCGGCGAGAATCCCAAGTGATTCTCGTCGATTTAACCTTAGACGAATTTTCGTCTTTCCACCTATGAGGTGCTCCTTGACCCATCCTTGCTCCTTGTCTGCTCCTGCATATTTACAGCCCTGTGCTTGAAAATAAGTGCACTCCAATAGAGAGAATACACGTAGGCCAACACACTGATCTGCTCAACGAGGGATTACGTCGTGCAGACCCGTGTATATTGACCTACTGCACCCTGACATTGGTGTGCACTTAGCGTGGAAAAACTGCAAGCACAACTAAAAAGATTTTATCAAATACATAGTCTATTGACCTTATCTTGTCCAGGGGCTTCTTCAAATCAGGTACATTGTGGATACAATATCCAACACTTTCGGCCCGTGAAGCTGAGCTCCTCGAGAAGTATGAGCTTCTGCTCAACACTTTCGATGAGTGCCGAAAGAGATTGAAGGCTGAGAAAAAGGAAGTAAAATTCCTTAAGGGTGAGTGTGTTTCCCTAAGGGAAGAGGTCACCAGTTTGATCTCTCTCCGACAGGAGCACCTTGACCTGACCTCAAAGCATTCAGAGTCTCTGAAGCTCCTTGATCTTAAGCAGGAGGAAGTCGACAAGTTGGAAGAACAACTTGCGGCAGAAAGGAAGATCATCAAGAGCTTATCTATGCCAAAAACAGTTCTTCCAGTTGTTGATACCTTCTCTGCTCAGGCCAAAGGAGCTGGCTTGGGGCATGTAGGGGTATCTGGTTCCTCCTCCAGGAGAAACAGGAACCAGAGGAAGAATAAGGCCGCCAAGAAGGCCTCTGCTGATGAAAAGGGAAAGGCTCCGCTTAGTCCTGTTGCGTTCAGAAAGCCTGGCTTTCCTTGCAACCAACATGACTTTGAGTCAACATTTGGCCATCATTTCCGGCCCTCGGTTGCAAAGCCAAAGAGCCGATATGATGGTTGGACCTATCCCCGAAACTTCGGTGAGAGTGCCTTCAAGGCACCTTATGAGAAAATCCACATGGGAAATTATGGTCCGTTCTCTAGCGGCCATAATGGAAAGCAGGCACCAAAAGCCAAGCCTGTTATACAGAAGGTGACGAAGTCATGTGACTACTGTCACCATGAGGCCTCCACCTCCAGATCCAAGGCCCCAGCTGTACCCACCATTCCCAGGGTAAGGCAGGAGCCTAGGAAGAGGTACAACAGATTCGACTGTTGGTGCTGTGGTAAAGTCGGTCACTTTGCCGTGGATTGTTGGTTTAATCCAAGGCATTACGAGACTCCCCATGTTAGCAATGCGAGGCCGACCACTCGTAGGGTTAACCAACCAAGGGGGAGTGTGCTAACCAGGAATCTAGGACCCAAGTTCGATTGGGTTCCTAAGGCAAATTAATTTTGTTTTGCAGGAATGTCCAAAGGCCACCAAAACGCCGATCTGGTATTTGGACAGTGGATGCTCCCGACATATGACTGGGACAAGAAGCCTGCTGCGTGATTACACTCCAGTCGAGAATGGACCCAAAGTCATCTTTGGCGGGTCAGATCAGGGAGTCACCAGAGGTTACGGTATGATTTCCAACGGTATAATCTCTATCACCGACGTGGCTTATGTTGAAGGGTTAAACCATAACCTGATCAGTGTAAGTCAGTTATGTGACAAAGGTTATGACGTTAAGTTCTGCAAGGATAAATGTCTGATAATTTCACGTACCTCTTCTGAGACGGTATTATCAGGCATTAGGAGCAGAAATATCTTCTGCTTAGATTTTCTCAGTTTAGATTCATCTACCCCCGTATGCCTTGTGGCAACAGACAGTGCATCTCTTTGTGACCAATGACACAAGAGATTGACACATATTAATTTCAAGACAATTAGTATGCTGTTTTCTAAGAACTTAGTAAGGGATGCTCCCAGTATCAAGTGCATCAAAGATAGCCCCTGTCCTGCATGCCAGATGGGCAAACAGACTCGGGCTACCTTTAAGAGCATTGCAGACAAGGACTCTTCCCGATGTCTTTACCTTTTACATATGGACTTGTTTGGTCTCATGCAAGTTCATAGCTTGTGAGACAAGTCCTATACGCTAGTGATAGTTGATGATCATTCTCGGTTTACATGGGTGTTCTTTTTGAAACGAAAGTCAGATACGTTTGACATCTTCACTAGTTTTGTCAAGCAGGTTCAGAACGAATTTAACTGTTCAGTGGTCAAAATCAGAAGTGACCATGGAACAGAATTCGAATCTGGTGCTATGACAGAATTTTGTGAAGAACAAGGTATCTTTCATGAGTTTTCCTCCCCGCGCACTCCTCAGCAAAATGGAGTTGCGGAGAGGAGAAACAGAACCCTCATTGAAGCCTGCACGACAATGTTGAAAGACGCTTCTCTCCCGGAATACTTCTGGGCAGAGGCTGTCAATACAGCTTGTCATGTACAAAACCGAGCATTGATCAACAAGCATCATCGTAAGACACCTTACGAGCTACTGAAAGGCAGGAAACCAACCATGTCCTACTTGAGGATTTTTGGTTGCAGATGCTATGTACTGAATAATGGGAAGTACCCGCGTACTAAATTTGGTGAAAAATGCTTCAAAGGCACATTCATGGGCTATAGTTACCACAGTCGGGCATATAGGGTCTTCAATAAGAAAACCCTAGTGGTAGAAGAATCAATAAATGTTGTATTTGATGAAGGAAGTTTGCTTAACAACAATTCTTCCAGTGGTATTCTTGAAGATGCAGGTGCACGACTTGAACAGCTGAGTCTGGATGAGACCGCTAAAGATGACGCTCCTACGTACGTCAAAGTTTCCACCTCCACGTCATCTGAAAATGTTGAAGATCAAAATGGAACAAATCTCTTAGAAGAAGGAGAAGCCCAAGAAGTAGTCGAAGCCCCTGACGCCAGACTTCTAGAGCTCCGGCACGTGCGAGATCATCCTAGAGATCAGATCATCGGAGATCCTCGTGTCGGTGTCAGAACTCGAAGAGGTACCATTAACGAACTATTGCATCTTAGCTTCCTGTCACAGGTTGAGCCAAAGAAGATCGATGAGGCGAACAAGGATGCGGCATGGATTCTGGCCATGCAAGATGAACTACATCAATTCGAACGTTGCAATGTTTGGACGCTCGTTCCCAGACCATACAAGCAGAATGTGATTGGCACCAAGTGGATCTTTAGAAATAAGCTGGACGAACATGGGGTCATCATAAAGAACAAGGCAAGGCTGGTGGCTCAAGGTTACAGACAGGAGGAGGGGATTGACTTCGACCAGACCTTTGCACCAGTAGCAAGGCTCGAGGCAATCAGATTGTTCCTGGCGTATGCTTCGCACAAAGGATTCACAGTTTATCAAATGGACGTGAAATCAGCATTCCTGAACGGAGACCTGAAAGAGGAAGTATACGTCGCTCAACCCCCAGGTTTTGTCGATCCTACTTCTCCCAATCATGTCTATTTTCTTAACAAAGCTTTATATGGGTTAAAACAAGCTCCACGAGCTTGGTATGAGACTTTATCTAGTTTTCTTCTAGAGAACAAGTTCTCCAGAGGTAAAATAGATAAAACATTGTTTCTCAGGGAAGTCAAAGGCAAGATTTTGCTGGTGCAAATCTATGTCGATGACATAATATTCGGCTCAACGGACAACAATCTTTGCAAAAAGATTTCTAAACTTATGCAAGGAAAGTTTGAAATGAGCAGTATGGGAGAGCTCAAGTATTTCTTGGGACTTCAAGTGAAACAGTCTGAGGATGGAATCTTCATCTCTCAGACGAAGTTCACAAATGAACTCCTCAAGAAATTCGGTATGAAGAATGCAACCTCTATGAGGACTCCAATGGGATCCACTATGTCTCTGGATAAGGATGAGAAAGGTAAACCTTTCGATGAAACCAAATACAGAAGCATCATTGGATCCCTGCTCTACCTTACTGCCAGTAGACCGGATATTATGTTCTCCACATGTGTCTGTGCCCGATATCAGGTGAACACTAAGGAATCTCACTATGTCGCTGCAAAGCGAATTCTAAGATACCTTAAAGGTACTCCTAATCTTGGCTTGTGGTACCCGAGAAACAATGATGTCGAGCTAATAGACTTTTCAGATGCTGATTTTGCAGGAAGTAGGGATGACAGGAAAAGCACCTCCGGGACGTGTCAATTCCTCGGCAGGAGGCTTATCTCTTGGAACAGCAAGAAACAGAATTGTGTAGCTACCTCCACAGCAGAGTCTGAGTACATCTCGGCAGACAGCTGTTGCGCACAACTCCTATGGATCAGAAACCAGTTAGCCGACTACGACCTTCAGTTCAAAGACATACCAATGTACTGCGACTCCTCCAGTGCAATTGCCATTGCCAACAATCCGGTCTCGCAGAGCAGAACGAAGCATATTGAAGTGCGCTACCACTTCATTCAGGAGCACGTGGAAAACAAGGACATTGTTATGTCCCCACGGACAAGCAGATTGCTGATATATTCACAAAGCCCTTAGACGAGGCCAAGTTCAATCTTTTCAAGACTGAATTGGGGATGCTCAATTATGAGGAATGAAGACTATAGAAGCTCCAGGCTCGTGCACGATCTGAGGGGGAGCAAGAAACTCAAGTGTGAGCACAGATGCAAGAACTGAGGGGGAGGAAGGGGTCAAATGCTACCGACCCCGATTTGCAGAAGACGAAAAGGGGGAGATTACCCTCTCGGCTAAGGCTAAGGTGGCTCCAAACTTGCTCCCAAGAAATTGGTATTGGTAATGGATCACTCACTCAACTCAATTTTAAGCTTATGGTTTTCATTCCCATATGCTCTATTCACCTTAGCTTGTAGGGTTTAGGCTTCTTCAAATAGGGGGAGATTGTTGGGTATTGTATCCATAATGTACCTGATTTGAAGAAGCCCCTGGACAAGCTAAGGTCAATAGACAATGTATTTGATAAAATCTTTCAAGTTGTACTTGCAGCTATTCCACGCTAGGTGCACACCAATGTCAGGGTGCAGTAGGTCAATATACACGGGTCTGCACGACGTAATCCCTCGTTGAGCAGATCAGTGTGTTGACCTACGTGTACTCTCTCTATTGGAGTGCACTTACTTTCAAGTACAGGGCAGGGTTTATGCAAGAGAAGACAAGGAGCAAGGATGGGTCAAGGAGCAGCTCTTGGGAGGAAAGACGAAAATTCGTCTAAGTATAATTCGACGAGAATCACCAAGTGATTCTCGCCGATTCGGCGAGAATCACTAATGATTCTCGCCGAATCGTCGAGAATCATTAGTGATTCTCGCCGACTCTTTCCGGCTACCTCAAAACGGTGCCAAGTAAGATTCGGCGAGAATCACTAGTGATTCTCGCCGAACCCGTCGCTAAGCAGATCATGAACACCAAGTGAAAATCGTTGAGAATCAACAAGTGAATCGTCGAGAATCACCAGTGATTCTCGACGAATTTTACTTGGCGTTTTCTCTGGAAGCTGCTGGACCAGATTCTGCCGCTGGACTATTTTGAACCGGATTTCGGGATTCTTCTTGCGGGTCCCACAACGGTCAAATTAGTAGTATCTACAGTATATATATACGGGTATTTTGAACAGTAGATACACACAGAAAAGAAGCCGAGCACGATAAAACCCTAAAATCGCGAAACTGCTCCGCCGCCGTCGCCGCTCGCGCTAGTCGGTCGCCGCTGTTGATCGCGTTTCTTCCCGATCTCCGGCGACAGAAGCTTAGCCAAGCTTTGAGTCTCATGTGTCTATCCAGAGATCTCTTGTCTCTCGATTTGTTGATCGGGAAAAACTTCCCCGTCCGAATCGATCGAGACGACCGATCCTCGTGTGACCGTTGGAAGACCAATCTAGCTTCGCTACGAAGATTGGATCTCTAAGTTCAGCAGCCGCTCATCATCATAGCCGCCGATCCCGAAGCAAGCCGCCGCTCGTCTTGACGCCACCGGTTCCGGGGAGATCCTTTCCAAGAAAGACCAAGGTTGTAGACTCTTCGTTGACTTCACGAACACGTCGTCGAACAAAGAGGAACACCGTAGTCTCCAAACGAAGTTTGTATCTCGTGTACTTTCTATTTTACTTTTGTTGTAAAGGAACGATTGTTCCGTGTTGTAAGGGTTGGGTGCAACCCGGTTTGTGGGAGTGTTGACTCCTACGTGTGGAAGGGTTCCTTCCGATAGTGCAAGGATTGGATTTCAATCCTGTTGGAGAAGTGACCGAGTCGTCCCTTGTTGGGAGATAGGTCGAAGGGGGAAAGTGGATGTACCCAAGTCGGGGAACCACTATAAATAGCCTGTGTATTCTGTGTGCTGTGCTGTTTGTTTTTATTGTGCAGGTACCGTCTTAAATTCCGCAAATACGCTTCACGTCACCTATTCCCCCCCATAGGTGAACATAGTTGACACTAGGTGGACTTTCATCCGGTGTCAGAACAATGTCAGTGGCGCTCCAATGACCAACGACGGTATCTCATCCTACCCAGCAAGCTCCGACTGCGGAAAACCTCCGACCCAAAATCCTGCCGCGGGCTTGGGCTCGTTGTGCTCCGTCAAATTTTTCACAGCAAGCGGAGCCGGAAAATAGCTACTTGAAAAATGGAGTCATCATGTTTGACGAGGATGAAGCTGCCGCAGTCCGAAAAAGTTTTGGCAATGCACTTGTTGGGCGTGTTGTGGGCAAAACATTTAAATTTGATTTCCTTGCTAAGCAACTTCAAGATAAATGGGGCGCCTATGAGGGATTCCGTATCAATGATCTTGGTTTTGGGTGCTTCATTCTTTTCTTCGCCAACAGAGAGTGCAGAGATTGTGTTTGGTTTGGCGGCCCTTGGCACGTTGCGGTATGCGTCGTCGGCTTGGACTAATGGTCTGAAAATTTTATCTCATCCAAGAACCCAAATATGTATGTCCCAACATGGATTCGCTTCCCGGGCCTTCCGCTTTAGTTTTGGGGGGAAAGAAACTTGCGCCGCATCTCTTTTGTGATAGGCGAGCCACTGTACATATACACCTTCACTAAATCTTTCTCGCGAACCATCTTTGCCCGTGTTTGCGTTTGAAAAAAATCTGGCGAATCCACTACAAGGAGGAGTTTGGGTATCCGACAATGCCACAGGTAATTTCTTCCAAAAAATAATCTATGAGGGAAATCCTTCTCTTTGCTATTAATGCAGTCTTGCTGGACATGGCGACGATCCATGCCCCACTACCCCGGCGGTCGCTGAAAATGATGGAGTAATCTCCGTCGACCCTAAAGCAGGAATTGACGGATGGACTCGCATCCATTCAAGGAAGCCGAAACCAAAAAGCCAACAGCCCCTGAAAAAAATCTGGGTTCAAAAGGGTGTGAAAGGTGCCCATAAGCCTACAACTGAAACAGAGATCCTAAACTCGCCTCCTATTGATGAATTGCTGGCGGAAAATGCCTTGCCACCATCATCCCCTCCAGAAAATGTGAGATGCATTCCTCCAAATACAAGTGTTGTTATCTATCATGATGCCGACGCCCGCGTACAAGCTACAAGATTTGATGTTCTTGTTGTACTTCAGGATGAATATGCATCAGATAGGGAATTTTCGGAATTGGAAAATACCGACAGCTTGGTTGGGGCGCACAATAATGATATCCCAGTGGAAATTGATCAATTGACTCCCTCAGATGAAGATATAACAGAAGATATTCTCCCCAAGAAGAAGTCTGGAAGAATGGGAAAATCACTTCCGTCTAACGAACACCCACTAGAAGACATCCACATAAAAAAGAAAAAGGGCAACCGCAATAATGAACTACAACTTGATCACGTTGATGAAATTGGCTCGCCCAAAAAAACCCCAAAGAAACAAAAAGCAATGGAAGACTACGTTGATGATACTGAGGATGTCGTGCCCCGTGGGCGATCCCGCTCCCGGCATGGCCAAAAGGGTGAGCCCAGCCCCGAACGCACAAGGAAAAAATCTAAAAAGCCACACTCAATTGAGGAATTCCACACCGACGAAGCACCGTGGGAAACCCCTGCACAGAAATGACGGGTCTCATTTTCAGGAATTGTCGGGGGCAAGCAAGCTCACCTCCCGTGGTTACCTCCAGGAGCTTGTTCGAACTAATCGACCAACCGCCATCATCCTGCTTGAAACCCGACGTAAAGATTTTTCACGCCAAGACGTAGACCGACTCATTGGACGGAATTGGAGTTTTGAGGTAGTACCAGCCATCGGTAAATCCGGCAGAATCTGCTTCCTATGACAAGATACCATAATATCAGCAAACAATTTTATCAAAAACAAGCAATTCCTCATCGCCAACATCAGCCTACCATCTGGAATCACATGGAAATTGGGTGCGATCTACGCCAATAAGGACATGCACATGATGCGCCTTGTTTGGGATGAGCTAGCCAAGCTCGATTTGAATGTCCTCACAATTATAGGCGGTGATTTCAACTGTGTTCTGCGGGACACTGAGAAGCGCGATGGTGCTCGGGTCAACATGAACAAAGGTCCACTCGAATTTTCTAAATTTATTTCCCTTTGCAACCTACACGAAATCTCTTTTACAGGTAATCCTTTCACATGGTGTAACAACCAAGATCCAAATGCTTGTGTCCTCTCCAGGCTGGATCGGGTGCTTTTAAATCCGTCCGCACTGCTCTCCTTCTCGAGCTCTATTGTTCATCACCTCCCCAGAATTGCATCCAACCATGCTCCTCTTCTTCTAGAGTTGGATTCCTTGGATATCAAAGCCCTGAAAGCCCAGCTAAGGTTTGAAGAAACTTGGCTGCTCAACCCAAATATTCACCCCATTGCTTTCAATGCTTGGAGTAGGGAAGTTTCTGGTCATCCCAGTAAAATACTAGCAATCAAATGTGGCCGAATGCTCAAGACATTGGCAAAGTGGAACAAGTTCAATGCAAAGGCTGAAAGTGACCGAGCAAAACAGTTGGAGCTACAAATCAAAGACTTGCAAATGCGCGAAGCTAGTTCCCCACTCAACCTTGACGAGCTGCGGGCTTTACGCACTCTCCTCACGGATTATAATGAAATTTAGACCAAGCTGGACACTTGGTGGTGGCAGCGGGCTAAAAATAATTGGCAAACGCATGGCGATCGCAACTCGGCATTCTTCCAAGCCGCTGCGACCCAGCAGAAGCATATTAATAGAATTTTCAGCCTAAAGATTGGGGATAAGTTGGAATCTAATCAAGAAATCATGGAGCAAGAATTTATTAAACATTTCTCCTCCAAATGGTGTATCATTAATAGTACTACAACAACAAACATGCCGACACCTGCTGTCCGCAAGACGGATCTCGAAGCCCAACTTCTCTAAGCCCTGCTTGCCGACAAGGAGATCCATGATGCTGTCTTCTCATTTGGAGCAAACAAAGTGTAAGACCCCCCTCCCCCTTACCAAGGAGGGTATCCGATCTTATGCCCCGAACCGCCGTCTTACAGTGGCACTAACGCACGAGTTAGTCGACACCGGAACACGCCGATTTTGCCGGCTAATACGATCATAAACCTGTAGGCCAATATGAGAAAAGAAGTAATACATAGCAGAGTACAACACAGCTAGTCCACAGTCACAACACATATAGATAAATATATGAAAGGAAAACATCAGTACAAACGAGTACAGGAATAAAATGAAGAGTAATAAGGGCTTATGCCCAGTACATCATATCAAATCTCTCTCTCAACTCTAAACAACGAAAGATATCTATCATCACCAAGTCATCCCACCTGAGGCAACTCTGCAGTAGTAGTAGGTGGTGGTGGTATCAGCTCCTCACGTCCTGCCATCTCGTCTTGCTGGTCGTACTGGTGCTCCATCTACTCGAGCTCCTAAAAATAGTTTGGTCACCGACCATTAGTCAAAAAGACTAAGTCGTTTCCACCACAGCTCGCCCCGCAACTCCTAGGCACCGTGCGGGAGGACGAAGCGAAGGACAACAAGGGGTATCAAGAGTAAACAGGTGGCAGTGCCACTATACTAACAAATATAAGAGGTGTAGTAGTAGTTCTACTCTAGCAGTTCTATGTAAGAAGTACAAGTGCAGTAATGAAGTATAAAACTGAAGTAAGAAAAGTGCAGTACGGTAAAGTAAGTAAAGAACTGAAAGTAAGAGCAGGAAAATAAAACTATGCTACCACTACTCTACCATCACAAATCGTACCTTAACTTATAAAAATGCCCATACAAATTTATAAGTTAGGGTTTCCAGAAAATTTAACTTATCATATAAAAGAGCTCATACTAATTTATATGATAAGAATCTATGAAGCGTATGACCTAATATGAATGAAAGTTTATGATGCAATTTATGCACAAGCAAGTGCAACTTACACACAACGACTCCGTGATCACAGACCTT
Source organism: Platanthera guangdongensis (assembly GCA_039583875.1). Classification (NCBI taxonomy): domain Eukaryota; kingdom Viridiplantae; phylum Streptophyta; class Magnoliopsida; order Asparagales; family Orchidaceae; genus Platanthera; species Platanthera guangdongensis. Next base: position 3,563,514 of record CM077159.1, read on the forward strand.
TAGTTCCCACTTTTTGAGAGCTAGCTTCACTCTCGGGTACCACCGCTGTGGCTACGGCAGCAGCGGAGCGGGCATCTCCACTTCTAGGCCGGTATGCACACTACCAAACCTTAGACCCCTCTCATACGCCTCTGTACACATCCAAGGTGCACTCTAGAGTCTATGCGTACGTACTTTGCTGACAACCCGTCAGTTTTGTTGGGTCGGGTGTGTGTTATCGGGGATCGTCCTCCAGACAGCAGTGTAAAACAACCCACTGAACCCTCAAACCCTCACGCCCGCCTGGTGAACCGTACTGCCATCGGTGTGACGAACGGCCAGTACCGCATGCCCCGCCACTAAATTTATGCACATGCAAGTATTTCATCCCGAGCCTTCAGCTCGCAGGACCAACCTGTCCTGAATCCCTCAAACCCTACACGGGTGAGCATTTATCACAATTCCTTCAACCCTACACGGGTGAGAACACACAATAGTGCATTTATTCCAAATCCCTCAAACCCTACACGGGCGAGAATGAACCACAATGTCCTAACCTATTAGACTACTATTGTCTATGGATTATTATACTTAGTGATTTAAGGTTAATCCCTGGACTACCCAGGGTATACCCGGTGAAGGGCTCTCAGGGGCACTAGGAACTACGATAGGATTACGCCCAAAGCTCCCTTTCTCAAGGATATTTACTTTAGTTTATGGCTACCCAAAATTCACCTCCAGCTCTCATTATTACTCTTGAGTGATCCTAATGACTTAAGGTGTTCTCAGAAGGGCAACGGTCTTCCGCCGGCCTCCACTCCAGTTGCTATCCAAGGGCTTGCACTTTAATCTCACCGCTAAGACAACTCTACCCACCGGGGTCATATTCCAATTGAAGTCTCTAGCTCATTTATTGATCTATCCCCCGGTGGTCCTTATAACATGACCTACTTACACTATGCGTAACCCATGACCTAATACCACCCCGAAATGGAACTTCCAATTCCTTGGGCCACCTACCCCTAAGTATTTATCCTAGGATGGTATGGACTAAGGAAGTGAGCCTATTGATTTTTTATAATTTTCCTAAGTCATTAAGGCCTCTAATTAAATCATTTAATTAATCCCCTAGGTCATTTAATACATAGAGTATGACAATTTATAATCCAATGACCTAAGCAATTTTTCCTAAGTTATATCGTGGTGAAATATTGCTGTCTACCAAAATTTATAATTTTCCTGTAAATATTTCTATTTATTCCTTAATTTATACAAAATTCACACAATTATCATTTTCTAAATGAAGTATAAGAAATACATCACTAAATATTCTAGTAAAATTACAAAGCATAACTATCATTAATTTAAGGCTAATGGAAGAGTTGCATCAACCTCCACAATGTAATGGCCTACAAATTTCAATTCTTAATAATTTACCAAAATGTCATTATAAGGTTTTAAAAATTATTGAGTACTCCATAAATGCTGGGAAAATTATACAAGGTTATTCATACTAAGATATATCACCAAGAAATTTTTCAAAATTTTATACCAAGTAATTTCACCAATTTACTAATTAAATAAAATGAGGGTAAAAAGGTAATTTCCACATATCTCCTATCAAAATTCTTCAAACAGAGACATAAAAATTTTCAGAAGTTATATCTAACATTATATTTACCTAGACAAAAAATGGGGATTTTATATCAATGATAGACCTATTTTTGCATTTATTTTTCAAAAGTTCTAATATACCAAAAATTCCAAATAATGGGATTTTTGCTTCCAAAAATCCCATTATTACAATGTGCGGTATAATTCACCCTAATGAGCCTCTGAAATCAATATCATGATTTTTTGGATGTTCCAATTAGGCTTAATACACAATATTTCAAAATTGGCTATTTGCACCTCAAGTCTATATATAATCAACTCATGCAAGTGAGTTTACCAAACATGCAGTGGTCCAAATGTGCTGCAATTTTTACCATGCACATGAATAGTCCCTAAGGACATGCCACCAAAATTTGGGGCCATTTGGAGTGATCATTTATTAAATTTGTGTATTATGAATAAACCTATAGAAAAAGTTTTCCCAAAAATTCTCAATTCTTGGCAGGGGCTAAATATGCCCTAAACATGCATGCACCCAAACTTTGGGGCCATGTTGATTACTGGTTTGGCTTGGGCATCAAATTGAAGTTCTGCCCTTGCCTAGGACCAGTCCTAGGAAAACTGACCAACAGGGCAGTATACTGCTCCAAATTACATGATTATGGTGGCAAATTAAAGTTAAGAGGTTAAGCTACAAATTTCATTTAAGGAGCATGACCTGAAAATGCCTCTAATAGTCCTAAAATAGCCATGCAATATTACTGAAATAGTGTGACAGATATCATAATATGCTATAGTTTATAATTTGATTTAATTTATATCGGCTGCATGAATCTTGAAGCTTAATCGACGGGATCCGGTCATCGTCCCCAAACAGCCAACGGTCCAGATTGAATCTGGCTGGGCCACCTTGCCTGTCTATTTCCGGCCAACTGAGCCACCACCACCGCAGGCGAATGTCTCCACCACCTTCACTGAGGTGGCGGCTAGCGGTATCCGGCGATGAGGCCGCCGGAATTGGCTCCTCCGGCGAGCCCGAGTAAGAAGTGTAGAACCCCGTATTTGCAGGTTTTGGATTCTAAGCTTTTGGAGTGGTTTGAACTCTTGGTGGCCAATTTTGTCCTAGCCCTTGGAATATATTAGTAGGGGGAGGAAAAATCTGCCTCCCCCAGTGGCCCCTTTTTGGGGAGCGGGTGCAGCAAGTTGGCATGCACCCGCCCCGGCCCGGTGGACGCAGTTTGGCGAGGGCGAGACCGGCACGAGGCCGGGCTCTCGCACAGCCTCGCGGGTAGGCAGGGGCGAGACCGGCCCGGCCCGGGTTCTCGCCCCGCCTCGCTGGTAGGCGGGTCGAGACCGGCCCGACCCGAGTTCTCGCCCCGCCTTGCGGGTAGGCGGGGCCGAGACCAGCCTGACCTGGGTTCTCGCCCCGCCCCGCGGGTAGGCGAGGGCAAGACCGACCCAGCCCGGGTTCTCGCCCCGCCTTGCGGGTAGGTGGGGGCGAGACCAGCCAGATCCGAGTTTTCGACCCGCCCCGTGGGTAGGCGGGGGCGAGACCGACCCGAGCTGGGTTCTCGCCCCGCCTCGCGGGTAGGCGGGGGCGAGACCGGCCCGGCCCGGGTTCTCACCCCGCCTCGCGGGTAGGCGGGGGCGAGACCGACCCGGTTCGGGTTCTCGCCCCGCCTCGCTGGTAGGCGGGGGCGAGACCGGTCCGGTCCGGGTTCTCTCCCTGCCTCGCGGGTAGGCGGGGGCAAGACCGGCCCGGCCCGGGTTCTCGCCCTGCCTCGCGGCTTGGCGGGGGCGAGACCGGCCCGGGGCCGGGTTCTCCCCCCGCCCTGTGGTTTGGCGGGGTCTCGCCCCTGCCCCCTGCTCCGCGGTTCTTCGGGGGTCACCTGCCCGTCTCGGGTACCCGGGGAGATGAGGGGTTTGGCTCCTCCCGTCCTTGGACCCCTTTTTTGGTCATGCTTTTACCGTCTTGCCCTCAGGGAGGAATTACCCCTTTACCCCACGGCGTGGCTGTTTTCTATTGGCCCAAACTCTTTTGGCCCGAGGAACATTTCAGTCATTTTGGTCCATGGGATTTGGAAAACTATAAATAGACCCTTATGGGTGCCTTGGAGAGCATCACTTCTTCACTCTCTCTTCATCCTCCAAGGCACCCTAGCTCAGCATTGGCTACGGAGGGGGAGACCTCAAAGGTCTTCTGGGTGTGAGGTGGGACCTCCGCGCTAGAGCCGAGGGTCTGTTTATAGCTTCTTGATCTTTGGTCCGTGACGTTCCTCCGGGTGTAGTAGGTGTGAGGTCACTGCTTTCTAGGGACCCCGAACTCCACAGAGGTCATTTTTGGCTTCAACACTTTTGTTGCGGTGAGCGTGGAGAGTGACCAGCACAGAATATCTCGGGAGAGTGTCATGACTGGAGGTCAGGGAGGTAGTGATGATCTCGGCGAGCTCCCCAGCCCAAGACCCTTTGTGGGGAGGCAAGAGTTCATGACCTTCATCCAGGGAATCATGGAGATGCTGCAAAGAATTGCTCCTCAGGGTGGCAGCTCCACCCCGACCCTCCAGGAGCTAGCTCCCCCCCCCCCTCTCGAAGAGTCGACTCCCATGGGTCTTGGAGAGATGACCCCAGCGGGGGGAGAAGGAAGTGCACCTGGAAGAAGGCCAGGGAAGGAGTGGATGGGAGATGGGGTCGAGCGAGACCTCACCGGCCCGGACTTGTTCTCCAGCCCGGCGAGTGCCAACCTCCCAGGCGAATAGGTCGTGTGAGTAGAAGTGGCGAGACCACCCCTTAGGGGGTGGCCCTTCAGCGAGCTAATCATCTCAGCTCCCGTTTCCGAGGGGTTCAGAGAGCCAGACATGGCTTACTATACCGGGAAGGATGACCCCGTCCAACATCTGTAGTGGTTCGAGGATGCCGTCTCCATCAGCCCGATGATGGATGCCTTCAAGTGTCGTCTCTTTGCGATCACGTTGAAGGAGAAGGCAAGGGACTGGTTCCATCAACTCCCTCCAAGGTCGATCTATGGGTTCGAGGACTTGAGCCAGAGCTTTCAATTTTACTTCTCCACCTCCAAGAAGAGGAAGAGGAGTCCTGAGTCCATCTTCCTGATAAGGCAAGGGGCCGAGGAGTCATTGGCCCGTTACGTAGACAGGTTCCAAGAGGAGATCCTGGAGGTCCAAGAGATGCCAGGGTATGCCCTCTAGATGGCATTCACGGTGGGGGTTGCGCGAGGGGTTCTTCAAGATGAGCCTTACTCGAAAGGCCCCCCTTTCTTTTGAGGAGCTGATGGAAAGGGCGGCTGAGGAGATATCCATGGAGGCGGCCAACCCGGTATTCGTCAAGAAGTTGGCGAAGCTAACAGAAATGGAGTCAAAGGAGCAAGGTGACTTGAGACATCAGGAAGGAAGAAGGAGAGAGGAGCGGAGAGCTCAAGAGGGTCCAGAGCCAGGTTGGAGGCAGCAGGGAGGACCTGTTCAGGGTCCAGGAAGAGGTTACGTCCAAGATGGGGGGAACTTACATGGGGGTCAAGGGAGGTTCAACTTCCAGAGGCAAGCCCCTAGGCAGCTCCTTCCCCCACCACAACAAGCAATGGAGATTGGTCGAAGGGAGAGGAGGAACCGCTAGGGAAGGAGAAGGGTCAGGGTAGAGGTACCGTACTGTGACTTCCACCAGGTGGAGTGGCACGCCACAGCTACCTGCCCCGAGTTCCTGGAAGTGGGGGGGGGGGGGGGGGCGAGAGGCCCTACCCAGCCACAGCCACCAGTGTGGGTTGAAGAGGTTCTGCCCAGAGAAGGAGGAGATGATGTGTGTGAGGATCGGGTCGATGTTGGACCCCGCGGCGGTATAGCGGTGATCCATGGTAGAGTGGGGATCGAGGCCACTTGGAAGGCAAACCTCCATGTCATGTACCGACGGAGCGTCACCTCAACATCCCAGACACTGCCCCAGGAGGAGAAGATCACCTTCTCGGTGAAGGACCTGTCGGATCATGATGATCCGTTTTGCAATACGCTGGTCAACCAGACGGCCATCGAGGGCTACACCGTGTCCCGAATCTTGGTTGACAACAGAAGCTCCGTCAATGTCATTTTCAAGAAGGCGTTTGACGAGATGAAGGTAGAGCCAAGGAGGGTGTTGGCCTCGGACGGACCCTTGTTCGGATTTTCAGGAGAAAGGAAGGAGGTCGAAGGTCGAGTAGGACTCCAAGTAAAGTTGGGATGGGCTTCAAGGAACTGTCGGTTCGTCATTGTTGACGCTCCAAGCAGCTACAATGCCATCTTCGGAAGGCCCCTCATTAGCGCCTTCCGCTGCGTGCCATCTTCCTTCCACCAATGCCTCAAGTTCAGCTTCAGAGGGATCCAGGTCAGAGTCAAGGGAGACTCTAGGATGGCAAGGCAGTGCTACGTCACGGCCGTCAACACCATCACTTGGTTGGCCAGGGCGGAGGAGATGGAAAGGATCATGCAAAGCCTGAGCAGGATGGAAGTGTCCGGCGAGAAGGAGGCGGATGACGACCATCGGGCCCAGACCCCCTGAGGAATCCTCGCTTCGACAGAGTCCTGTATGTATCGTATGTTGGAATGAGTCCGACCCGCAACCAACTGAGTCGGGGGGGGGGGGGGGGGGGGGGGTCATGTAACACATCTATTTCCGCGTTTGAGGTTGTAAGATTTGGTAAGGTTCAATTGAGATGCCTAGTCATTTTGCTCCGAGACGGTCCCGCTGCCCAGACTCTCACTAGCTGGGCAGGGCCGGTGGTACCTCTCGTGGATGCCTAGTTGTCTCACCTCGAGATGGATTCCGCTGCCAGGCTCTCATCTAGCTGGCATGGCAGGTTGATCTCTCGGAGGGTTGGTAGGTCTCACCTCGGGATGGATTCCGCTGCCAGGCTCTCATCTAGCTGGCAGGGCAGGTTGATCTCTCGGAGGGTGGGTAGGTCTCACCTCGACATGGATTACACTGCGAGGTTCTCATCTAGCTGGCAGGGCAGGTTGATCTCTCATAGGGTGGGGTAGGTCTCACCTCGAGATGGATTCCGCTGCCAGGCTCTCATCTAGCTGGTAGGGCAGGTTGATCTCTCAGAGGGTGGGTAGGTCTCACCTCGAGATGGATTCTGCTGCCAGGTTCTCATCTAGCTGACAGGGCAGGTTGATCTCTCGGATGGTGGGTAGGTCTCACCTCAAGATGGATTCTACTGTCAGTCTCTCATCTAGCTGGCAGGGCAGGTTGATCTCTCGGAGGGTGGGGTAGGTCTCACCTTGAGATGGATTCAGCTGTCAGGCTCTCATCTAGCTGACAGGGCAGGTTGATCTCTTAGAGGGTTGGTAGGTCTCACCTCGAGATGGATTCCGCTGCTAGGCTCTCACCTAGCTGGCAGGGCAGGTTGATCTTACGGAGGGTGGGGTAGGTCTCACATCAAGATGGATTCCGCTGCCAGGCTCTCATCTAGCTGGCAGGGCAGGTTGATCTCTCGGAGGGTGGGTAGGTCTCACCTCGAGATGGATTCCGCTGCGAGGCTCTCACCTAGTTGGTAGGGCAGGTTGATCTCTCGGAGGGTACGGTAGGTCTCACCTCGATATGGATTCTGCTATCAGGCTCTCACCTAGCTGGCAGGGCAGGTTAATCTCTCGGAGGGTGGGGTAGGTCTCACCTAAAGATGGATTCCGCTGCCAGGATCTGATCTAGCTGGCAGGGCAGGTTGATCTCTTGGAGGGTGGGGTAGGTCTCACCTCGAGATGGATTCCGCTGCAGGCTCTCATCTAGCTGGTAGGACAGGTTGATCTCTCGGAGGGTGGGGTAGGTCTCACCTCGAGATAGATTCCGCTGTCAGGCTCTCATCTAGCTGGCAAGGCAGGTTGATCTCTCGGAGGGCGGGTAGGTCTCACCTCGAGATAGATTCCGCTGCCAGGCTCTCACCTAGCTGGCAGGGCATGTTGATCTTACGGAGGGTGGGGTAGGTCTCACATCGAGATGGATTCCGCTGCCAGGCTCTCATCTAGCTGGCAGGGCAGGTTGATCTCTCGGAGGGTGGGTAGGTCTCACCTCGAGATGGATTCCGCTGCGAGGCTCTCATCTAGTTGGCAGGGCAGGTTGATCTCTCGGAGGGTGCGGTAGGTCTCACCTCGAGATGGATTCCGCTATCAGGCTCTCACCTAGCTGGCAGGGCAGGTTGATCTCTCGGAGGGTGGGGTAGGTCTCACCCCAAGATGGATTCCGCTGCCAGGCTCTGATCTAGCTGGCAGGGCAGGTTGATCTCTTGGAGGGTGGGGTAGGTCTCACCTCGAGATGGATTCCGCTGCCAGACTCTCATCTAGCTGGCAGGGCAGGTTGATCTCTCGGAGGGTGGGGTAGGTCTCACCTCGAGATGGATTCCGCTGTCAGGATCTCATCTAGCTGGCAGGGCAAGTTGATATCTCGGAGGGCGGGTAGGTCTCACCTCGAGATAGATTCCGCTGCCAGGCTCTCACCTAGCTGGCAGGGCAGGTTGATCTCTCGGAGGGTGGGGTAGGTCTCACTCCGAGATGGATTCCGCTGCCAGGCTCTCATCTAGCTGGCAGGGCAGGTTGATCTCTTGGAGGGTGGGGTAGGTATCACCTCGAGATGGATTCCGCTGTCAGGCTCTCATCTAGCTGGCAGGGTAGGTTGATCTCTCGGAGGGTGGGTAGGTCTCATCTCGAGGTGGTTTCCGCTGCCAGACTCTCACTAGCTGGCAGGGCAGGCGTACCTCCCGTGGATGCCCAGTTTTTTACCCGGAGGGGGTCTCGCCACCTAGGCTCCCATAGCTGGAATGGCAGGTTGACCCCTCCGGGGGGTGAAGTATTTTTTACCCGGAGGGTGTCTCGCCACCCAGGCTCCCATAGCTGGCATGGCAGGTTGACCCCTCCAGGGGGTGAAGTATTTTTTTACCCGGAGGGGGTCTCGCCACCCAGGCTCCCATAGCTAGCATGACAGGTTGACCCCTCCGGGGGGTGAAGTATTTTTTACCCGTAGGGGGTCTCGCCACCCAGGCTCCCATAGCTGGCATGGCAGGTTGACCCCTCTGGGGGGTGAAGTATTTTTTACCCGGAGGGGGTCTCGCCACCCAGGCTCCCATAGCTGGCATGGCAGGTTGACGCCTCCGGGGGGTGAAGTATTTTTTACCCGGAGGGGGTCTTGCCACCAAGGCTCCCATAGCTGGCATGGAAGGATGACCCCTTCGGGGGGTGAAGTATTTTTTACCCGGAGGGGGTCTCGCCACCCAGGCTCCCATAGCTGGCATGACAGATTGACCCCTCCGGGGGGTGAAGTATTTTTTACCCGGAGGGGGTCTCGCCACCCAGACTCCCCGGAGAGGCGCGCAAGAAAATTACACTCAGTGAATACGTTGGGTTGGATGTTTTTTTCCGAGCTTGTGCCAACCTCGAAAAGAGAGGGGATTGTGTACAACCCCGTATTCGCAGGTTTTGGATTTTAAGCTTTTAGAGTGGTTTGAACTCTTGGTGGCCAATTTTGGGGAGCGGGTGCCCTTGGAATATACTAGTAGGGGGAGGAAAAATCTGCCTCCCCCAGTGGCCCCTTTTTGGGGAGCGGGTGCGGCAAGTTGGCAGGCACCCGCCCCGGCCCGGTGGACGCAGTTTGGCGAGGACGAGACTGGCACAGGGACGGTCTCTCTCTCAGCCTCGTGGGTAGGCGGGGGCGAGACCGGCCCGACCCGGGTTATCGCCCCGCCTCGCGGGTAGGCGCGGGAGAGACCGGCCCGACCCGGGTTCTCGCCCCGCCTCGCGGGTAGGCGGGAGGTGGGGGGGGGGGGGGGGAAGACCGGCATGGCCCGGGTTCTCGCCCCGCCCCGTGGGTAGGCGGGGGCGAGACCGTCCCGGTCCGGGTTCTCGCCCCGCCTCGCGGGTAGGAGGGGGCGAGACCGGCCCAGTCCGGGTTCTCGCCCTGCCCCGCGGGTAGGAGGGGGTGAGACCGGCCCGGCCCGGGTTCTCGCCCCGCCTCGCGGGTAGGCGGGGGCGAGACCGGCCCGGCCCGGGTTCTCGCCCCACCTCGCAGGTAGGCGGGGGCAAGACCGGCCCGGTCCGGGTTCTCGCCCCACCTCGCGGGTAGGCGGGGGTGAGACCGGCCCGGTCCGGGTTCTCGCCCCGCCTCGCGGGTAGGCAGGGGCGAGACCGGCCCGACCCGGGTTCTCACCCCGCCTCGCGGCTTGGCGGGGGCGAGACCGGCCCGTGGACGGGTTCTCCCCCCGCCCTGTGGTTTGACAGGGTCTCTCCCCTGCCCACCTGCTCCACAGTTCTTCAGGGGTCACTTGCCCGTCTCAGGTACCCGGGGAGATGAGGGGTTTGGCTCCTCCCGTCCTTGGACCCCTTTTTTGGTCATGCTTTTACCGTCTTGCCCTCGGGGAGGAATTACCCCTTTACACCCCGGCGTGGATGTTTTCTATTGGCCCAAAGTCTTTTGGCCCGAGGGGCATTTCGGTCATTTTGATCCATGGGATTTGGAAAACTATAAATAGACCCTTAGGGGTGCCTTGGAGAGCATCACTTCTTCACTCTCTCTTCATCCTCCAAGGCACCCTAGCTTAGCATTGGCTATGGAGGGGGAGACCTCAAAGGTCTTCTGGGTGTGAGGTGGGACCTCCGCGCTAGATCCGAGGGTCTGTTTCTAGCTTCTTGATCTTTGGTCCGTGACGTTCCTCCGGGTGTAGTAGGTGTGAGGTCACCCCTTTTTAGGGACCCCGAACTGCATAGAGGTCATTTTTGGCTTCAACAAGAAGTAAAACTCGGAATTTTCTCATTTTCCTCTCATGGTATCGGGCTCAATTGAGCCCGATGTCTCTCCCTAAAGATCTAGAAGGCTAGTACGAGTAGAGGGGAGGCGAAACAGAGCCGAATGGCGGCACGACCGCGAGGTTGGCGGCGGTTGGCCATGGATGAGCTGCTCCGGCGATCTCCTGCTCAAAATCCCGATTCTCCACCAAAAGCTTTGCTCCAGGACTCGTTCTCCACTCGATTCTACCCTCTGAAAATGATGGTGTGGTCTGTTTGAGCTGGAAGTGGCTGTATAGGGAGATACAACCAAGGTGAGCTCGGTTTGGGGCTTTGGAGGATTCACCATTGGTGCCAAGTGGCCACCATGCTGCCAAATTCTCTGGAATTCACTGAGGAGGCCAGCCAACATAATTTTGGGGCAGAAGGAACCAAGGCCAAGTGGCCTCCACCACTTTTCCTCTTCTCACACCTCTTATCTCTCCTAAAATTCTCACTTTAACCTCATGCATGTGTCCCTCTATTCAAAACCAGAGGGTAGGGGTGGTCATTGACCACTTAGCTGGTTATGGACCAAGTTTGGTGGGCTTGGCCCAAGGGGAGTGGACTTAGCTCTCATTTTCTCCTTTAGGTTAATTAGGTTGACTTGGGTTGACTTGGTCAACCATGATGAGTGGGCTGACCCCACTTGGTGGTCATGGGTCTAAGGGCACCACCCAACTTGGTTTGGGTCAATGTGGTGCCCTACTTGGGCTAATTTGGCCTATAGGTATATGTTTGACAAAATTAGGGCCATGATTGACTTTGGTCAACTAGGGTCAAAGGTTTGACCTAATGGCATGCCCTAGGGTCCACTTAGATTGTTTTAGGGTTAGGGCAATGTGGTGGGGTCATGGTGTGGCTAGGGTTCCTATTTAGGCTAGTTTGACCTAGTTTGACTTTGGCCCCTTAGTGGGCCCCACATGGCTACAACCCACTACCTAGGGTCAAACCTAGCTAAATTCCCTATCACCCACCCCATGCCTAACCTAATATAAGTTGAGGGGGTTTAGAAGTAACATGTGATGTTACAAATCCCAATTAACAAGAAAATAATTTCGTCCACGAAATTTAAGTTCGGGTCTACGAGGTTCTACTTGCAAGAATTATAAGAACTTTAAATGTATAACTAAAGTATACCTGAAGTGAACAACTCCGGGTGTCGTTCCAACATTAGATCCCTCGGCTCCCAGGTGTGCTCCTCCTGTCCATGATTGGACCACAACACCTTCACGAGAGGGACCTTCTTCTTCCGCAACACACAGACATCTGTATCATCAATCCGGATCGGCTCCAATCTGACGGATCTATCTGGCGCTATCGGACCGACTGTAGTAGTAACGTGCTGCTCTGGCCATAGGAGAGCTCTTCGCAAGGAAGAGACATGGAAGACGTCGTGTAGGGTACCCAACTCCGGTGGCAGCTGCAGTCGGTAAGCTAAGGGGCCGATCCGCTCCAGGATCAAGTATGACCCCATATATCGAGGACTGAGCTTCTTGTGCCTCTGCACCCGAGAGACACCGTGTACCGGACGTATCTTCAAGAAAACTCTGTCTCTAACCTGGAACTCCACCTTCCGGTGCCGAGCATCATAATAGTTCGCCTGTCTACTCTGGGCCTCTAGCATCTGATCCCTGATCAAACGAACCTGAGCCTCCATATCCTCCACATAATCAGAACCCAGAGCCTCGGTATCCACATCCTGAACCCATGACAGCGGTGTCTGGCACTTCCTCCTGTAAAGTGCCTCATATGGAGCCATCCTCATGCTAGCCTGGTGGCTGTTATTGTAGGAAAACTCGATCAATGGTAGCAACCTCTCCCAAGGCTTCCTCGTATCCAATATGCATAGACGGAGTAGATCCTCCATGGTCCGGATGGTCCGCTCGGTCTGCCCGTCAGTCTGCAGGTGGAAGGCAGTACTAAAAGTAAGCCGAGAGCCTAAGTAAGCGTGCACAGCCCTCCACTCGCTCAAAGTGAGCCGACCATCACGGTCCGAAACAATCGTCCTGGGGATGCCATGGTATCTGACAAACTGCTCCACGAATAATCTCACCAAAACTGCAACTAGAGCATTCTTCCTGACTGGAATAAAGCGCGCCACCTTGGTCAGTCTGTCTACTATGAACCATATAGAATCATGCCCAGAGTGGGAGCGAGGTAGTCCGTGCACAAAGTCCATAGCAATGTCCTCGAACTTCCACTCTGGGACTGACAATGGCTGTAATAAACCTCCCGGGCTCTTGTATTCCGCCTTAACGCGCTGGCACGTCTCACAATGTGTCACAAAGTGGGTGATCTCCCTCTTCATCCCAGGCCAATACATAGTCCTCCGTAAATCTGCCCACATCTTGGTGATGCCGGGATGCACTGAATATCTGGAGCAATGTGCCACTCTAAGTATATCATCCCGGATACCGCCCCCTGCTGGTATATAAACGCGTCCATGGAAGCGAAGGAGATCATCCTACAGCGTGTAATCCTCAACCTTGCCCCTTTCCAGGGCACTGAAAATCGACTCAAATGTAGCATCCAGCCTCTGATGCGCCATAATGCGCTCCTGAATGTCATCATCACTGATTAAAGAGCTCAGGTACTCTCGGTATCCAACTGGTTCGACCTCAAAAACTATAGTAATATACATGTCGTCCATCACCTGTATCAGCTCCATAGCCATCACCTGGTGCTCCGGTCCAGAGGTGCCGTCCCTCCTGCTCAATGCATCTGCTACTGTGTTTGCCTTCCCCGAGTGGTAGTGAATCTGGTAATCATAGTCACAGATAAACTCTAGCCATCTTCTCTATCGCAGGTTTAGGTCCTTCTGCGTATTGATGTACTTGAGATTCTTATGATCTGAGAAAATATCACAATGAATCCTACACAGATAGTGCTGTCATATCTTTAGTGCAAATATTACAGCCCCGAGCTCCAAATCGTGTACCGGATAGTTATGCTCGTGCTTCTTCAACTGTCTTAAAGCATAATCGATAACATGTCCGTGCTGCATCAGTACAGTACCCATCCCTTCGTACGAGACATCCGTGTAAATCTGAAATCCCTCACTCCCAGATGGGAGTGCAAGGATAGGGGATGAGATAAGTTGGTCCTTCAACTCCTGAAATGTCGTCTCGCACTGCTCTGTCCATGTAAACTCTGCATCCTTCCTCGTCAAGGTCGTGAGGGGAAGTGCTATCCTCGAGAACCCCTCCATGAACTTATGATAGTAACCTGCTAATCCCAAGAAACTGCGAATGTCGGATGCTATCTTCGGCCGCGGCCAATCCCTCACTGTCTCTATCTTGGCTGGATCCACCGCCAATCCAGCTCCACGGATCATATGCCCCAAGAAGGCTACCTCCTGTAGCCAGAACTGGCACTTCGAAAACTTTGCATACATCTGGGACTCCCTCAGTCTCTGCAAAACCTGTGTCAAATGCTCTGTATGCTCCTCCTGAGTCCGGGAATAGATCAAAATATCATCGATGAATACAATCACGAAGCGGTCCAAGAAGGGCTCGAATACACAGTTCATTAGACTCATGAATGCGGCAGGGGCATTCGTGAGCCCAAAAGGTATCACCGTGAACTCGTATAACCCATAACGTGAGCTGAAAGCCATCTTCGGGATGTCTTCTTTTTGGATGCGCATCTGATAGTAACTAGATCTCAAATCCAGCTTAGAAAACCAGAAGGCCCCCTGAAGCTGATCAAATAATTCGTCTATCCGAGGTAGTGGATAGATATTACGGACCGTCAACCAGTTCAGCTCCCTGTAATCTATGCACAACCGCAATGATCCGTCTTTCTTATTTACAAAGAGAACTGGTGTTCCCCACGGTGACGAGCTCGGCCGCACAAATCTTGAGTCCACAAGCTCCTGAAGCTGAGTCCTGAATTCTGCCAACTCTTTGGGAGCCATCCTGTAAGGTGCCCGAGACACTGGCCTTGCCCCCGGCACCAACTGAATCCTGAAATCCAAGTCCCGAGCTGGTGGTAGTCTGGGCAATTTCTCCGGGAATACATCGGAGAAATCCCGAACCACCGGGATATCTGCTATAGAACTCTCTACTTCCACCATCTCGAAGCAGATGAGGTACACATCTTCCCCCTGCTCATAGGCCTTGACAGCCGGTACAAAAGATAATGATAGATAGGGGATAGGTCGGATACCTTAAATAGTAATGTAGGAGCCTCCATGCCTGAGCGTGATCCTCTTACAGGGGCAGTCGATCTGGGCATAGTTCCAATGAAGCCAGGTTGTGTAGGGTACCCAACTCCGGTGGCAGCTGCCGTCGGTAAGCTAAGGGGCCGATCCGCTCCAGGATCAAGTATGGCCCCGTGTATCGAGGACGGAGCTTCTTGTGCCTCCGCACCTGAGAGACACCGTGTACCGGACGTATCTCCAAGAAAACTCTGTCTCCAACCTGGAACTCCACCTTCCGGTGCCAAACATCATAATACTTCGCATGTCTACTCTAGGCCTCTAGCATCTGATCCCTGATCAAACGAACCTGAGCCTTCGTATCCTACACATAATCAGAACCAAGAGCCTTGGCATCCACATCCTGAACCCATGACAGCGGTGTCCGGCACTTCCTCCCGTAAAGTGCCTCATATGGAGCCATCCTGATGCTTGCCTGGTGGCTATTATTGTAGGAAAACTCGATCAATGGTAGAAACCTCTCCCAAGGCTTCCCCGTATCCAATATGCATAGGCGGAGTAGATCCTCCATGGTCCGGATGGTCCGCTCGGTCTGCCCATCGGTCTGCGGTTGGAAGGCAGTACTAAAAGTAAGCCGAGAGCCTAAGTAAGTGTGCACATCCCTCCACTCGCTCTAAGTGAACCGACCATCACGGTCCGAAACAATCGTCCTGGGGATGCCATGGTATCTGACAAACTGCTCCACGAATAATCTCACCAAAACTGCAACTGGAGCATCCTTCCTGACTGGAATAAAGCGTGCAACCTTGGTCAGTGTGTCTACTATGACCCATATAGAACCATGCCTAGAGTGGGAACGAGGTAGTCCGTGCACAAAGTCCATAGCAATGTCCTCGAACTTCCACTATGGGACTGACAATGGCTGTAATAAACCTCCCGGGCTCTTGCATTCCACCTTAATGCGCTGGCACGTCTCACAATGTGTCACAAAGTGGATGATCTCCCTCTTCATCCCAGGCCAATACATAGTCCTCCGTAAATCTGCCCACATCTTGGTGATGCCGGGATGCACTGAATATCTGGAGCAATGCGGCTCTCTAAGTATATCATCTCGGATACCGCCCCCTGCTGGTATATAAACGCGTCCATGGAAGCGAAGGAGATCATCCTGCAACGTGTAATCTGTTGGATCCCTAGTTGATTTGGGCTAGGTTCACTAACTTAGGATGTGAACCAACATGTATAGCCAGGGTCAAATTTTTATCCTAGAGTCTAGGCCAAGTCCTTAGAGTCAATATCAGATGGACCAGCTATCAACAAGACCATCAAAGACTCAAGACTTAGAAGATTTCAAGACTAAGTAAAATGAGTTCGACATTCGTCGAACTCAGTTCGACGAAAGCCGTTCTCAGCTCGACGATCTTGAGATAATTCTTTGAGCTGAGCTCGACGATCTGCATTCTCTGTTCGATGAAAATTGGGACACTTCAACAAACTAAAGTCAGGGTAACTCCAGGTTTTTCTAAGTCCAACTTCAGGCTTTGGTCGACAAACAAGATTCTGAGCTCGACGAACTTGGACCTCAAGTTCACAACTTCTCAGGTCGACGAAGTCAACTTCTCAGGTCGACGAACTCAGTACTCTACTCGACAAATTCTGGAATCAGAGCATTTGTGTCGACACTTAGGGCATATGTCGAGACCAACTTATGTCGACACCAGAAGAGTTGTGTCGACACCAAGATTATTTGTTGATGCCAACTTATGTCGACACCAGAAGAGTTGTGTCAACACCAAGATTATTTGTCGATACCAACTTATGTCGACACCAGAAGAGTTGTGTCGACACCAAGATTATTTGTCGATACCAACTTGTGTCGACACCAGAAGTTTCATGTCGACACATAGAAGAGCAGTCAACACAGACTATTTGACTAAGTCTAGAACTGTTGTTGATCTCCAGTCGATGAATTCAATTGTCAGCTCGACGAACTTAAGACAAAAAAGTCAAAGGTTTTGAAGCATGCAAGTTCTGTTATCAGCTCGACGAACAGAAGCTGTCTGGTCGACGAACACAGAATCTCAGCTCGACGAACTGTTAACTGAGCTCGATGAATTCTATTATTCGTTCGACGATTCCAGACTTAACCATTTCCGGCATTCAATCCTCACTCAAATGCAATAATTCCCGACCGATTAAATGCTCAAACATTCTCTGAATGTAGCCGTTAGAGGAAGCATTAATTACAGTCTTCTTCAGGAATATTACTTGCAGATTTTTCACAAGACAGTTGGGGAAATACATTAATGCTGATTATTCTCAAGGCATCAGCATTAATGACAGAGGATTCAAATTTTGGAATAGATACACAAGATAAAAAGGATCAACAGTCAGCAAGATCAAAAAAAAGAACGAGAATAACAAGAAGAAAAAACACACAGTCAGAAATATACAGACACTGATACAGACTGACTAAAAGAATTCATACAGCACCAAAAAGCTTCACACAAAATATCATACTGAAGCTTACAAGTGACAGGCAATGATCTTCAATTCAGAAGAAGAAGAAGAAGAACTATATAATATCAAGAGTCTTCTTCTTCAACATTCTCTCCAGGACATCCAAGGACAACAGATACTAAATCAGTCAAGAAGATCCTGCATCACTGCTTGTCCAGAACTCTGGTTGAAAACCTATCACCCTACAGCAAAGCTTCAGATCTTCCCTGAACCATTCTACATCTCAGGGGGAGCTATTTGCTAAACATCAATCCACAAGTCTTCTCTCTGATTGTTGACAGAGAAGGCAAAATCACTCTCCACCCCTCCTGTATAAAGGGTTGTCATCTCCCTTCAAAAGTGATTCCTGGTTGCAAGTCTCCTTACCAAAAGACTTGAGTTGGTTTTTGGGGACCTGATCAAAATCCATTGGTGTCAGGCACCTGATCAAAAACCTGAGTGGATTCCTACCAAGGGTGGTAGAAGAGTGGATGTACCCAGTTGAGGGGGAACCACTATAAATTTTTTGTGTCGTCTGGTTGCTCATCTTTTCTTTTTGTTTCTTGATGTGTGGCTGTGACTAGGACTATTACTTTTGTTTTCCTTTTTTTTAATCACTGCACAGTTTCAATTTACAGCAAAAGCTGTAACAACACCTGTATTGAGACCTAATAAATTTTTAACATAATCTATTCACCCCCCTCTAGAGTATTGTTGATCTAACCCTCACTTTCATAATCCTCAATCGTGCCCCTTTCCAGGACACTGAAAATCGGCTCAAATGTAGCATCCAGCCTCTGATGCACCATAATGCGCTCCCAAATGTCATCATCACTGATCAAAGAGCTCAGGTACTCTCGGTATCCAACTGGTTCGGCCTCAGAAACTATAGTAATATACATGTCGTCCAAAACCTGTATCAGCTCCATAGCCATCACCTGGGGCTCCGGTCCAGAGGTGCCGTCCCTCCTGCTCAATGCATCTGCTACTGTGTTTGCCTTCCCCGGGTGGTAGTGAATCTAGTAATCATAGTCACAGAGAAACTCTATCCATCTCCTCTATCGCAGGTTTAGGTCCTCCTGCGTATCGATGTACTTGAGATTCTTGTGATCTGAGAAAATATCACAATGAATCCCACACAGATATGTTGGAGTCACCATGATGATCTGGAAGTGATCAAACATGTAATCTCACTGCCAACGCGATATGAGCCTGCAGGGTCGCACATAAGAGATGTGGAGAAGTTGGATGACTGACTGTGTTGGTAAATGTTACCAATCACCGACCTGAATAGGGTTATGGGCAAAGTGTTGCCTTATAGGATCATCGGGTTGGGTAAATGTTGCCTTGAAGGGCTGGTTGGGATTGTCGTCCGAGGGTCGATGACATTAGTCGAAGTAGTCGTCTTCTGATTCCCGCCGATCGGCGAGAATCGTCTCTCTGATTCTCGCCGATCGACGAGAATCGTCGAGAATCAATTGTTGATTCTCGACGATCGAGCACTTCGACAATTGTCGTCGACCGCGGCTCGACGATCGTCGAGTATCGTTGTGTATCGTCGAACGCGGCTCGACGATCAGCGAGAATCGTCGAGTATTGTACTCTGATTCTCGCCGATCCTGTATGATACTCGTCGACTGATTCTCGCCGAACCTGCTCAGTGATTCTCGCCGATTGTCGCCGATTCTCACCGATTGATACTCGCCGATTCTGAACCCTATTTTCGGGTGGTCTGCGGATAGCGATTCTCCTGGGTTTATTTATACCTTGGTATAAATAGGACTCTTAGGGTTTATCGAGACATAAGGTTTTGGGCTCGCGATTTTCTCCTGTAGCAGATCAAAACCCGACGGAAGCCGTTCCGCCTTTTGCTCCGCCGATCCCGATTCCCGCCGCCGGAAGAGTTCCGCCGTCGTGTTCGCTCCGTCGACCACCTCTTCTCCGGCGACTGTCGCTGGTGCTGCAATCCCTGGCGCGGACCTAGCAGTCCGTGGGAAAGCAAAGGTGCGGTCTTCTCCTTCCCGATCTTCCGTGCGACGGAAAGCTCGGCGTTCTCCCGCTCGTGTGGACTTCTGCAGAAACGTGGATACTATTCCACGTAGAACTCGCCACCAGCAGAAATCAAAGTTTGGAGCATCTCCGTTGAGTTGTGACTCAACGCCACCGAGGTAATTTTTGCCTAGTTTTTGCTAACTTCTTGATTCAACGTTCATGGCCCGATCCACATCTCTTTGGGTTTTTCTTGATGTTTATTTTTCCGCTGCGTGCACAAGCGTTGTGCCAACCCTATAGAGAAACCCAACAGTGGTATCAGAGCGAGGTTACGGCCATGATCGTTGTTTTGGAAGTTTGTTATTCCAGTGCGTGTAAACCTAGGGATTTAGAAGTGTTCTAAATGTCTAGATTTAGTCTTGGTCTCCTCGCCAAGAACGATTGGAATTTCGGTGGATTTCTAAGTGTTAGAAATTGTGATCTCCTTAGCAGTAACCATCCCTCGATTTTGTTTTGGATTTTGAATCCAACAAAGAGAGATGAGCTTGTCTACTGCTTTAAGTTGAGCTGTCTTTGCCTTTGTCCAATGCATGTAAATCTGAGGTTTGGAAATTTCCGGATGTTCAGATTTAGCCCTTCCTTCTATCAAATGTTGATGGTGTCAGGATGTGCACATAAGGGATGCATGTGGTTTTAGAAGAATTGTTTTTCTTTGGATGTGCACGTTGATCAAATGTTGATCATGGTTAATTGTTAACCTATATTTGAAATCCCTTCATCAAATATTAAGTGTTCGGATGCCTTCCGATGGATGACACTCTTCCTGCCTCGATCGATGAAGTGTGGGCTTGCCAAAGCAAGGTGCATCAATCTATCTTGGTAAGGGTGCGAGCGGATAATTGTGATATCCCACTGTCGACATCGGGTCCAACTTAACTAGGTAACCTCAAAGGTTGAGTGCCTAGAGGCATAGGGTTGGCATGCACCATATGATGGATGCGAATAAGGAGTTATTCACCAACCATACAAGAATTGCATGAGGATGCAATTGGCAAGCGTTGCCTACCTAAATAACCGCATCGTGAGAGGAACGCCAAAGCGGACTCATAGTGTTGGTGAAATACGGATCTTGTCCACTAAGAGAGTAGCTCGCATGAACTCTCCGAATTGCTAGTGAGGGCTATCTTTTCGAATAAAATAGTGGGAGTATTTTAATTGAAGTCCTAATTAGAATAAATTGTAATTGAAATTTAGGTACTGATTTTATTCTGCATAAATTATTGTAGAATTCCATGGCAAGCGTTGCACACTCCACGTTGTCTCTGAGAGCCATCCTTGAGAAGGATAAGCTCAGTGGGACAAATTACATGGACTGGTATAGGAACCTGAGAATTGTTCTCAGGCAAGAGCGAAAGCTCTATGTCTTGGAAGAAGAAGCCCCCGAGGGGCCGACCGGGAACTCTTCCCGTGCTGAGAAAGATACTTATAAGAAGTATACTGACGATGCTTTGGATGTCGAGTGCCTTATGCTTGCCACCATGAACTCTGAGCTTCAGAAGTAACATGAGAACATGGGGTGCAAGGAGATTGACGAGCATCTCAAGAAAATGTTTCAAGGGCAGGCTCGTCAAGAGAGGTTCGACATCACAAAAGCGTTATTTCAGTGCAAGATGAGAGTTCGAGACTCAGTAGGGACTCACGTACTCAAGATGATTGGGTATATAGAGAACCTTGAAAGGCTGGGTTTTCCTCTTGGTCAAGAGTTGGCCACGGATCTGATCCTGCAATCGTTGCCGGACAGTTATGAGCAGTTCGTCTTGAACTACAACATGAACGAGATAGACAAGACACTGCCCGAACTCCTAGGCATGTTGAGAACTGCCGAAATCAATATGAAGAAGGCCAAGCCTGCCAGCCCCATACTGATGGTGCATAAGGGCAAGGGCAAAGCCAAGGGCTCCAAGAAGACGAAGGTAGGACCTAAGTCATATCTTGAGCCCAAGTCTTCAGCACTGATGAAAAAGAAGAGCATGGTGAAGGATGGGAAATGCCACCACCGTGGCAAGGCTGGTCATTGGCGGAGGAACTGTCCTTCGTATATTGAGGGTCTGCAGAAATTGAGGGGAGGTATGACTTCCGCTTCTAATATCTACGTTATAGAGATAAACCTTTCTGCTCCTTCATCTTGGGTATTGGATACCGGATGTGGTTCTCACATTTGTACAAATGTGCAGGAACTGGGAAGGAGAAGATTGCTGAGTAAAGGGGAGGTGGACCTCCGCGTCGGCAATGGAGCAAGAGTTGCTGGTGTAGCCGTAGGAGTTTACCGTCTTTCTTTGCCCAGTGGGCTTGTAATAGAACTAGATAACTGTTATTTTGTTCCGGCGATAACTAGAAACATTATATCTATTTCATGTTTGGACATGATTGGATTTTCTTTTATAATTAAGAACAATTGTTGTTCTATATTTAAGAATGATGTTTATTATGCTGTAGCCCAATTGTTTAATGGTCTTTACGTTTTGAACTTGGACCATCTGATCTGTAATGTAGAAAACAATAAAAGACTAAGAACAAATGATTCGAACCCTACTTTTCTCTGGCATTGTCGTTTGGGTCATATCAACGAGAAGCGCATATCCAAGCTCCATAGAGATGGACTTTTGGACTCATTTGATTATGAATCATTTGAGCGATGCGAATCTTGTTTGTTAGGAAAGATGACTAAAGCTCCTTTCATTGGTTATACTGAGAGGGCTGAGGATCTTTTGGGTGTTGTACATAGTGATGTATGCGGACCCATGAGTTCCATGGCTAGAGGAGGGTATTTCTACTTTGTTACATTTACTGATGATTTCAGTAGATACGGATATGTGTATCTTATGAAGTGCAAATCCGAGACCTTTGAAAAGTTCAAAGAGTTCAAGAATGAAGTAGAAAACCAGTTGGGTAAAAGGGTTAAAGCACTCCGATCTGATCGAGGTGGCGAATACCTGAGTCATGAGTTCCGTGATCATCTGAAAGAGTGTGGTATTGTATCATAGCTCACTCCACCTAGAACACCACAACATAATGATGTGTCTGAGAGGAGAAATCGTACTCTGTTAGACATGGTACGTTCGATGATGAGTTATGCAGACTTGCCTGTTTCCTTTTGGGGTTTTGCTTTAGAGACTTCTGCAATGATATTGAATCGCGCTCCAACTAAAACGGTTCTGAAGACACCATATGAGATATGGACTGGGAAGCGTCCTAGTATGTCGTTCATTAAAATTTGGGGCTGTGAGGCATACGTGAGACGTCAAATGCCTGACAAGCTGGAACCCAAATCGGATAAATGTTATCTGGTGGGATATCCTAAGGAAACGAAAGGGTATTACTTTTACCTACCGTCTGAGGGCAAAGTGTTTGTCGCAAGGACTGGTGTCTTCTTGGAGAAAGAGTTCTTATCAAGAAAGACTGAAAAGGTAGAGCTTGAAGAAGTTCAAGAACCACATGTAGTGAATGAACCAGAATTGGATTCTGAGACAGGACTACAAGATGTTGTAGCTAGAGAACCTGCTCAGGGAACACAAGTCCTACGTAGATCTGGTAGACCGAGGTTTGAGCCTGAGAGATATGGATTTCTTGTGTCTCAAATAGGTAATGTGTTGCTTATGGATCATGATGATGAACCAGCAACCTACCAAGAGGCTATGAATGGACCGGACTCCGACAAATGGCTTGAGGCTATGAAATCCGAAATGGACTCCATGTATGCAAACCAAGTTTGGAACTTGGTGGAACCACCTGAAGGGGTACGACCCATAGGGTGCAAGTGGGTCTTCAAGAAGAAGACCGACATGGATGGGAATGTACAGACATTCAAAGGGCGACTAGTGGCTAAGGGTTTCAAGCAAATTCATGGTATTGACTATGATGAGACCTTTTCCCCTGTTGCCATGGTAAAGTCCATTAGGATATTGCTTGCTATTGCTGCGTATTATGACTACGAGATCTGGCAGATGGATGTCAAAATGGCTTTCCTTAATGGAAAACTCCTTGAGGAAGTGTATATGACACAACCCGAGGGTTTTGTATCCCCAGATGAAGCCACTAAAATATGCAAGCTGAATAAGTCCATTTATGGACTGAAACAGGCCTCTCTAAGTTGGAATCTTCATTTTGATGAGAAAATCAAAGAGTTTGGTTTCATCAAGAATGAAGATGAGCCTTGTGTTTACAAGAGAATCAGTGGGAGCATTGTTGTCTTCCTGATATTGTATGTAGATGACATACTGTTGATTGGGAATGACATTCCTACCCTAAAAGTTGTTAAGAACAACATAGGGAACTGCTTTTCAATGAAGGATTTGGGTGAAGCGACTTATATACTCGGTATTAAGATCTATAGAGATAGATCGAAGAAGTTGCTGGGTTTGACCCAGAGTACGTACATCGAAAAGGTGTTGAAGCGGTTCAACATGCTTGAGTCCAAGAAAGGATTTTTGCCCATGTCTCATGGTGTGAATCTCTCTAAGGACCAGTGTCCAAAGTCTTGTGAAGACAAGGACCGCATGAAGTTGATTCCATATGCTTCGGCAATTGGATCAATCATGTACGCGATGTTATGTACTCGACCCAATGTCTCCTTTGCTTTGAGCATGACTAGCAGGTATCAGTCAGACCCCGGTGAGTGTCACTGGATTGCAGTCAAGAATATCCTGAAGTACTTGAGAAGGACTAAGGACGTGTTCTTGGTGTATGGTGGAGAGGAAGAGCTCGTTGTAAGTGGTTACACGGATGCTAGCTTCCAAACTGATCGAGATGACTCCAAGTCTCAGTCAGGTTTTGTGTTTTGCCTGAATGGAGGAGCTGTGAGCTGGAAGAGTTCCAAGCAAGAGACAGTTGTTGATTCTATAACAGAGGCCGAGTATATCGCAGCAGCTAATGCGGCGAAGGAGGCTGTATGGATTAGGAAATTCATCGGCGAGCTTGATGTAGTTCCTAGCATTATTGGTCCCGTAGTTCTCTACTGTGATAACAATGGTGCAATTGCACAATCTAAGGAACCTAGATCTCATTAGCGCTCCAAGCACATACTCCGGCGTTTTCATCTTATTCGTGAGATTGTCGAACGAGGAGATGTAAACATTTGCAGAGTGCCGACTGAGGAAAATATTGCGGATCCGATGACAAAGCCTCTCGCGCAGGGAAAGCATGATGGTCATACTAGATCGATAGGTATACGATACCTGAATGATCAACTCTAGCGAGAATCTTGTGGGTTGCATGTAATCTTGTATTTTGTTGGCTGTTTGTTCATATGATGAACTGTGTACCTAGTTTTTCTTTTATAATTAATGGCAAATTCTTTTATTATGAATTTTTCTATATATGATAGTTAAATGTTAACATAATAGATACCCTTAGAATGTTCGCTTCCATGGGACATCAAGTACGTGACTTGAATGTGAGAGCTCATGATTTATTTGAAGCTTCATTCTTAAAGGTCCCTGGTCGAGTATCATCATAGAAGCTAAGGGTGATGATGGTACATGAAGACTAGCACGTGTGTTGACTGATGACTGGTTCTCACAGGTCATGATATTGTGATATCAAGTCATCACGTGGGTACTTGTTAGTGAACAAGTTGTACTGGACAGACCCAACCTGAGACTACTCTGTGGATTGTCATCCAATCGTGTCACGAGTAGGTCTCAATTGACAATGGTGTTGTGATCCTTTGACCTGAAGTCACATCATTCATCAAGTGAGGAAGAGCGTGCTTTGATGCCATCTAAAGTCTTCCTTGAGAAAGGTTGATGATAAGGGTAGTTGTTGGGCATGTTACGAATCATTTGGGTGTTTGTGTGTGAGCAGATATGGGATTTGTCCTCCTGTATGACAGGAGTTGCATCCATGGGCCCCTTGATGGAACTGGACTGAGAAATGCATGGCCATGCTTGGTTGAGTCAATATGTGATATTGGACTCACCATTCTCTGGAAGTCCGTCCTGGATCAAGAAACTTGGATTGAGCTATTACGAGGGTGACACGGTCCATACCTCTAGTTCTTTCCGGATGTAAAGGACAAAGGGACAAAGACAACGCTGATACATTGGTCATAAAGGCTTATGAGTTATAAACTCTTATTGCTTAGAGAGCAATGATGCATTGCTAGATGCCGCTCATTGTTTATGAGGTTTTTGCTTTGATACTTTCGAGATCAAGTGAGAGTCTGTTGGAGTCACCATGATGATCTGGAAGTGATCAAACATGTAATCTCACTGCCAACGCGATATGAGCCTGCAGGGTCGCACATAAGAGATGTGGAGAAGTTGGATGACTGACTGTGTTGGTAAAGGTTACCAATCACCGACCTGAATAGGGTTATGGGCAAAGTGTTGTCTTATAGGATCATCGGGTTGGGCAAATGTTGCCTTGAAGGGCTAGTTGGGATTGTCGTCCGAGGGTCGATGACATTAGTCGAAGTAGTCGTCTTCTGATTCCCGCCGATCGGCGAGAATCGTCTCTCTGATTCTCGCCGATCGACGAGAATCGTCGAGAATCAATTGTTGATTCTCGACGATCGACTACTTCGACAATTGTCGTCGACCGCGGCTCGACGATCGTCGAGTATCGTTGTGTATCGTCGAACGCGGCTCGACGATCGGCGAGAATCGTCGAGTATTGTACTCTGATTCTCGCCGATCCTGTATGATACTCGTCGACTGATTCTCGCCGAACCTGCTCATTGATTCTCGCCGATTGTCGCCGATTCTCACCGATTGATACTCGCCGATTCTGAACTCTATTTTCGGGTGGTCTGCGGATAGCGATTCTCCTGGGTTTATTTATACCTTGGTATAAATAGTACTCTTAGGGTTTATCGGGACATAAGGTTTTGGGCTCGCGATTTTCTCCTGTAGCAGATCGAAACCCGACGGAAGCCGTTCCGCCTTTCGCTCCGCTGATCCCGATTCCCTCCACCAGAAGAGTTCCGCCGTCGTGTTCGCTCCGTCGACCACCTCTTCTCCGGCGACTGTCGCTGGTGCTGCAATCCCTGGCGCGGACCTAGCAGTCCGTGGGAAAGCAAAGGTGCGGTCTTCTCCTTCCCGATCTTCCGTGCGACGGAAAGCTCGGCGTTCTCCCGCTCATGTGGACTTCTGCAGAAACGTGGATACTATTCCACGTAGAACTCGCCACCAGCAGAAATCAAAGTTTGGAGCATCTCCATTGAGTTGTGATTCAACGCCATCGAGGTAATTTTTGCATAGTTTTTGCTAACTTCTTGATTCAACGTTCATGGCCCGATCCACATCTCTTTGGGTTTTTCTTGATGTTTATTTTTCTGCTGCGTGCACAAGCGTTGTGCCAACCCTATAGAGAAACCCAACAAGATAGTGCTGTCATATCTTTAGTGCAAATACTACAGCCCTGAGCTCTAAATCGTGTACCCGATAGTTATGTTCGTGCTTCTTCAACTGTCTCGAAGCATAAGCGATAATATGTCTGTGCTGCATCAGTACAGTACCCATCCCTTCGTATGAGGCATCCGTGTAAATCTGAAATCCCTCACTCCCAGATGGGAGTGCAAGGATAGGGGATGAGGTAAGTCGGTCCTTTAACTCCTAAAAATGTCGTCTCGCACTACACTGTCCATGTAAACTCTGCATCCTTCCTCGTCAAGGTCGTGAGGGGAAGTGCTATCCTCGAGAACCCCTCCACGAACTTATGATAGTAACCTGCTAATCCCAAGAAACTGCGAATGTCGGATGCTGTCTTCGGCCGTGGCCAATCCCTCACTGTCTCTATCTTGGCTGGATCCACCACCAATCCAGCTCCACTGATCGTATGCCCCAAGAAGGCCACCTCGTGTAGCCAGAACTGGCACTTCAAAAACTTTGCATACATCTGGGACTCCCTCAGTCTCTGCAAAACCTATGTCAAATGCTCTGTATGCTCCTCCTGAGTCCGAGAATAGATCAAAATATCATCGATGAATACAATCACGAAGAGGTCCAAGAAGGGCTCGAATACACAGTTCATTAGACTCATGAATGCTGCAGGGGCATTCGTGAGCCCAAAAGGCATCACCGTGAACTCGTATAACCCATAACGTGAGCTGAAAGCCGTCTTCGGGATGTCTTCTTCTTGGATGTGCAGCTGATAGTAACTGGATCTCAAATCCAGCTTAGAAAACCAGAAGGCCCCCTGAAGCTGATCAAATAATTTGTCTATCCGAGGCAGTGGATAGGTATTACGGACCGTCAACCGGTTCAACTCCCTGTAATCTATGCACAACCGCAAAGAGCCGTCTTTCTTATTTACAAAGAGAACTGGTGCTCCCCACGGCGACGAGCTCGGCCGCACAAATCCTGAGTCCACAAGCTCCTGAAGCTGAGTCCTGAATTCTACCAACTCTCTGGGAGCCATCCTGTAAGGTGCCCGAGACACTGGCCTCGCCCCCGGCACCAACTGAATCCTGAAATCCAAGTCTCGAGCTGGTGGTAGTCCAGGCAATTTCTCCGGGAATACATCGGAGAAATCCCGAACCACCGGAATATCCGCTATAGAACTCATTGCTGCCACCATCTCGAAGCAGATGAGGTACACCTCTTTCCCCTGCTCATAGGCCTTGACAGCCTGTACAAAAGATAATGATAGATAGGGGATAGGTCGGATACCTTCAATAGTAATGAAGGAGTCTCCATGCCTAAGCATGATCCTCTTAGAGGGGCAGTCGATCTGGGCATAGTTCCAATGAAGCCAGGTCATGCCCAAAATCAAATCGAAGTGCGGCAATCTCAAGATTGCCGCCGGAGCTTCGAATGTCTTGCCTCCTATCTCGGCCTCCTTATTGCAGCTATCCATGGTCCGTAGCTCCAAGCCATCAGGAAGACGCACACTCATCTCTGTGCCAGGGAATCTCTCCACACCCTCTAGTCCTTCAATGAAAGTGTCCGACACGAATGAGTGCGAAGAACCCGTATCGAAGAGGGTATGTGCGGGCTTACCGCTGATCATAACTATGCCTGAGATTTATTTGAGGTATAATGGATGTTATTTCTATGGTTTTCAAGGCACTACTAAGGTTGAAATTTCTAAATTAAAATAATATAAGTACCTGTAATCACCTCCTCGGGGTTCCTCTGCTCCGTGAGGTCCAAAGCGTACATCTACTCCTGGTTGCGTCCTCTGCCATGATATCCTTAACCTTGGCCTCGTCCTCGTCCTTGGCCTCGTCCTCGTCCTCGGCCTCGACCTCGACCATGCTATACTGGGGCCACTGGAGGTAGAGGAGGAGGAGGTGGATGGAATCGATGCGGACACTCCGATCTAATGTTCCCGGGCTGGCGGCATCCGTAACAAACTACTGGCCGATATCCATGGTCATCCTGCATCCTTGGAGCATGCACCTGTAGAGGTCAGGGAGCTAATGCTGGAGGAGGCCCCTGCTCCTGCCTGAAGTTGGGACGACGACGTCCCCCACGCCTCTTGTATCCAATAGTCCCGCCTCTCGGAGAGCCCATGCTGCTCTCTCCTGATGTCGACCCATCATACGGTCTCTTCCCTCTACCTTGCACCATCAGCTGGTTGGCCTCCAGCTTCTTTGCCATCTCGATAATCTACGTAGACGTGCCGTGAGAAATGAACAACAAAGCCTGCCTCAAATCATCCCTGAGGCCCCGGTAGAACCTCTTGGCATACCTCCTATCGTCTGTGTCTTGTATCCCTGCGAACCTGGCAAGGTGCGAGAACTCCCTCTGGTACTCAATCACCGATCTGCTCCCCTGCCTGAGGTTCAGAAACCTCTCCTCCAAAGCATCTCTGTCTGTAGTAGATACGAAGTGATCCAAAAATACATCGCCGAACTCCTCCCAAGATATGTCTGACAGCTTCCAGTCAGCATATATAGACTCTCGTACAAACTTCCACCATCTCTTCGCATGAGCTTCTAGTGCAGAGGTGGCTAGAGGTACTGTCTGGCCGACCGAGCAGCTGATGCCTACCAAAATCTCGTGTATAGCCTCCAACCATTCCTCCGTCTTTACAACATCCCCTGTCCCATGGTACATCGGTGGGGACAGGCTCTTGAAGGCACTTAGCCAGCTTGACCCCGGATTTGGCTGCGGGGCCGGGACTTGCTGGGCTTTGAAGGCATCCAGGATCGCCGTCAAAGTCTGCCCCATCTCCGTCTGTAGAAATGGAGTGGCAGCTGGAGGGGGAGGAACCACATTTTGCGGCACAGCGACCTGTGGAGGTTGCATAAAGGTAAGGTTAAAACAAAACTGGCATAATATATTGTACTTAATGAACTATTTTATGTGACTTTTTACACATGGGCACGCCACTGCTTCTGCTGCATAGTTTGTCCGCAAACTAATGCTCGTGCGGGATGGTCCAGTGTTGTGGCTTCTTTCTCATATGATCGTTCGGTCAAGTGATACCAGTTTGTAAGACCCCCCTCCCCCTTACCAAGGAGGGTACCCGGTCTTATGCCCAGAACCGCCGTCTTATGGTGACACTAACGCACGGGTTAGTCGACACCGCAACACGTCGATTCTGCCGGCTAATACGATCATAAACCTGTAGGCCAATATGAGAAAAGAAGTAATACATAGCAGAGTACAACACAGCTAGTCCACAGTCACAGCACATATATATAAATATATGAAAGGAAAACATCAGTCCAAACGAGTACAGGAATAAAATGAAGAGTAATAAGGGCTTATGCCCAGTACATCATATCAAATCTCCCTCTCAACTCTAAACAGCGGAAGATATCTATCATCACCAAGTCATCCCACCTGAGGTAACTCTGCAGTAGTAGTAGTAGTAGTCGGTGGTGGTATCAGCTCCTCACGTCCTGTCATCTCGTCCTGCTAGTCATAGTGGTGCTCCATCTCCTCGAGCTCATAAAAATAGTTTGGTCACCGACCATTAGTCAAAAAGACTAAGTTGTTTCCTCCACACCTCGCCCCGCAACTCTTAGGTACCGTGCGGGAGGACGAAGCGGAGGACAACAAGGGGTATCAAGAGTAAACAGGTGGCAATGGCACTATACTAACAAATATAAGCGGAGCAGTAGTAGTTATACTCTAGCAGTTCTATGTAAGAAGTACAAGTGCAGTAATGAAGTATAAAACTGAAGTAAGTAAGAAAAGTGCAGTACGGTAAAGTAAGTAAAGAACTGAAAGTAAGAGCAGGAAAGTAAAACTATGCTACCACTACTCTACCATCACAAATCGTACCTTAACTTATAAAAATGCCCATACAAATTTATAAGTTACGGTTTTCAGGAAATTTAACTTATCATATAAAAGAGCCCATACTAATTTATATGATAAGGATCTATGAAGCGTATGACCTAATATGAATGAAAGTTTATGATGCAATTTATGCACAGGCAAGTGCAACTCACACACAATGACTCCTTGATTACAGACTTTTAGTTCCCACTTTTGGAGAGCTAGCTTCACTCTCGGGTACCACCGCTGTGGCTACGGCAGCAGCGGAGCGAGCATCTCCACTTCTAGGCCGGTATGCACACTACCAAACCTTAGACCCCTCTCATACGCCTCTATACACGTGCAAGGTGCACTCTAGAGTCTATGTGTATGTACTTTGCTGACAACCCGTCACTCTTATTGGGTCGGGTGTGCGTTATCGGGGATCGTCCTCCAGACGGCAGTGTAAAAAAACCCACTGGCCCCTCAAACCCTCACACCCGCCTGGTGCACCGTGCTGTCATCGGTGTGATGAACATCCAGTACCGCATGCCCTGCCACTAAATTTATGCACATGCAACTATTTCATCCCGAGCCTTCATCTCGCAGGACCAACCTGTCTTGAATCCCTCAAACCCTACACGGGTGAGCATTTATCACAATCCCTTCAAACCTACACGGGTGAGAACGCACAATAATGCCTTTATTCCAAATCCCTCAAACCCTACACGGGCGAGAATGAACAACAATGTCCTAACCTATTAGACTACTCTTGTCTACAGATTATTATACTTAGTGATTTAAGGTTATTCCTAGGACTGCCCAGGGTATACCCGGTGAAGGGCACTCGGGGGCACTAGGAACTACGATGGGATTACGCCCAAAGCTCCATTTCTCAAGGATATTTACTTTAGTTGATGGCTATCCAAAATTCACCCCCAGCTCTCATTATTACTCTTGAGTGATCCTAATGACTTAAGGTGTTCTCAGAAGGGCGACGGTCTTCCGCCGGCCTCCACTCCAGTTGCTATCCAAGGGCTTGCACTTTACTCTCACCGCTAAGACAACTCTACCCACCAGGGTCATATTCCAATTGAAGTCTCTATCTCATTTATTGATCTATCCCCCGATGGTCCTTATAACATGACCTACTTACACTATGCGCAACCCATGACCTAATACCACCCCAAAATGGAACATCCAATTCCTTGGGCCACCTGCCCCTAAGTATTTATCCTAGGATGGTATGGACTAATGAAGTGAGCCTATTAATTTTTTATAATTTTCCTAAGTCATTAAAGCCTCTAATTAAATCATTTAATTAATCCCCTATGTCATTTAATACATGAAGTATGACAATTTATAATACACTGAACTAAGGAATTTTTTATAAGTTATATCTTGATGAAATATTGCTGTCTACCAAAATTTATAATTTTCTTTTAATTATTTCTATTTATTTCTTAATTTATACAAAATTCACACAATTGTCAATTTCCAAATGAAGTATAAGGAATATATCACTAACAATTCTAGGAAAATTACAGAGCATAACTATCATGAATTTAAAACTATTGGCAGAGTTTCATCAACCTCCACAATGTAATGGCCTACAAATTTTAATTCTTAATAATTTACAAAAATGCCATTATAAGGTTTTAAAAGTTATTGATTAATCCACAAATGCTGGGAACATTATACAAGGTTATTCATACTAAGATATATCACGAAAAAAGTTTCCAAAATTTTCTACCAAGTATTTTCACCAATTTACTAATTAAATAAAATGAGGGTAAAAATGTAATTTCCACATATCTCCTATCAAAATTCTTCAAACAGAGACATAAAAATTTTCAGGAGTTATATCTATCATTATATTGACCTTGTCAAAAATTGAGGATTTTATCTCAATGATAGATCTATTTTTGCATTTATTTTTCAAAAGTTCTAATATTCCAAAAATTCCAAATAATGGGATTTTTTCTTCCAAAAATCCTATTATTACAATGTGGGGTATAATTCACCCTAATGAGCCTCTGAAATCAATATCATGATTTTTTGGATGTTCCAATTAGGCTTAAAACACAATATTTCAAAATTGGCTATTTGCACCCCAAGCCTATATATAATCAACACATGCAAGCGAGTTTACCCAACATGCAGTGGTCCAAATGTACTGAAATTGTTACCATGCACATGAATAGTCCCCAAGGACATTCCACCAAAATTTGGGGCCATTTGGAGAAATAACACTCCAAATATTTCATTTATTTAAATTTGTGTATTATGAATAAAACTATAGAAAGCGTTTTCCCAAAAATTCTCAATTCTTGGCAGGGGCTAAAAATGCCCTAAACATGCATGCACCCAAAAATTGGGGCCATGTTGATTACTGGTTTGGCTTGGGCATCAAATTGAAGTTCTACCCTTGCCTAGGACGAGTCCTAGGAAAACTGACCTACAGGGCAGTATACTGCTCCAAATTACATGCTTATGGTGGACAATTAAAGTTATGAGGTTAAGCTACAAATTTCCTTTAAGGAGCATGACCTGGAAATGCCTCTAAGAGGCCTAAAATAGCCATGCAATATTACTAAAATAGTGTGACAGATATCACAATGTGCTATAGTTTATAATTTGATTTAATTTATATCGGCTGCACGAATCTTGAAGCTTAATCGACGGGATCCAGTCATCGTCCCCAAACAGCCAACGGTCCAGATTGAATCTGGCTGGGCCATTGTAACACCCCCATCCATCGCATGACATATAACAGAAGGTCCAGCTGGAACCCGACGCCAAATACCACAGACAGTTGAAAGGGTTACATAAGAATATTCAAACTATCCAATCAAGACTACTCGTCCTACACAGAGCATTCTAGCGGAAGCTTTTAAAGTTGAAAAAACCCAAAACTTAAATCCATTAATCATGAATGTCCACAACCACACCACTGGAATGAAAACCAAATACACTGAAAGGGGTGCATGGCCTTATGGCCTTACAAATGTTCACTTAACAAATAGTGTCTTACATACATCGGCTCGCAGGCCGGCTACACATGACAAAAATAAAAACAACTATTATTTTTGGCCTTCTAGGGCCAGCACAACAACATGGGCTCCAGCCCGCTATTTGGCACTCGGCTCCGCAGCACCTGCAAGCAACATTCCACCGCACGGTGGCAGACAAAGCAACAGTCAGCCAAAGCCGACCAAATTATAACGACCCCGCCCCTTACTCGGGACGGCGGTGCTCTTTCCCTGCATATCATTAGCCCAATAAAACCATAAAGCGCAATTATACTACGCCACAGGTGTAGGCTCGCACGGCCAAACATCCCGTGCACTCAGAGCACATTAACGGTGAATCCTGACATTACAACATCTTCACTACCATCCCAAAGATGGCAACCATGTGAGCATTTAGACTTTCTGACCACCGTCTAAGGCTCCCAACTATGCCAACGGCCAGTCCCCTTTTCGGGTCTCTCGCACCGAACCACATAGCCTAGGTCCGATTCCACTTGCCAGTTGCTCACGCCGCCTAGTCAATTTAAGTCCTACGCGCGGGCCAAGCTTCTCTCGGATCCTAACATTTTCCAAATAACCACATAACCCAGTTATGTTCAAGGCCGGTTCCCAGACCGCCAAGTTAGCAGAACAATGATTCCACTCAGTTTTTCGGGTGCGCCTTGGAGCTAACCTCCAAGGATCGCTACTGCAATCTACCGCATAGAAACCCGAAAACCCAAAGCACGGAGTCTTCTCCGGCAAAACATAACAAATGCAACATCACCGATCCAGACCAACATGTCCGGGTAGGCTTCAAACACATTGCCTATGCCCGTACTTCGATTCCGGACTCTATATGCAACACAAGGGGGACTATTCACATCAACCCCAAGGAACACCACGCACTCACCACACACTTGCGGGAGCGGGATTCCATATGCAGAAAGAAAGAGTTTCACATGCTCAAGTAGAGAATTGTTACCCTTGTAGTCCGCTTTTGGGCTATGGAAAAACTACACAGACAGAATTCTTCGTAACGAACTCTCCTCCACGGATCCGCTCTCAGATCTCAAAACGGTGCTCCGATGCTCCGCTGGCGGCCGAAATCCTCCTTATTCTTCCCCCTCTCTCTAACACCTGGAAAGAGAAAGCCTTGGAGAGAAATGAAGGATTAACTCCCCTATACCCGGCCTTAACAGAGCAGGAAACCATCTGGGCCGTAAGATCTTATTTAAAGAAAACGAACGACTCAGATCCGCTCAAAAATCTCCAAACCTAGGCCGAACACGGCTTGGCATACGGCCGTGTCCCAGGCCGTGTGCCTCGATCCAGGCACGATCGTCGAACATAGAGACTCACACGGGCTCAGACACGCCCGTGTCCCACCGAACACGCCCGTGTCGGGTCTCTCGACACGACCGTGTCCGTGGTCGTGTCATGTATAACCACCACGCCAACCGACACGACCCAACAGAACATGGGTACTGACACGGGTAGGCACACGCCCGTGTCAAATGACACGCCGGTGTCATGCAGCCGAGTTCCTGGCCGTGTCCTTCTCGGGATGAAAACGACTAAAACACCAGCCAGACACGACCTTGGACATGACTGTGTCCTAGACATTGTACCCCTATACATGCACCAAAAATCCCTATTTACGCGACCAACTCAAAAACAACTTTCGGGACGTTACAAATCTCCCCCACTTAAGGAATTTCGTCCCGAAATTAAGTAAAGGTACACAAATCGAAATAATACCTGAGTGTAATAACTCGGGGTATTCCTCCAACATAGCTCGCTCTCGCTCCCAAGAAAGCTCCTCACGTCCGCAATTATCCCAACGGACTTTAACCATTCAGACCTCCTTGTTGCGGAGTCGTTTGACTGCAACGTCTTCAATACGTACTGGCTTGACCCTTGTTGTCAACTCATAATCAACCAATACTTGATTGTCCGCAATGATCTGCGAAGGCTCTTGCACTGCCTTACGCAACACCGACACGTGGAACACGTCATGTAGCCCACTCAATTCCGCCGATAGCTTCAATCTATACGCCGCCTCGCCAACACGCTCCAGGATTTCAAATGGTCCAAGGTATCTCGGACTCAACTTCTTCAAGCGTCAAACCCGCGATACACCCTTGAACAACTTGATTTTTAGATACACCATGTCGCCAACACTGAACTCCACGTTCCTATGCTTGACATTGTAATACTTTGCCTGCCTGTCCTGAGCGACCTTCAACCGTTCTTGAATTGTCCGTATCACTGAGGTGACATCTTCCACTGCTTGATGTTTGTAAAGCTTCGACTCGCCCGTCTCCAACCAAGACAACGGCGTGCGACACTTCCTCCCGTACAAGGCCTCGAAAGGCGCCATTCCAATACATGCCTAAAAGCTGTTGTTGTACGCAAACTCCACCATGTACAAGTGATCTTCCCACTGCTTTCCAAAATCTAGGACGCACAAGCGAAGCATGTCCTCCAACGTCCGGTTGACCCTCTCGGTTTGGCCATCTGTCTGCGGGTGAAAGGCTGTACTGAACTTTAGCTTGGTACCCAACAGACTATGCACCAACCTCCAGTCATTTGACGTGAAGCGTCCATCTCGATCGCTAACAATACTACGGGGCACACCATGCAATCGTACAATATTCTCCACATAGAGTTTGGCTAACTTTTCCACCTGATCTTCCTTCCTGACCGAGATAAAGTGCGACACCTTTGTCAACCTATCTACGACCACCCAAATGACGTCGTTTCCCTTCTGTGACTTCGGCAAACCATGCACAAAATCCATAGATATGTCATCGAATTTCCATTCTGGGATAGGTAGGGACTTCAAGAAACCCCCGAGCTTCTGGCATTCCGCCTTCACCAATGCACAAGTACGGCACTTGGCTACATAAAGTGCCACATCCTTCTTCAATCCTGGCCACCAGAATAATTTCTTCATATCTTTATAAATCTTTGTGCTTCCCGGGTTGATTGAGTACTTGGTATGATGAGCCTCAAACATCAACTCCTCCCGAAGTTTATCCACACTAGGGACGCATAGGCGAACGTCCTTCCTTAGCAACCCATCCTCAACAGCAAATTGAGAATTTGACCCATCCAATGATTCATCCAAGATCTGCTTCATGTTGTTATCCTGAACCAAAGCCCGCCGAACTCTATCAGTTAGGTCACACTACACCTCTGTCCAAAACAGTTTTGCCTCAACACTAGATTGCTTGTCGACGCAAGATATCTCCAAAGCCTCCAACTCGTGGACCAATCTCTCATCATGTACCAATAACCAGTTGGCCTACGCTGGAGTCCTGCGACTCAACGCATCCGCCACTGCATTTCCCTTCCCAGGCACATAATGTATCTTGAAGGTGTAGTCCACTAAGAACTCCATCCACCTCCGCCGCCTCATGTTTAGATCCTTTTGGTCCAATAGGTACTTCAAGCTCTTATGATCGGTGTAAATATCGACCTTCACACCGTACAGGTAGTGCCTCCAAAGATTTAAATCAAATATCACGGCCGCTAACTCTAAGTCATGGACCGGATAATTTCCCTCGTGAGCCTTCAGTTGTCGTAAACCATAGGCTATCACTCTCCCATGCTGTAGCAGAACACAGCCCAAACCACTACCCGAAGCATCACTATAGATCTCGAACCCTTCGGTTCTATTTGGCGAACATAAAATAGGCGCCATAGTCAACCGCCTCTTCAACTCTTCAAAAGCCTGTTCGCACTCCGGAGAACACACAAACTTCTGATCCTTCCTAGTCAACGTCGTGAGTGGTAGTGCTATCCGCGAGAAGTTCTCTACGAAGCGCCTCTAGTAGCCAGCAAGCCCCAGAAAACTCCGGACCTCTGCCACTGTAGTCAATGCAGGCCACTCCCGTATCGTCACTATCTTCGCCGGATCCATAACTATCCCTTCTCCACTGACAACATGACCAAGGAACACTATCGAGGATAACCATAATTCACACTTGGAGAACTAAGCATACAACTGATTCCTCCTCAACGTCTCCAACACCATGTGTAGATGATTGTAGTGATCCTCCTCGCACTGTGAGTACACCAGGATATCATCGATAAATACTATCACGAAACGATCCAGGTACTCTCTGAACGTCCTGTTCATCAGATCCATAAACACGGATGGCGCATTCATCAACCCAAACGGCATGACCGTGAACTAGTAATGCCCAAACCGCGTACTGAATGCTGTCTTTGGGATGTCGCTCTCCCTTATCCTCAACTGGTAGTAACCGGACTTCAGATCTAACTTCGAATATACCGTTGATCCAACCAACTGATCAAATAGATCGTCAATCCTGGGGATCAGATACTTATTCTTTTTCGTAAGCTTGTTCAACTCCCGATAGTCAATACAAAGTCGCAAGCTCTCATCTTTCTTCTTAACAAAAAGAACCGGTGCGCTCCAAGATGATGAACTTGGACGCACATACCCTTGCTCCAATAACTCCTGCAGTTGCACTTTCAATTCTGCCATCTCTCTTGGCGCTATCCGATACGGAGAGCGTGATACCGGTTTGGTACCCGGCACTTGCTCAATAGTAAAATCAATCTCCCGCTGAGGAGGGTCTCCAGGGAGATCATCTGGGAACACATCAGGATACTCGGACACGACTGGAATACTGTCAAGACCTGGATTAGGCGTCGAAGTCTGCACTAATGTGACAAACAGCTCTGCCCCAGATCGAACTACCTTAATCACTTGAAGAGCCGACATCAAAATCTTATCCGACCCCTTCATGCCCGTGAAAGTAGTCTCCTGATTAGTGTCCAGACCCAACTTAACTTCCTTACGGTTGCAATCAATGCATGCACCCTGCTCCGAGAGCCAATCCATACTGAAGATTACGTCGAACTCTACTAACGATATAATCAACACTCGCAAATCAAACTCCTGGTCTCCAATTCGAATCTTCACTACGCAGGCCCTATCCGCGTGCATTGAGCACCCATTGGGCAACAACACATCCAACTTGTTTTTTGCCATCGAGGACGGAATCCCGATGCGCGGTATGAATGTTTCGGACAAGAAGGAATGTGATGCTCCCGTATCAAACAGGGCTCTTGCCGGAAAGTCAAAGATCAACACAAAGCCTAGCACCAACAAAAGTAAGCTAACAAATACGAAGGTAACAACTATAAAAGTTAAACCACTGTAATTTAACTCATACCTGTCACCACG
Organism: Platanthera guangdongensis; assembly: GCA_039583875.1. NCBI lineage: Eukaryota > Viridiplantae > Streptophyta > Magnoliopsida > Asparagales > Orchidaceae > Platanthera > Platanthera guangdongensis. The sequence goes on from CM077159.1 coordinate 3,601,991, forward strand.
TCCGCTTGCTTTATGGCCTCTTGTAGACCAAGGTTGTAGACTCTAGGCTGGGCTGGAGTATGGTGGGATGCGGTTGACTTCACCGCCTTCCCTTTCTCCTCATAAGTCGCTCCAGACTTTCTCTCGGACTTTGAATGTCCGCTCCAACACTCACGAGCAAAATGCCCCGTCTTCCCGCAGTTGTAGCAAGATCCTGGGACTCGACTTGTAGTTACACCCGATGCACCAGCCGAAGGGGTTGAGTTCTAAGTCCTCTGTTTCTTATTCCACCTGCGGAAACTTGACTTGGTATTTGGCACCTTGAACTCAGACTTCTTTTCTCCTGGGTCTTTCTTCTCTTGAACTTTCTTAACGACCTTCTCCAACGATCGGGCCAAATTGACCATGGCTAGGAAGCCTTGCGCCTTAGGCCCAGCAAGTAGTAGCTGTACATCACCGCGTAGACCCTCATAAAATCGGTTGGTCTTCCATTCTTCTTCCATAAACGTAGCACCAACATAACGACCCAACCATGTGAACTCATGTAGATACTCGTCCATGCTTCTAGATCCCTGAGTCAACCCAAGAAATTGGTTCTCCTTCTTCAACTTCTGAGCAGAGGGTACAAATCTGGCTAGGAACAATCTTGAAAATTCCTCCATAAGCACATCAGCAAGCTGCCTACCCACTAAGAGATGAAACTCCAACTCATCCCACAATAGCCTCCCTTCACCCACCAAAAGAAAAGTCGCTATGGTGGTCTTCTGCCACTCCTCAGTTAACGTGGCTGTCAAGACCCTCTTTATCGAAGAGTGCCGGTCCTCAGCTTGAGCTGGCGTTCCAACCCCATCGAATCTCGGAGGATTAAAGCCCATTACATGCTTAAGCTGCTTCTCTGTATCTCTCCTCAGCTCTACCAGATCAACTGCTGCACGCTCCACCACTCTCGGCTCTGCCGCCCTAATCGGTTCTTGCTCATTCGCAGGAGGTGCGCGATGCATTTGCCCTGTAGGTTGGGCATTTATCATTGCAAATACCGCCTCAGCCACCAACCTGATGGTTTCCACTGAAGGAGGTGTTGTAGGCACGTCCCTTGGTGCACTACTTTCCGCTGATTGCGGACGCTCTGACTGACCAGCACCACTCCTAGCTGCCTATAGTAGCAAAGACACACGATTATACGACAAAAGAATTGCTAAAAGCAATTATTGAAACACTCAGATTCCACAAAATAAGTGTATTTTTCATTCCTAAGTGGACATTCATGAGTTCTTTTGATGTTATAACGATGACGCACACATGTGCTCACCACCCCTTAAAAGAATTCGCCCACGAATTCATTTAAGCCTGACCATAACCAGAAGTCTGATACCAAATTGTAACACCCCCATCCGTCGCATGACATATAACAGAAGGTCCAGCTGGAACCCGACGCTATATACCACAGACAATCGAAAGGGTTACATAAGAATATTCAAACTATCCAATTAAGACTACTCATCCTACACAGAGCATTCTTTCAGAAGCTTTTAAAGTTGAAAGAACCCAAAACTTAAATCCATTAATCATGAATGCCCACAACCACACCACTGGAATGAAAACCAAATACACTGAAAGTGGTACATGGCCTTACAAATGTTCACTTAACAAATAGTGTCTTAAATACATCGGCTCGCAGACCGGCCACACATGAAAAAAATAAAAACAACTATTCTTTTTGGCCTTCTAGGGCCAGCACAGCAACATGGGCTACAGCCCGCTATTTGGCACTCGGCTCCGCAGCACCTGCAAGCAACATTCCACCGCACGGTGGCAAACAAAGCAACGGTCAGCCAAAGCCGACCAAATTATAACGACCCCGCCCCTTACTCGGGACGGCGGTGCTCTTTCCCTGCATATCATTAGCCCAATAAAACCAAAAAGCGCAATTATACTATGCCACAGCTGTATGCTCGCACGACCAAACACCCTGAAAGTGCAGGTTAGATCTGATATACTCTAGAGGAGGGGTGAATAGAGTATGGTGCTTGCTAAAAACTTTTTACAACTCTTGTTGTATTCCTAAGTGAACAGGGAAGCAAATGAAATACAGCAAACACAACAACTATCTATTTACAAAGAAATCACAGAACAATCACAAACCACAGCTAGAAAACAAAAGAAAATAAGCAACCAGATGACACAAGGAGCTATAGTGGTTCCCGAACCAATCTGGGTACATCCACTCTTCTACCACCCTAGGTAGGAATCCACTGCAGGATGAGTTGATCAGGTGTCCTGGTCACCAATGAGCTTTTGATAAGGTACTCAAAAACCAAACTAGATTTTTTGATCAGGTGTCTTGCCACCACTGAGTTTTGATAAGGTCTCAGAAACCAACACAAACTTTTGACGGGAGTTTGATAAACCCTTTACAGAGAGAGAGAGAGAGAGGGGGATGAGATGATCTTCTCTGTCAACAATCAGAGAGAAGATAGTGGATGTTGTCAAAGCTCCCCCTGAGATCTATAGTTGTTCAGGAAGTGAAGCTTTGCAGTAGGGTGATAGGCCTTCAGAAGATTTGATCTCCAGCAAAAGATGATTCCAGCAGCAGCTGAAATGTGTGGTGTCTGGAGTCTTGAATGATAATGACCTTTGAACACTGGAATCAAAAGGGATCTAGAAATTTCAGAATATTGATCTCCTTCAGTGATGTGTGTTCCTGTATGAATTCTGTCTGTGAATATCTGCAACTCTTTCTCTTTCTGTTGTTGTTGTTGTAATAGTTGTTTTTTTACCAGCAGAATATGAATAAATCTTTTATTCCTTAGATCTGAATAGAATGATTCTCTGTCCAAGATAGCCGTTAACCTGTCATAAATGACTTCCTTAACTGCATTTTGTCTTCTGGAGGAAAGTCCAATAAAACATTCCTTTGAAAATCCCTTGAAACTTGCTCCAGATTAATTGAAACGGCTACAAGATCCTTGACATAAATGCTGAGAATAATTCCATAACTGTCTGAATTTGAATCTTGAAAAACGTCAATCTCTCCAGAAAAACGTCGACCTGAGCTCAACTATCGTTGAACTGAGCTCAGAGACTGGACTTAGACTGAAGCAGAAAGCGTCGATCTGAGCTCAACTATCGTCGAACTGAGCTCAGAGATAGGGAAACAAACTAGAGACAGGAACGTCGATCTGAGCTCGAAGATCGTTGAATGGAGTTCGACTACTCGTTGAAGTTGAGCTCAGAGATCGTCGAATGGAGTTCGATGATTCGTCGAGGTGAGCTCAGAGATCGTCGAATGGAGTTCGACGATTCGTCGTCCTGAGCTCGACGAAATGACTTAGTCTCCTGAACTGAAATATCTGGTTTTGAGGGTCTTAAGGGCAGCTTTCAAACCTAAATACTAACCCTTAGACTCAATTCTAATTGACCTTTAGATCTATACAAGGAGGTCAAAATAAATTTCCTAAAGGACATAGTGATCCTTGCCCAAATCAGTAATAGGTTGTTCCAAAAATCTCCCCCTATTTGGGTTAGGATTACTATTTACAGACATTGGAAAAATAAAAACATTCAATGCATAAATATAACAAAAACAAAGAAAAAACATTGCAGAAACAAAGATATAATCACAGATAGTCAGAAATAGGTATTACTGTCATCTTACAGAATCATTCATTTTCCTTGCTCTTTATGAGAACTATTTCTCTGTTGGGGTTGAGAGCTTCTTTCTTAGATCTTCTGTCATCAACTGCACCTAGAGAAGTTTGATGTTTTGGCCTGGGGACTACAGCTTCTGGGTGCAGCTTCATATAACTTTCTGAATCAAAGAATTTGCTGGAAGAGTATCTCTCAAGTTCTTTCTTTCTTTGATCTGATAGAGTAGTGATATTTGATGTATCTTTTCCTTGTTCTCTAGCCTTCTTGATTTGGTCTAGTGCAGCCAACTCTTTCATTCTGGCAGTCCATGAAGTGGGATTATTTTTTGGGTCTTCAAATGGAACAGGTGCCTCATATCTGTTTGAAGAATTATCAGGAGGAGCTTTGGAAGAGACTAGATCTTTAAGCTTATAAGGGAAGGGACCAGAAGTAGTGGCAGAGGGACCTTGTCCTTCCCTTTGATAAGGATGTTGCCTGGAATACACTCTGTGTCCTCTTTGATTTCCTCTGTACTGTCCTCTTCTGGAATGATAACCTCTAGACTGATTTCCTCTTTGCTGAGGTCTTCCTTGAAATTGATATGAAGTTTGGCTTCTAGCAGTAGATTGAGAGGCAGAACTTCCACCTGCACCTGCATCAGGTGAAGGAGGAGGAGGAGGAGGATTGAAATGAGATGATCCTTTGTCATATTTCCTTTTCTTCTTCATGGCTTTCAGCTGATTTCTGGAGTACTGCATCCATGGTTCTGTAATAGGGCAATCATGCAATATATAATATGGAATATCAGTTTCTGGGCATGACAGTTGTTTGTAGCAAACTTGACTTGTTGTTTGGCACCTTGAACTCGGTCTTCCTTTCTCCTGGGTCCTTCTCTTGATACCAAATTGTAACACCCCCATCTGTCGCATAGCAAATAACAGAAGGTCCAGCTGGAACCCGACGCCATATACCACAGACAGTCAGAAGGATTACCAAATGAATAATCAAACCACCCAATTAATACTACTCGTCCTACACAGAGCATTCTAGCGGAAGTTTTTAAAGTTGAAAGAACCCAAACTTAAATCCATCAAATATGAATGTCCACAGCTACAACAACAGGAATGAAACCCCAAATACACTGAAACAGGTACATGGCCTTATGGCCTTACAAATATTCACTTAATATAATATGTCTTACATACATCGGCTCGCAGGCCGGCCACACATGATAAATGGAGCTTCGATTTTGTGCCAGCAATCGGAAAATCTGGAGGTATTATCCTTCTTTGGCTTGATAATTTACTCAAGATTAATTGCATTACCAAAGACAAACAACTTATAACGGCATCCGTCCTTTTTCCTACCGGCTTCGAGTGGCAATTGGGAGCCATTTACACTAACAAATATACGCATCAAAGGCGCGTGCTCTGGCATGGATTGTCCACTCTTAACAGGAACATCCCAACAATCTTGGGTGGCGACTTCAACTGTGTCTTGCAGGTAGATGAGAAGAGAGGGGGAAACAAAGTGAATCTGTCGAAAGGGTCCAATGAATTTGCCAATTTTATTACTCTCGGTGACTACCATGAAATTCCCTATGCGGGTAATATTTTTACTTGGTGCAACAACGAAAAACCGACCAACCGGGTACTCTCACGGCTTGACCGTGTCTTATTCAATGCCTCGACAATGCTTGCCTATTCGGGATCTACCGTCCAACATCTCACAAGGATTGCGTCGTACCATTCTCCTCTACTTCTGCAAATAGACAATCTGAAGCTTTCTTCGCCAAGAGGCAGCCTGAGATTTGAAGAGGCATGTATGATTAGCCCAAATGTTCATTCTATAGCCCAAGGAGCTTGGAGAAAACCTATTACAGGTGATTATAACAATGTGCTGGAAGTTAAATGCGCGAGGACAATTAAGAATCTTGCTAGATGGGCCAAGTTTAATACAAAAGCTGAATCATTAAGAGATAAGAAACTGGAAAGTGAAATTGAGTAACTCCAATTACGGGAAGCTGTGGCCCCTCTCTCGGATGAGGATCTACACTCATTACGCTGCCTGGTGGCCAGTTATACCGAAATCCAGACAAAGCATGACGCCTGGTGGTGGCAAAGGGCAAAGAACAATTGGCTTAATCAAGGTGATCGCAACTCTTCCTTCTTCCATGCAGCCGCTACTCAAAGGAAGCAAGAAAATTGGATTTCAAGCTCATTATCGGAAATGAAACCATCTCTGATCATGACCGAATTGAGGAGATAATGGTGGGACACTTCTCCAACCGGTGGTGTTTAGCTGACTCAACTACGGTGGAGGCATTGCCGAGGCCTCTAAAGTAGCTTTCAATTCTTGAAACACAAATGCTCACTATCCCGCCAACGGATGCCGAGATAAAGAAAGCAGTTTTCTCATTCGGGCGCAACAAGGCTCCAAGAAGCGATGGGGTAACACATTCCTTCTGAACACATTTTTGGAACTTTACAATGTTTGATCTAATTGCAGCCGTCAAAAGTTTCTTCGCCACGTGTCGTATGGATGAAAAATGGAAAGACACCCTAGTGGTTCTAATTCCAAAATGCAGCAACCCGAGTTCGCCGGATCACTTCCGGCAAATAAGTTTATGCTCAACAATCTACAAAGTTGGCACAAAAATCCTTGCAAATCGTTTGAAGCCCCTTCTCCGAAGCTTGATCTCGGAGGAGCAAACAACCTTTGTTCCGGGGAGGTTAATGTCAGACAACTGCTTGCTCGCTCAGGAGCTTATCCACCGCCTTCATACAACCGAGAGCAGCGCCGGCTATATGGCCATGAAGATTGATATGGAAAAGGCCTTCGATCGGATGCAATGGAGCTTTATAAAGCGCGCGATGATGGCGTTCAACTTCCCCACTGGTTGGATCAACCTGGTCATGGAGTGCATCACCAACCAAGGATTTGGTCTCCTTATAAATGGTTAAAAATCTAAGTGGATACAAGCTACTTGCGGGCTGCGCCAAGGCTGTCCCCTCTCTCCATATCTATTCATTTTATGCTCGGAGTTCCTATCCTTATTGATTAAGGAAAGCACCCATCCTGGAATTGGTATAAAAATCAACCTCTCCACTTCAAGAATTTCTCATCTTTTATTTGTGGACGACACATTCCTATTTGGTTCGGCAACTCCTAGAACGGCGGCCGAGCTCGTGACTATTTTGGGCCGTTATTGTGCTCTTTCAGGCGAGGCTGTAAATTCTCAGAAATCAAATATCATTTTTGGGTCTAAAGTCACAAGGACTTCAAAACAAGTTATCCTCCAACTTCTCGGACATAGATCTGCTAATGCCATTAGCTATCTTGGCATTTCGTTGCGGCCAGACAAGGTTCGGACTACTGATTATGATTATCTACTGGACAACATCTCTAGCAAAATAAGATCATGGGGCCTTTGCCATCTATCTCTAGCGGGTAGAGCGGCTCTTATAAAAAGCGCGCTCTTGGCGCTTCCTCTACATGCTCTCGCCAACTCTCCTATGCCGATATCCATTATAAATAAAATAAACAGCCTTCTGTCATCCTTCTTTTGGAGTGGGTCGCAACATAATCATTCGATTCACTATGTGAAATAGAGTGAAATCTGCCTCCCAAAGGACCGGGGTGGGCTGGGCTTCTTAAATTTATAGATTTGGCGACGTGTATTAATGGCGAAAGTTGCTACCCGTGTTGTTAGAGGGGAAGACAGCCTCTTTGCTCGAACATTTGCCCCCAAATATTCTGGACACGCCAGATTTCAACCTAACCGAAATCAATCAAAAATTTGGAAGTGTATTTGCCAGGGCCGTGAGATTTTGGACAATCAAACTATGTGGATGGTGGGTAATGGTGCATGTATTTCAACCATGGATGACAATTGGATTGGGACTTTGCCGCTCAGTAAATGGCCGACTTTCATTAATGTTGATTCCCTACCTTCGATGGTGGCGGGATTGCTGGACTCCAATTATAGGTGGGCGGCCGAGTGTTTTGCTGGATTCAGCAATGTCCTGGCCGAAGCTGTGTTCCGATTACCAAGAGATAATGTGGGGGGGGGACAAGCTTATTTGGTCACATTCAGAGAAGGTTTCTATGGATACTGGAGCTTCTTACAGCTTGGAATACCCGCAAGGTTCACTCGTAGGCTGAGATATTTGGAAAATAAAATCCCAGCAACGTATATTGCTGCTACTATGGCGAGCCATGAATGACATGATGCCTACATATGACTGGCTGCACCGACACCATCTACGCTCCGAAGTTGCATGCCCACGGGGATGTAGCCAAGTGGAAAATATTCAACACATATTTGATAACTGTCGTTTTGCCTCTCGCATCCGCACAGAATTAACAAGGTTGTGCATCAAATTCAACTCTAGCTGTGCCAATTTCCTGGATATCCTGCTTCATAAAATGACCATCAGCACAAATTCCTTTGAAATTAAAGTCATAGCTTCAATTATTTATATGTCATGGAAAGCTAGAAACCAACGTGTCCATGGTGAGCCACACTTGTGTTGAAGTATTAGACCGGGCGGCCTGGCGGTCTAGTCTGGCGAGTTGTTGACCACGCGGTCTAGAGGTTCTTTTCCAGCAGGTTCGTGTTCAGACTGTTGTTGTTTGTAGTCCGAGCAGTATAGCGGTCTCTCTCAGAAGCTTGGAGATCGGGCGGTCTAGCGGTCTCCTATTGCAGAGTGTTCTCTTCCTGCTGGAGTTGCCGAGCGGTTAGCCCATTTGTCTAACCGCGTGGCATGTGCAGTCTCTTTAATTTCTAGCCGCTCAACCCTGTAATTTTTTAGTCCCACATTGTTTGTTTGTACTCTCTCATTTCTCCTCCGTTCTATAAAAGGGAGGTCATACCTTTGTAAATGATATCTTTTTGGATAATAAAACTTTCAATTATTCAAATTTCTGCCTGTTTGTTCGCTGCTTGTTAGCTGTGTGTTTGCTACTTTTACATGGTATCAGAGGCAACGATTGATTCGACCTGATTCCGTCTTTGGATCTTCTGTCCGCGCGGCTTGTCCAAGCGACTTCTTTGCCTTGTCGCTGCCCTATTCGCGCGACTTCCTTCGGTCTTTTCTCGACCTTTTCTCACGTGTCCTTTGCTTCCTCTTCTCTCTGTTCGCTCGGCCTCTTTCAGTTCACGCGACCTCTTTTCCTGTGCCTTGGTCTGCTTAATGGCCACAGGTGTTCGGCAACCGCGCCGTTGCAGCTTCTTCTCTTTCGCCCGCTGCGGTTTCATCCATGTTCGCTGCGGTCTACTTCTCGTGTCGCGACCTCCTCCTTAGGTCGTGTGGCTTTATCTCTTTTCTCTCTCCCTGCTGCTTCTCTTCTATTTGAGCGGTATCCTGCTTTCTCTATGGACAATTCCGGTCTCTCCACCCCTATTATCTCTACCTCCACCACCCCTACGGCTCCTCCTCCTCCTACTACTTCTAGAAACCTTGGCACGCTTTCTAAACTTGTTGGCTCCAACTATCCAGATTGGAGCGTTTCTTTCACCTTTCTTCTACGCTCTCAGCGCAAGCGTCATCACCTCACCGATGACCTTCCTCCTCTTAACTCTTCTCAATTTGTTGACTGGGATGCGAGTGATGCGCTTGTCCGCACTTGGCTGGCCAACAACCTTTCTGATGAGTGCCTTCCCGTCATTTGCCATGATGAGACGGTCAAGGTTGCTTGTCTTCACCTAGCTGCTCTCTATTCGAAGGGGGGCCAGACGTCCCACATTTATACTCTCTATGCGGACCTCTTCGCCTGCCCTTCTATGTCTCCTGCTACGGCTTATCAGCGGGTTCAGGCTCTTGGCGCAGAGATCCTCCAGAATCGCCCCTTCTCCGCAGACTTGGCCGAACAACACAAACACTTCCACAAACTCCTGGTTGTTTGTTATCTTCTCCGCCTTCCCGAATCCGTTGATATGATCCGTCAGCAGATCTTGGGTGAGGCGGAGTCTCCCACTTTGGATGCCATCGCGGCTCGCATTGCCGCTGTTACTTTGCTGCTCCAGCGTCCTCTGTTGTCCTCCCCTCCTTCCCAAGACTCCTATGCTCACCAAGCTCAGCGGGGGGGGGGGCCTAGTGGTCGCAACCACTCAGGCGGGCGTGGTTCGTCTAGGTTCCTCTGCTCTCACTGTGGTCGTACCAGCCATTCTGTTGACCGTTGCTGGCAGAAACAACCTCATCTTCGCCCTTCCAGTGATGCATCTTCCTCAACCCCGCCTCCTCTCGGCCGTCTGCCTTTGTGGCCACAACTTCAGGTAGTGCCCACGTCATTACCCAAGGTAAATGGCTGATTGACTCTGGTGCTACAAATCACATGACCGGAAACCCTCATTGCTTCTCTCTCCTTAAAACACATGACCGATTGCCCCCGCTTCGTGTGGCGGATGGTTCACCCTCCACGGTTCATGGAATGGGCATGGTTCAAGTCACCCCGTCGCTTCGCTTGGAGGACACTCTCTATGTCCCGAAGTTCCCGTGCAATTTATTATTTGCTACTACTTTATGCAGGCAACTTCAGTGCTCCGTCTTATTCACTCCCACTTCTTATTCTTTTCAGGACCCGAGGACCCAGCAGACGATTGCTACTGAGACTGAGAGTGGCGGCCTCTACTTCCTCGATAACGTTTCCGCTCTGTCTGCCTACTCCTCCTCCTCTACAGATCTACTTCAATGGCATCTTCGCCTTGGACATCCTCCTCCTCGGATTCTTCGACAACTTCTGCCCCACTTACCTCCAACCAGTCCTTCGCTCAACTATGATGCGTGTCAGCTTGGCAAACATCACCGCTCCTCCTTCCCGCCGAAGCAAGGCCGTAGCTCCTCTCGCCCGTTTGATCTCATTCATTCTGATGTCTGGGGTCCTGCTCCTACCCTCACCATTGGTCGAGGTAGTTCCTACTTTGTAATTTTTATTGATGATTTTTCTAGATGTACCTAGGTGTATCTATTAAAAGATCGCTCTGAACTCTTTTCTGTCTGACAATCTTTTTATTATATGATTAAAACTCAATTTGACATTTCTATTAAAGTCTTTCGCTCTGATAATGCTAAGGAATATCTTAGTCATGAGTTTTCCTCCTTCTTTCTGCAACATGCTCTTGTTCATCAGACCATCTGTGTTTACACCTCCCAGCAAAATTGGGTGGCAGAGCGTAAAAATCGTCACCTCCTTGATGTCGCTCGCACTCTCATGACGCAGATGCAAGTGCCCCGCTCCTACTGGGGCTATGCTATGCTCCTCACCTGCTGTCTCATCAATCGCCTTCCTTCCACGGTTCTCCACGGCCAGACCCCCTTCTCCATTCTATACCCCAGCAAGGAACCATTTCCTCTCCCTTTCCGTGTCTTTGGGTGTACGGCTTTTGTACATGCTCCGTCTGCTACCCGCGACAAGCTTTCCCCCTGTTCCACCAAGTGTGTCTTTTTGTGGTACTCTACCACTCAAAAAGGCTATTGTTGTTTTGACCCCGTTCTGTGCAAACAATTTGTGTACGCAGACGTGACCTTCTTCGAGAATGCATCCTACTTCTCTCTTGAATCCCCTCTTCCTCCTGATGTCTCTGCTTCTCCACCATCTCTCTCTGTTCCTTCCACCCCTATCAACGTCACCCCTCTTACCTCATCTCCTCCTCCATCTCCTCCTCTATCTGTCCTACCCCCTCCACCTTCTCCATCTTCTCTACAGCCGTCTCTCTAGTCCCGGGCCAGCCTTCTCCGCCACGGACGCTCCTGTCACTAAGGCACGCGTCGACCTAGATCTTACCATTGCTCTTCGTAAAGGGGTGCGGGCATGTACTCAACATTCGCTTGCGGCAGTTGTTTCTTATGATCGGCTTTCTCCTTCTCGCAGGTGTTTTTCCTCGGCTATCTCAGCTACTGCCACTCCCCGCACCTACCAGGAGGCTCTTGCTATTCCTCATTGGAAATCTGTCATGGATAAAAAGATGGCTACTCTTACTGAAAGGGTTACCTGGACCCTTGTTCCTCCACCAGTGAGTACTGATGTGGTTGGCTGTCGCTGGGTGTTTGTTGTGAAATTTCTCCCCAACGGCACTGTGAATTGCTACAAGGCCTGGCTGGTGGCCAAAGGCTTCACTCAGACTTATGTCGTTGATTACTTTGATACTTTATCTCCAGTTGCTCGTCTCAGCACCATCCGGGTTCTTCTCTCTGTGGCTGTCAACAGGGATTGGGCTATTTCCCAGCTTGATGTCAAGAATGCCATTCTCTATGGGGATCTTCAGGAGGACGTCTACATGGAGCAACCTCCTGGGTATGTTGCTCAGGGTGAGACAAGAGTATGTCGTTTGAAGAAGGCCATTTATGGCCTAAAGCAGAGCCCTCGGGCGTGGTTCGACAAGTTCAGTGGCATTGTGGCTACCATCGGCTTTGCAAGGAGTTCGACCGATCACTCCTTATTTATTCGCAAAACCGCCTCGAGACTGGTGGTTTTGGCAGTGTATGTGGATGATATTCTTCTTACTGGCGATGACCAAGCTGGGGTGGACTTGACGAAGAAACACCTCCGTCAACACCTGGTCACGAAGGATATGAGCTCCCCGAAATACTTTTTGGGGATGGAAATCTCTCGGAAGCTTGACTCATTGGTTCTCTCCCAACGGAAGTATTCTCTTGATCTTCTACAAGATGCAGGATTGACAGGTGCCAAACCGGCCCAGTTTCCTATGGCTATTGGAGAAGACAAAACCTGGACAGATGACTCGCCTCTTCTATCTGATGTCACGAGGTACAGACATTTGGTGGGCAAACTCATCTATCTCACGGTGACCAGACCTGACATCTCCTATGTTGTAGGCAAGGTTAGTCAGTTTATGCAAGCTCTCAGGGAGTGCCATCTTCAGTCTGCCTTAAAGATTTTAGAGTATGTCAAATCAGCACCGGGAAAAGGGCTAATCTTTCAGAGGAATGGTCATTTAAGGGTTGAAGCCTACTCAGATTCAAGCTATGCGGATGATAAAGGCGATCGTAAATCTACATTAGGTTTTTGTACTTTTGTTGGAGGAAATCTTGTGAGTTGGAAGAGTAAGAAACAATATGTTGTCTCCAGATCTAGTGTAGAAGCCGAATACCGGAGTATGGCGTCAACCACGTGTGAGTTAAAATGGTTGCGGACTCTCATGCTTGACCTAAGAGAGGTCTACGACTATCCTCTTCATATGTTCTGTGACAACAAGGCCGTTATTTACATATCCAAAAATCCGATCTTCCATGAGAGAACAAAACATATAGAAGTCAACTACCATTTCATTCGGGAAGAGGTTTTGAAGAAACAGATTTGTACTTCGTTTGTCACCTCCGACAAAGAATTGACGGATATCTTCACAAAACCTATTTCTACTTCCTTCTTCCACATATGTGACAAGCTGGGCATGATTGATATCTATGCTCCAGCTTGAGGGGGAGTGTTGAAGTATTACACCGAGCGGCCTGGCGGTCTAGTCTGGCGGATTGTTGACCGCACAGTCTAGCAGTTCCTTTCCAGCAGGTTCATGTTCAGACTGTCGCTGTTTGTAGTCCGAGCGGTCTGACGGTCTCTCTCAGAAGCTTGGAGACCGGGCGGTCTAGCGGTCTCCTATTGCGGCGTGTTCTCTTCCTGCTGGAGTTGCCGAGCGGTTAGCTTATTTGTCTAACCATACGACCTGTGCGGTCTCTTTAATTTCTAGCCACTCAGCCCTATAATTTTTTAGTCCGACATTGTTTGTTTATACTCTCTCTTTTCTCCTCCATTCTATAAAAGGGAGGTCATACCTTTGTAAATGATATCTTTTTGGATAATAAAATTTTCAATTATTCAAATTTCTACCTGTTTGTTCACTGCTTGTTAGCTGCGTGTTCGCTACTTTTACAACTTGCAACCAGCCTCTGTTGTTATAAATGCAGTTTCAGATACATCAAATGGTTCCTGGGCGGCCCAAATTAACCGAGATTCTTCTTGGTCGCCCCCGCCATTTAGTTGGCTGAAAATCAATTTTGACGGGTCCGTCCATCCTAACAATCGAGCGGGACTCGGATGCACCATTAGAAATAATTTTGGAGATTTGCTTGCTGCTAGGGGTGTTGGAATCAATAGTCGGTCTGTATGCATGACTGAAGTCAGAAGTGCCTTGCTCGGCCTCGAACTTATCATCAATTTTTTGAACAATGTGACATGTATTTGCATTGAGGTTGACTCTGCAAGTGCCTGCGCTACACTTATGCGAGTGTTAGCGGGTTTCTATGATGGTGATGTTGAAGCTTCGCTCGCTCACGCTATGATGAAATGCCCAAGACTTGCCATCTATCAAATTGACCAGAAAGCAAAGTCTGCAGCGGATTATGTGGCCAACAATGCGCGTTCCTCTGATTTTGTTTGGGAAAGGGGAATTCACCTAACCCGTGCTTTATCTTTCATTCTCTCCAAAGATAGTAACCCGATGTAATTCTTCCTTTTGCTATATTATATATATATAATATATATATATAGATATATATGGGCTAATGCCAATTTCAAGGAACCCAAAAACTTTGGGAGGGTTTTCTTTTCTGCCATCTTGTTTATCTTTCTTGTTGCTTTCTAGTGAGAGAAGCTCTGGGTATGGGGGAAGGCCGGTGGTCTTCCCCCTCCTTATTGGAGGGGGACAGTGAGGGGGGAGGTGAAGATCTGGTGGTTAAAAGTGCATGTGGGCTCGGTTTGGAGGAGGGCCTGGTGAATCCGGCGGGTTTGAGTGGTGGAAGTGGCATTTCGGGAAAGCTTCAAGCCTGTGATAAGACAGCAGTGCTGTCAAATCCAGCTTGTCATATCCCGCAAGCTAAGTGCAGTGGCGATTTATTTAATGGAAGTGGGGTGGATTCTGGAGCCATTTCGTTTGGCACGCCTTTGGTGAAGCAGCCAGCGACATCTCCTCTGTCTTCTCCGGCGTTGATCATTCCAGGCGGCAATGGAGTGGCAGCGGCTCAGTTTCTTTCTTCGTCAAAGTCGGTGGTGGATATGGTCCTTCCCTTGGCGACAGCGACATTTACTACCTGAGGAGGAATGGTTGCCTCTTCTTTGAAGACGGTTATGGTTCTAAGCAGATCTAGTGCAGATGGCGGTGGATCTGCGTTTGCTGGAATGCTGTGCCCAGATCTGGTGGATCCTCACTGGCCTAGGTGATGAACGGAGACAGCGGCAGCACTTCGTTGGAGGTTTTGACGGCAATGACAGGTTAGCTGGGCTGGTGCAGATCGATGCTGATCTGGAGCAGGAAGGTATATCTCTCAGTCCCTGGGAGAGTCTTGATGTGTGTGGTGGTAATGTGGTAACTGTGGCCAATAGCATTGATCCATGGGTGTTGGGAGGCTCAATGTCAGGCGGCAGTTTGGTTTCTGGAGCAGTGCAGAATAACGGGTGCGAGCCAAGGGTGTTTGGAGGCTCGCCACCACCGACGGCGGCTGGACCAAGCCTGGGGACGGTGGGGGTAAACCATGTATTGGGTGCTGCATTTAGTGTTACTGGCGGCATCTCTGGAGCTCCTACCCCCACTCAGATACAGGCGGAGTCCGGCGTGGCACAGACGGAGGACATGGAGGATGAACCGGAACTGGACGATGCAAATCTTGACACAATGGAAGAAGCTTTTGACCCGTTGGCGTGTGGTGCTAAATCAGAGAGAATGGGCTTCCCTGCAGGCAGAAGTTTGGATGAAAATATTTGAATGAATTAGTGCCTAACCACCTAGAGGGGGAGGGTGAATAGGTGTAATTCCTGTTTTTATTTTAAGGCAGCAAATCAATTCAGTTATTTACTTAGCAGCAGTAAATGTTACAGCTAACACAACACAACAATCAAAAAAAACATTCAATCACAGAGTGCACACAGATTTTAAAGTTCTGGGTACATCCACTTTCCCCCTTCGCCTATCTAGCAGTGTGCTAGATTCGGCATAACTTCTGCACTTCACCTCAGATCCTCAGATCTTACAACTCAGAACCCCAAACAAGGCTCCTACAACTCAGGCAATCTGCCCTATCTCAGCCTACACAAGGCCTATAACTTAGAGATATCAATCTCCTACAACTCAGGCTCACAGCCCTACCTCAGCCTTCAACAAGGCCTACCACTCAGAGAAAATATTCTCGTACACTCAGTCTTTATAAAATAGGCTTACAACTCAGATCTAGAATGGATCCTACAGAAAATAATGTTTATAAAGTGTTTTACCACCACCCAGGTAGAGAGAGAAGGGATGGATGGTTTCTTGATCAGTTCTTGGAAGCAACTGATGGCAGAGCACAACCTCTCTTAGCTTTCTTCAAAGCTTCTTGAATCTGAACTCAGTAGGGTTGAACTCTTGAGAAGTTGATCTTCAATCAGCTTCTGACTTGAGATTCAGATCTCAATCTGAATCTTTCTTGGCAGCCTGGTTCAGCAACTGCACTTCTTAGATGGAGCTCTCTCTCTCCAACTTCTTAGATCTTCTGTCGAAGGTCTTCTTCTTTGAGTGTTGTTAGTTGTGTATATTCTTCAATCTTCTTCTTAATTATTGTTGTCTTCTGTTGAAGGAGAAAGCCTTTTATATAGTCTTCCTCCATGGTAACCGGCTGATCCGGTTTCTAACAAACTTCTGACAGCTTTGACAGTTGTAGTAGACCGGTTAGAAATGACAGCTGTCAAGTCATCCAGTCACTTCTTGAAATACTGTCTCTGTCTGAAAGTGTCGAGACTGAACTTCATCATGTGTCGACACAAGTAGTCTAAGTGTCGACACAACAGGACTAAGTGTCAACACAAGCCTTGGTGGTGTCGACACAACTCCTTTGTTGTTGTAATTGCTTCTCGACACAGCTTCTTTAGAATGTGTCGACACTGATTCTGTGTATCGACACAAGCCTTCTTTACTTTAACTTTGTTGAAACTTGTTGTGTGTCGAAACATCTCCTTTGTGTTGACACAAGTACTTCTTTACTTTAACTTTGTTGAAGCTTTGTTGTGTGTCGACATAAGTCCTGTGTGTCGACACAGTTGATGTTGACAAATACTTCTGTGTGTCGACACTGCCTCTATGTGTCGACACATTTGATGTCGACTAAGTATTCCTGTGTGTCGACACTGCCTCTTGGTGTCGACACAGTTAATGTCGACAATGCTTCACTATGTGTCGACATAGCCTCTGTATGTCGACACATTCCTTCTGCTGTCGACACAGCCTTTCCAAGTGTCGACACAATCTACTCCAAGTGTCAACACAGCTTTTCTCCTATGTCGACATAAGCCTTCATAAGTGTCGACACAACTTCTCTAGATGTCGACACATGGACTTAGAAATTTTTCTGCATTCCTGCATTTACTTAACCTGCACATATAAACTCAAAACGCGTCAAATACACCTTGATGCATATCATTGAGTAGGGTGAGGCGGCTTCAAATCTGGTACACATTTTCCAATGTACCCAACAATCTCCCCCTATTTGGAGAAGTCATAACCCTTAGTCAATGATATACACCATACATAACAAATACACATTATGATGTATAAAAATATTATATGACAGGGTAACTACTTAAAACAAAACATATATAAGATATCATCACAGAATAATAATGCTAACAGATTAAGCATTAAACATTATTTTGTTCCAACTTCCAATAGTTTCTTTAACAAAAGTTTACATAGATTTTAACACAAAAGATTACAATGTTATAAAATCTAGTAAAACTAATCTAAGGCTGCTCTGGCTCCTTAATGACAATTCCTTGGCCTGATTTGATCTTGGCTTGCACAGGAGCATCAGTATCATCAGCTGACTTCTTGCCCTTAAGATCTTTATTCTTTTGCTCTTCAGCTCTTGATTTTTGCCTTTTAAAGTAATGAAAATGCTTAGGGAAATATTTGCTAGGCTCCTGAGCATTAGGAGGTAGCTTCCCTAGTTTTGCCTTTCTTCTGTACTGAACTATGGCTTCTTGCCTGGCCTCATGCTTTTGCCATTCTTGTGCAAAGTACCATTTACCCCTATCATGGGTCTTATCCTTTACAGCTTTCCAAGCAGTCAGTATAATGTTCCTGGATGTTGCACTCCACTGCTCAAAATCAGGCTTTAATTCAGCCTGTTCTCTGAATCTTTTCTTAGACAATAGAGCTTCTTGCTCTTTCAAAACTGCCTCTAACACAGGCTTGTCTACTTTCTCTATGATCACATTTTGAGCACCTTTTGGAGGGCTGTACATGGACTGTACTTCTTGATGTATCATCTCAAAATCTACTGGAGGATAAATTACTGGAGCAACTTCAGCTTGTTCACCTCCAAAAGAAGCATGGTGTATTCTAGATTCAGCCACATTGTCATCATCACAAAGGGGTGGATATCTAGGTGTGGCTCTGATGCTATTGGAAATCCATTTAGCATGGTCAGATCCTGCTTTGATTAATACTCTCTCCCCCTTTATGACTTCTCTAGCAACATGATCTCTGAGATCATCCTTCTGAAATCTGACCTGTTCATCCATATAATTGACACCATCTTTATAGAATGCCTTTAATTTCAGTAGCTGACCAGAAATAGTCTTTTGAGAGTCCTGAATAGCTGTTTTTACAGCAGCTATTCCTTCCTGGAAGTGCTTATCAAACTCTACCTGGGTTGTAGCCTTTTCCTCAGTCTGGGCAGTAGCAAGATTCTTCATTTCTATAACAATCACATTATTTGATTCTGTTAGATTATCATTCATCCTAAGTTGATTCTCTAGTGCATAGCCTTGCTTTAGAGCTATATCATCAACTTGTGTCTTGATTTTCTCTTGGTGTGTGGCTAGGAAAACCACAGCATTTCCACTATTGTGGAAACAATCAGTCATTTCTTTCTTATGCTGATTAACTTCAAACTTTATAGATTTTATATTTGTAGCCAAGGAGAGTTGTAGATCTTTATGAGTTTCATCCAAATACTTCTCCATGACAATCCTTTGCTCATCCAACTTCACTTGCATGGATACTAACAAAGAACTATAATCAGTTGTTAGGGCAGGATGTGGAGCAACAGTTTGTAGTGCCTTCTTGTAGCTTTGGCTTCTCCTTTTGAAGACTATTAGCTTCCTCTTCTTTGCTTGAACCTCAGCTGCATTCTCAGAATCAGAGGTACTGGCTATATTTACTCTATCCTTTGGACAAGGAGGCAATTCGTATGCAGTCTTAGGTAGCTCCCCATGAGTCCTTTTCTCCTCCTCAGTCATTGTATTCTCCCCCTGAGTTTCTACTTACTCCCCCCCTCAAAAGCAGTTTTCTCCCCATCAAAACCAGCATGCTCCCCCTCAATATTAGCTTGTACTAAATCAGGAAACAACTCTTCTAAGGTAAACTCTTGTTGAGAAGACATAGGAGATTCTCTTATCTTTGGAGCATCAGCAACAACAGATGTATCTTCCAAGATAATATCTTGTGCTTGATTGTTTAGTTGTGTTGGCTGGTCAACATCAATCAAAGATTCAGTTTGTATTTCATCCTCAATATTGAAAATTGATTGATTTACTTCACTGATTACCTCAAGAATTGTTTGTGTTGCCATTTCACTGTCCAAGTGAGTAGGCACTTCCTCATGGTGAGGCTCCCCCTGGAGTGGATCCAGGTGGATGGGGCTAGCAGATGGTTGCTCCCCCAGCCTCTGTGCATCTTCATTTCTTACTGGTGACCTGTCAGCATTATTAGCCTCTTCCTCATTTGAACTGGAAGCTGCTTGCTTCTCTGAACTACTGGAAGGTTCATGAGCCATTTTGTTTTTCTTCTGCTTCCTCTGTGATGGGGTTTCCTTCTCTGGAGTAGGCATGTCCTTAGTTAATACTCTCTCCCACCTGGAGATGATCCTGATGTTCATCCTTCTCATATGATTTATCTTAGTTCCAGCTGACTGTTCCATCACTTCAGGTACTGATCTAGCTAAATACAAGCTCATAATCCTTCTCATATTTGGCTTCTTTATACTTTCTTTAATCTTGTCAAAAATGACTACAGACCAACTAGTGTTTAGTCTATAGATGATTGGAACCCTAGTTTCATAAGGGAGAACATGTATGCAGAAATTATATCATGCCCCCTGGTTTACACAGAATCACTTTACTTACAACTTCAGACAAGAACTTTCCTTGCATATTCATGCCTTTCCTATTCAAGGCTGAGCCAATCTTCATGGTGGAATCCAGTCCACACCATTGAAGTGCTTCCCTTAGCTGAGATGCAGGTACATCTACTTCTTCCTGTATTCTAGGCAAGTGAAGAACTTTTCGTAAACTTTTCTGGGTGATTTTCACCTTTACACCATGGACTATGGATCTAATTTTGAGTCCAGTTTGATCTAAGGTAGCAGCTCCAAAGAATTCTAGTATTTCCTTCTTCTAAATTTTTGTTGGTTTAGAAACTAGATACTCCAACCCATTATCTGCAATTAGAGTTACTACAGCTTGAATTTCAGATTCCGCTGCATCAAACACATTGCATACCAGTTCGTATCCTTCATTGACATTATCCTCGATCTTTGGAGCCATTAGTGATGGCACAGCCCCTCCTCCACCATTTGAAGACGATGCTGACGATGCTGCTGATGATCCGGTTGATAAGGCCATACGACTCAAGGACGTGAGGCAGCACGATGACGCTAACGGAAGGCTACGCTACAACCTCCGCCCGCGATGTGCTACCGCCACGGCAACGCATTAGCTTTATTTATTTCCTTTTCGTGCACTCTATTTTATATTTGGAATATAAAATTATCCTATGCTTATGTGATAATTTTATATTCATTGCATGTGTTGTTATTTTTTCATTTTGAACTATTTTTAGTATTGGTGTGCAATTAGCCATTCGGATGGATGAGATTAAATCTCCATCATGAAGGGCTAAGGCTTGTTTGTAACTCCTATTTAAAGGAGGCTATTATGAAGAGTTAAAGTATTGGAAAAAAGAAACCCTAAATCCCCCTTGAGGAATTTCGGCCACCAAGGAGAGAATCCTATAGCCGCCCCCCCTTGGTGTGAAGCCAAACCTTGCCTCCTCCATCCCCATTCGTTGCGACTCCGACGTGGCTTCTATCGGTGCGACTCCGTGGAAGAAGGAAGCAGCCCCATTCGGTGTGAAACCGGTGGATCCGTGGAGAGAGTGATTCTCCCACAGTTATCTTGTGTGAAACGCTTTCCGGTTGGGTAATCTCTTTCCTCTTCCTTGTGTGATTCTTCTCCTTAGTTGCGGTGGATTTTCGCAAATCATTTTCTCCGGATCTT
The DNA here is from genome assembly GCA_039583875.1 of Platanthera guangdongensis. Classification (NCBI taxonomy): domain Eukaryota; kingdom Viridiplantae; phylum Streptophyta; class Magnoliopsida; order Asparagales; family Orchidaceae; genus Platanthera; species Platanthera guangdongensis. The sequence goes on from CM077159.1 coordinate 3,622,859, forward strand.
TAAATTAATCGCTGCAAGTTTTGAAACGAAAACGCCGTTGCAAGGCTTTTTATTTCCGGATCGGGTGGATCCTATTTGCCTGAGCGGATCTTGGCCTATAGCCTTGATCTTGCTCTCAAAAAGGAGTGGCAACCTTTGTGTTTTCTTGGAGAATATTCCGACTCAAATTTCCGATCGTTGTTTTTGAGTCGACCATTCCTCCCTTGTTGTTTGTGCTGCGTTTTGTGATGAGGAACTACTGTGGGCGATAGGTGTTGTGTAGGTGCGGTAGATCTACGACGTGTAGAGCGGAGATAGAGCGTTAGATCCGTGCAGATCTCCGATCCGACATCCCTACATCAATTTGGTATCAGAGGCGGTCATTGCAACTTTCACGTTGCAAACATCCTCTCTGCGTTCCTTGTTGGAGATCGGATCGTTAGAAAATCAAAAAAATTATTTTCTGTGGTGTGCCAATAGCGGGCTGAAATCTTTATTTTTCAGCAAAATTTCAGAAATGTTTTTTTTAACGATCTACGTGTTATTCACATTGGGAATATATAAAAATATCTTATTTTCAATATATCTACAGCCCTAGGAAAATTCATCTTGCCCGGGGCCTCCCAAACCTGAATGCGCACTAGGCTAGGAACGGAGTACGCAACCCCGTCTACGTCTAGGATGGCTGCGAACGAGCATGGTGATCCCAACACCGAGGCTATAGCGGGTCTTCGTGCCGAAATGGCTGAGCTTAGGAACGTCTTAGCCCAGATCCTACAAAATCAGGAAAGGCGACCCCCACATCCCGTTAATGCTGGGCAGCCCAACCGGCACCAACCGAACTTTGACTCGGATACTGAGGGAAGCTCTCCCCGTGTGCCCCCTCGATAACCCCGCCCCGAGCGAGGCTTTGATATCACGAGGGCCATCAAGATAAATGCCCCCACCTATGATGGCATGGGAGATCCCCAGATCTTCCTCCATTGGGCTATAGACATGGAGTGTTATTTCGAATGACACAACCTCACGGAACCCCAAAAGGTTCAGGTTGCCAGGATGAAATTAACGGGACGTGCCAAAACTTATTGGCTGAATGAAGAACGTAGGTTAAGAGTTGGGCATGGGGTCCCACTCATTGGATGGGCTGTGATGAAGAACCTGCTGACCGATCAGTACGTTCCCGCGTACCATCGGACTCAGATGTTCGATGAGCTTGCCACCCTTCGGCAAGGATCAATGTCTGTTGCTGAATATATGGGAGAACTTAAGGACCGTATGGTACGATGTAACCTTCGAGAGCTCCCCGAAGTCACTTTATCTAGATTTCGAAAGGGACTTCACCCCGACATTTAGTGGAAACTCTTGCGTTACGGTCATACGGACTTGAATATGACTTTCAATGCCGCCTTGTACATTAAAAAGCACCTAGCATCTAAGGCTCACTCCCGTTATTCTAGTACGAAGAATAAGTCCACCCCTGGGGCATCTTCTTCTACATATCCTGATAAGGGAAAGTTCAAATCTACCGAGTCAAAGTCAATCGTGATCACCGCTAGGAACTCCAAGAACCCTGCGAGTGAGCGTGTCCCTATCGGGAAGGTTAGCAAGGCTAACACCACTTGTTACTCTTGCGGTATTCAAGGCCACTATGCCTACGAATGCCCAACAAAGACAAAAACACTAGCCTTATTAGAGTCAACTACTGACCCTGACGATTACGTATACGAGGCCGCAGAGGAGAGTGACCCCGAAGGAGTCCCTAGTGACTTAGAGGATGATCACCCCCTTATGGTGATGCGTTGTATCTTGACCACTCCGCGTCCATTAGATGATTGGAAGAGGACGAGCATATTTTCTCTGATTTTTAAGAGTGGCGAGAAGCTTTGCAAGCTGATTATTGATAGTGGTAGCTGCGTGAATGTCGTATCTGAGAACGTCGTTGCACGTATGCCCTTGGTCACGGAACCGCACCCGACTCCATATCAGGTCGCTTGGATCAACAAGCACTCTGTACCCGTTACCAAACGATGCCTGGTCCCACTCTCATTCAAATCCTACATTGATGAGGTGTGGTGTGATGTCCTTCCGATGGACGCTTGTCATGTGTTGTTAGGCCTCCCTTGGCTATACGACCGTGATGTTACACATTTTGGTAGAGCCAATACTTATGAATTCAAATTCAATGGCAAAACCATCACTTTGAGGCCGACCATCCCAAAGGAGCCCGTAGTCTTGGCTAAGGACACCACTATTCCGGTAGAATGAAAAACGTTGAATCTAATTGGTAGGAAAGAGTTTGAGAGAGATCCGTTCTTTGATGGAATCATGTATGCGCTAGTTCTCTTAAGTGCGAAGCCCGATTCTAGCATTTTGGACGAGTTACCTAGTGAGTTATGGGTACTGTTGGAGGAGTATAGGGACGTGTACCCGGATGAGTTTCCGCCCACGTTACCCCCGCTTAGGAATATCCAGCATGCGATAGATCTCATCCCGGGGTCTTCCTTGCCAAATCAGCCACATTACCGACTCCACCCCGCAGCTCACCTGGAGTTGCAGTCTCAGATAGAGGGCTTGCTAGCGAAAGGTTTTATTAGGAATAGTATGAGTCCATGTGCTGTACCAGCCCTACTTGCCCCCAAGAAGGATGGTACATGGAGGATGTGCGTTGATAGCCGGGCTATCAACAAAATCACCATCAAGTATAGGTTCCCCATTCCCCGCCTAGATGATTTGTTGGATGTCTTGTCTGGAGCCACCGTATTCTCCAAATTAGATCTTTGGAGTGGCTATCACTAGATTAGGATACGAGAGGGCGATGAGTGGAAGACGACGTTTAAGTCGAAGGATGGTCTGTACGAATGGCTTGTGATGCCCTTTGGGTTGTCCAATGCCCCTAGTACCTTCTCCCGGATGATGACATATGTCTTTCAGCCATTCATGGGAAAGTTCGTTGTCGTCTACTTTGACGATATTCTGATTTATAGCACCTCTACTACCGAGCACATCTCCCACATGAGAGTGATCCTTTCCACCCTGCGAAAGGAGACGTTATTTCTCAACCTTAAGAAATGCACTTTCTATGTCTCGGAGGTAGAGTTCTTAGGCTATATAGTCGGCTCCGAGGGTATCCGAGTCGATCCGGGCAAGGTCCAGGTCATTAAGGACTGGCCCGTGCCAACCACCCTACGTGAGGTGCGTAGTTTTCATGGGTTAGCCACGTTTTATCGTCGTTTCATACGAGACTTCAGTAGTATTATGGCGCCTATCACGGACTGTATGAAGAAGGGAGAGTTTGCGTGGACGAAGTCCGCCACCCATGCTTTTGAACGAATCAAGGAGCTTATGACCGAGGCACCTGTCTTACGTCTACCTGACTTTGCTAAAGTCTTTGAGCTCACATGCGATGCGTCTGGGGTAGGGATTGGAGGTGTCTTGAGCCAGGAGGGCCATCCCGTTAGTTATTTTAGCGAGAAGTTGTCCGACCCTAAGTTGAACTACTCAAATTATGATAGGGAATTTTATGCTGTAGTCCGATGTCTACACCATTGGAGGCACTATCTCCTCTCCAAGGAGTTTGTGATCCTCTCCGATCATGAGGCTTTACGTTTCATCAACGACCAGCATAAGATTAGCCCACGTCACGCTAAGTGGGTCGCTTTCTTACAAGGTTACACGTTTAATCTCAAGCACCTTAAGGGAGCTGATAACCGAGTCACGGACGCCCTTAGTTGTGTTACTCTTTTACTCACCTCTATGGAAGTACATGTTATAGGGTTTGAGCGGATTAAGGATGAGTACGCCACGTGTCCTGACTTCCAGGACTTCTATCTTTCTGCCCAGGATAGCTCCCCCACGACGATATCTGCCTACGTCATCAAGAACGGTTACCTGTTTAGGAATGAGAAACTATGTATTCCACAGTCATCGTTACGCCTACATATCATATGGGAGTTGCATAGCGGAGGGTTGAGTGGCCACTTCGGTAGAGATAAGACCATTACGTTAGTCGAGGACAAATTCTATTGGCCAAAACTTAAGGTTATGGTGGGATAGGTAGTGAGTAGCTGCCGCACGTGTCAGGTGTCTAAGGGTAGTAAAACCAACGTAGGATTATATACACCCTTGCATATTCCCTCCATGCCTTGGGTAGACGTTAGTATGGATTTTGTATTAGGCCTCCCCGTTACCCTACGCCGTCACGACTTAATTTTTGTAGTTGTGGATAGGTTTTCAAAGATGGCTTATTTCATCCCGTGCAGTAGGACGAATGATGCATCTCACTTCGCTAAACTTTATTTTAAAGAAGTCGTTAGTCACCGTGGAGTGCCAAAGACCATAGTATCGGATAGGGACGTAAAATTCACTAGTTATTTTTGGAAGACTCTTTGGATATTAATGGGAACGAAATTATTATTTTCCTCTGCCTATCATCCCTAAACTGATGGGCAGACGGAAGTGGTTAATCGGAGCTTAGGAAATTTGTTACGATGCCTTGTGCGTGATCACAAGAGCACTTGGGATATTCTCCTTCCCCATGCCCAGTTAGCCTACAATAATTCCAAGAATAGGTCTACGGGTCTGTCTCCGAATGAGATTGTCCACGGGTATAAGGCTCCTGTGCCGCTTGACTTGGTGTCATTGCCCCCAACATACAAGGCAAGTCAGTTTGCACAATCCTTCGCCCAGCACATCCATGATTTACACGCACGTATACGGGCCACCTTGACTACGCAATACGAATCTTATCAAGCGCACGCTAATTTACATAGGAGAGTATCAGACTTCAAGATTGGCGATCTAGTTTTAGTCCGTTTGGTTCCCGAACGCTTGCCAACTGGCACCGTTAAAAAGTTAGCACCAAAGCGCGCCGGCCCTTTTCGGATTATTAAGAAGTTAGGTGACAACGCTTTCGTTTTGGACTTGCCTGCTGATTGGGGTATCTCCCCCATTTTTAATGTTTCAGATTTAACGATGTTTGTGTCACCACCACAAGAGTTGATTTCTTTGTCGTCTTCTTCTCCCACTGAAAATTCTCATGGGTTGCGGAGTGGTAGTACAGATGATCTCTTTTTCGGTCCCCACAGGTATATCATCGGATGGTAAGTTGCCTTCTTTCCTTCCTACTGCTAATGTGTTCCCCAGGTTTCCACGGACGTTTTCCACTCCAGAGATGATACTTGATGCTGAGCCTGTTACCACTACTGATGGCGACACCCACCGCTTTCTCATCCGTTGGCGTGATCGGCCCCCTTCGGATGACTCTTGGGTACTTGAGACGGAGCTGTAGAGTTTGGATGCCGCTCTCCTTCACCGTTATCGCTTGGACCACGCAACGGAGATGCGTGCATTTGAGCGGGGGAGGATTGATGGCGCGGCCCCTCCTCCACCATTTGAAGACGATGCTGACGATGCTGCTGATGATCCGGTTGATAAGGCCATACGACTCAAGGACGTGAGGCGTCACGATGATGCTAACGGAAGGCTACGCTACAACCTCCGTCCACGACGTGCTACCGCCACGACAACGCATTAGCTTTATTTATTTCTTTTTCGTGCACTCTATTTTATATTTGGAATATAAAATTATCCTATGCTTATGTGATAATTTTATATTCATTGCATGTGTTGTTATTTTTTCATTTTGAACTATTTTTAGTATTGGTGTGCAATTAGCTATTCGGATGGATGAGATTAAATCTCCATCATGAAGGGCTAAGGCTTGTTTGTAACTCCTATTTAATGGAGGCTATTATGAAGAGTTAAAGTATTGGAAAAAAGAAACCCTAAATCCCCCTTGAGGAATTTCGGCCAGCATGGAGAGAATGCTATAGCCCCCCCCCCCCCCCCCCCCCCTTGGTGTGAAGCCAAACCTTGCCTCCTCCATCCCCGTTCGGTGCGACTCCGGCGTGGCTTCTATCGGTGCGACTCCGTGGAAGAAGGAAGCAGCCTCATTCGGTGTGAAACCGGTAGATCCGTGGAGAGAGTGATTCTCCCACAGTTATCTTGTGTGAAACGCTTTCCGGTTGGGCAATCTCTTTCCTCTTCCTTGTGTGATTCTTCTCCTTAGTTGTGGTGGATTTTCGCAAATCGTTTTCTCCGGATCTTTAAATTAATCGCTGCAAGTTTTGAAACGAAAACGCCGTTGCAAGGCTTTTTATTTCCGGATCGGGTGGATCCTATTTTCCTGAGCGGATCTTGGCCTATAGCCTTGGTCTTGCTCTCAAAAAGGAGTGACAACCTTTGTGTTTTCTTGGGGAATATTCCGACTCAAATTTCCGATCGTTGTTTTCGAGTCGACCATTCCTCCCTTGTTGTTTGTGCTGCGTTTTGTGACGAGGAACTACTGTGGGCGATATGTGCTGTGTAGGTGCGGTAGATCTACGACGTGTAGAGCGGAGATAGAGCGTTAGATCCGTGGAGATCTCCGATCCGACATCCATACATCAATTAGGGTTTAGAGAAATCTTGAATTTAGATGAGAGAGTTGTCGACACAAAGTTTTGGTCTCGAAACTATAGAGAGCATGTCGACAGACAATGCTGTTGACCTATTTATACCTTTCTAAAAACGAAGGTGAAAAGACACGTCATAATCCTCTAAATGTGTCGACACTGTTGAAAAGTGTCGACATAGACTTCTAATGTCTCGACATAAGTGTTGACTTCTATGTGTCGACACTTATACATTTACGCTCGACGATTAGTCGATACTCCACTCGACGAAATCTGTGTTGAACCTAAGTGTCGACACCAACTCTGGATGTGTCGACACCACTCCTGGATGTGTCGACACGATTTCTCTAAAGTGTCGACACCAATTTTCTAGATGTGTCGACATCATTTCTCTGGAATGTCGACACCACTTCTATGTGTCGACATAGACAACTCCTTGTGTCGACACCATTGTACTTAGCCAATTTTGTTAAACTAATCTATGTGCAACATTTCTAATTCAATTTTAAACTTATTGAATTTAGTTTCATCTAGAAGCTTAGTAAACATATCTGTAATTTGATAATCTGTTTTAACAAATTCTAGTGAGATATCCTCTTTTTCTACATGTTCTCTAAGAAAATGGTATCTAATTTTTATATGCTTAGTCCTACTATGTGAAACATGATTATTTGCAATAGAAATAGCACTTGTAGAATCACAAAGCAAAGGTGTTCTACTTACCTGAATACCATAGTCTTCTAGCTGGTGCTGAATCCACAGCAGTTGTGCACAGCAGCTTCCTACAACAACATATTCTGAGTCAGCTGTGGAGATTGCCACACTGGTCTGCTTCTTACTGCTCCAAGACACTAGTCTTCCACCTAGAAATTGACAGGTGCCTGTAGTACTTTTTCTATCTTCCTTGCAACCTGCAAAATCTGCATCTGAATATCCTGTCAGTAGAAAATCTTCATTCCTAGGGTACCAAAGGCCTAGATAAGGTATGCCCTTAAGATATCTCAAAATCCTTTTGACTGCAGTCAGATGAGATTCTTTTGGGCATGCTTGGTACCTAGCACAGACATAAGTAGCATACATGATATCTGGTCTACTAGCAGTCAGATATAGAAGGGAGCCAACTATCCCTCTATACAAAGTTTCATCTACAGGTTTCCCTGCGTCATCTTTGCTTAGAGACACACTTTTCCCCATTGGATTTCTCATGGTAGTGGATGATTCCATATCATACTTCTTTATTAACTCCAGGGTGAACTTAGACTGGGATATGGACAAGCCATCTTTAGTCTGTCTTACTTGGAGACCCAAGAAAAACTTAAGTTCTCTCATACTGCTCAATTCAAATTTTCCTTGCATTAGTTTTGCAAACTTTCTACAAAGATTACTTTCAGTAGACCCAAATATTATGTCATCAACATATATTTGAACTAGAATAATCTTTCCTTTAGATTCCCTAAAGGATAGAGTCTTGTCTATTTTCCCCCTTGAGAATTTGTTCTCAATGAGGAAAGTAGACAGAGTTTCATACTAGGCCCTTGGGGCTTGTTTCAACCCATACAAAGCTTTCCTAAGTCTAAAAACATAATTAGGTTTGAGAGGATCAACAAAATATGAGGGCTGCTCTACATAGACTTCTTCTTTTAGATTCCCATTTAGGAATGCTGATTTTACATCCATTTGGAATACCTTAAATCCTTGATATGTTGTATGAGCAAGAAACATCCTAATTGCTTCCAATCTTGCTACTGGGGCAAAGGTTTGATCAAAATCAATACCCTCTTCCTTCCTGTATCCTTTTGCAACAAGTCTTACTTTGTTCTTCACAATGATCTCATTCTCATCCAGTTTATTCATAAAGATCCACTTTGTTCCAATAATGTTGTGGTCTTTTGGTTTAGGAACTAATTTCCAGACCTTGCACCTTCTGAACTAATTCAGCTCCTCTTGCATGACATCAATCCAATGTGGGTCTAGGATAGCTTCTTCAAATTTCTTTGGTTCCACTTGAGATAGGAAGCTGGAGCAAAGAACTGTGTTCAGATTTCTGCTCCTTATTTGTACTCCTTGTCTTAGATCACCAATTATCTGATTTGCTGGATGTTTATTTAAGTGTCTAATAGCTGGAGGTAGTCTATCTTCAGGTTGAACACCTCCAGTCTCTTCATTATGCTGCACCTCTTGGTTTTCATCAGCATCTGGAGAGTCTTGTACTCCCCCTGGACAGCAGCCACCATTTTCCACTTCCTGATTTGCAGTTGAATCTTCTGTAATGGTAAGCTTGTTCATTCTCTTATTTATACCTGTAGAACTGCAAGCACTACTTGGCAACTCACAGTTAATCAGTCTTGTTTCATCAAAGACAACATATACAGACTCTTCTACAACTTGAGTAATCAAGTTGTAGACCCTATAAGCCTTACTATTGTTGCTGTACCCAACAAATATCCCATCTTGGGATTTGGCAGCAAATTTAGTTAGATAAGAGTTGTCATTGTTAAGTACATAGCACTTGCAACCAAAGATCCTAAAATAGGATAAATTTGGTTTTCTGCCCTTCATAATCGCATTGGGAGTCTTTTTGTGGCTCTTGGTGATAGTAGCCCTATTGATCACATGACATGCAGTGTTTATTGCCTCAGCCCAGAAATATTCTGGGAGAGAAGTGTCACTCAATAGAGTTCTAGCAGCCTCAATCAGTGTTCTATTCTTCCTTTCAGCAATACCATTTTTCTGTGGTGTTCTAGGTGAGGAAAATTCTTGAAAAATCCCAAATTCTTCACACAGACTTGTCATACTTTCAGACTAAAATTCAGTACCATGGTCACTTCTGATTTTGACCACTGTACTGTCCAACTCATTCTAAATTTGTTTAACAAAATTATATAAGACACTTGGAGTTTCAGATTTTTGTCTTAGAAAGAACACCCAGGAATATCTAGAATAGTCATCTACCACCGCAAAAGTATAGACCTTCCTACCTATACTATGAACTGGCATAAGACCAAATAGATCCATATACAAGAGGTAAAGACACCTCACTGAATCCTTGTTTTTAAGGCTATGAAAGGAAGATTTGGTCTGCTTGCCTTTTTGACAAGTTGAGCATATCCCATCCTTTATACACTTAACTTGAGGACCATTCCTCACTAACTCTTTGCTAAATAGTTGGCCAATATTCTTGTAGTTAAGATGGGCCAGCCTCTTGTGCCATTTAACACAATGAGAGGCTCTCTCATCAGCTACAAGACATAGGAGAAACATTATTCTCACACTCAAAGTTAAGACAATACACATTTCTTTTTTATATCCTGTCAATATGACCTTTTGATCACTTGACCTTTTGATATGACATCCATTCTTAATAAATGAAATGTCATATCCTAAATCACTCAGCTGACTTATGCTTATAAGGTTGTGTTTCAAACCTTTCAGAACCACCATGATAGGTGTGTAGTTCTTCAGCAACCCCCTTGTTCCAGTCATGTGCCTAGAACATCCACTGTCCAAGTACCATATAGGGGCATGGCCACTTGGACTCACCTACAATAATGACTACTTAACCTTAGAACCCAAATAAGTTTTGGGTCCTTGGTTCATGTTAGTCTGAAATTTGATAAATCTGCCTGCAACTTTTCTGACAGGCAGATTGCTATTCTCCTTGACACTGGAATTATGCCAACAATCTAAGGAAAATTGGTCTACCTTGCCACAGCACCAGCACTCAAACTTGTTATACCTTTGTTTATGCACAACCTTAGCTGAATTGTTTACAGCAGGTCTCTTGTTTTGTGTTGGGGCTTTGTCTTTCTTATTGGACTTGGCAGCCCATGCTATTTTCTTAAACCCTAATCCAGCCTTACCCTTTTGTGACACAAAGTCATCTATCAAGGGTAATACAGATTTTGGCTTAGAAAAACTAGCCACAATCTTTTTCTCTTTCTGAAGTCTAACCTCCAGATTTCTAATCTGATCATTCTTGAATGTGATTGTGCCCATTTGAATAACAGTTATGTTTTTCAATCTGGCAATCTCATTCAGCTTTTGATCCAGCAACTTCTCTGAATCTAAAGCAGCCATCTTAAGATCTGCAATTTCCATAGCCAGATTTTTGGCCAGGTTTTTTCTCTTCTTAAGTGCCTGCAATAAATCTTCATATTCATCTATTAGCTGATGAATATCACCTTCAGACTCAGACCCATCCACATCACTTGATGCAGATGTTGCTGACTCTGACTCAGTACTACAATCTGAATTTCTAGTAATACATTGTACCTTACTAGGACCAGGCTGATCCTGGCACTTATCTTCTTCTGAGACAACCATCAGTCCCTTGCATTGATGGTCTTCTTGTTCATATATAGAGTTCAGCACCCGGAGAAACTCTTCTTCTTCATCTACTGCATATAGACCAATGTAGGCCTCAACTTCAGTTTCTGACTCTGAAGTAGATTGGTCTGTCAAGCTCTTCTCCTTCTTAGCAACAAAGGATTTCTCCTTCTTGCCCTGGTGTTGACTCTTCTTTTTATCTGCAGTCTCTTTTCTTTTATCTGGACACTCAGCCACAACATATCCAGGCCTATTACAGCAGTAGCAAACTATCTTTGATGTTGTAGATTTGCTTGGCTTGGACCTGCTCCTGTCCTTCCTGGTTGACTTCCTCTTTTGATAATACTCATCCTTAGGCTGAGATGTGGAAGGCTTAGACTTCCACTCCTTCTTCTTCGGGAATCTCTGAAACTGTCTTGTAAATGCTGCAAAATCTTCATTTGAGTCACTGCTGTTTGAATTCTGGTTGTCTGAATTGTCTGAAGCAGTTTCAGCAACTATCTTAGGAGGTCATGGAGACATCCTCCTATTTTTCTTAGTGACTTCAACCTTGAAGGCCACAGACTTTTCTCTATGCTCCCCTTTTGCACTTTTCTCTTCCTCTTTCCTAGCCATCAATTGCATCTCATATGACAGCAACTTTCCAAATAAGGTTGGAGGAGAGATATCTGCAAGTTTGGCCACTTCCCTAATGACACAAATCTTAGAGTGTCAATCCTTTGTCAAGGATCTTAGGAATTTATCATTCAGTTCATAGGTACTGAAGATTCTTCCATAGGACATCAGCTCATTAACTATTCTATAGAATTTTTTATAACATTCAGTTATACTGTCAGACTTTCCTTGTCTGAAACTTTCATATTCCTAGTTCAACATAGATTTTCTATCTTGTCTTACTTCTTCAGAACCCTCCATGCAGACTATTAAAGTATCCCATATTTTCTTAGAGGTCTTGCAGTGAATCAAATTCTGAAAAGTTGCATCATCAATGGCACTTACTATGATGTTCTGGGCTCTTTTATCCATAGTTGCCAAGATGATCTCATCCTTGGTCATATCTGAATAATCTTTGGGAATTCTTTGGTTTGCATCTAAAACTGAAATCTTCATAGGAATATAAGGACCTTCTTTTACTGTAATGTAGATCCTTGGATCAGAAGCCTCCATAAACAGCCTGACCCTTTCTTTCCAGATGCCAAATATCTCCTTTCTGCATATGGGTAATTTCATAGAACCTAGTTCCTTATGATTTTCTCCTGAAGCCATTTTCTTGATCTTGAATCTGCCATAAGGATCTTACTCAGACTGTTAAGTCCTTCTTTGAGTAACCTGTCTATGATACCACTTGAAAGAATTAGTGTCTAACCACCTAGAGGGGGTGAATATGTGTAATTCCTGTTTTTCTTTTAAGGAAGCAAATCAATTCAGTTGTTTACTTAGCAGCAGTAAATGTTACAGCTAACACAGCACAACAATCACAGAAACATTCAATCACAGAGTGTACACAGATTTTATATTGGTTTCCCAAGGTCTGGGTACATCCACTTTCCCCCTTCGCCTATCTAGCAGTGTCCTAGATTTGGCCTAACTTCTGCACTTCACCTCAGATCCTCAGATCTTACAACTTAGAACCCCAAACAATGCTCCTACAACTCAGGCAATCTGTCCTACCTCAGCCTACACAAGGCCTACAACTCAGAGATATTAATCTCCTACAACTCAGGCTCACAGCCCTACCTCAGCCTTCAACAAGGCCTACCACTCAGATAAAATATTCTCCTACACTCAGCCTTTATAAAATAGGCTTACAACTCAGATCTAGAATGGATCCTACAGAAAATAATGTTTACAAAGTGTTTTACCACCACCCAGGTAGAGAGAGAAGGACTGGATGGTTTCTTGATCAGTTCTTGGAAGCAACTGATGGCAGAGCACAACCTCTCTTAGCTTTCTTCAAAGCTTCTTGAATCTGAACTCAGTAGGGTTGAACTCTTGAGAAGTTGATCTTCAATCAGCTTCTGACTTGAGATTCAGATCTCAATCTGAATCTTTCTTGGCAGCCTGGTTCAGCAACTGCACTTCTTAGATGGATCTCTCTCTCTCCAACTTCTTAGATCTTCTGTCGAAGGTCTTCTTCTTTGTGAGTTGTTAGTTGTGTATATTCTTCAATCTTCTTCTTAATTGTTGTTGTCTTCTATTGAAGGAGAAATCCTTTATATAGTCTTCCTCCATGGTAACTGGCTGATCCGGTTTCTAACAAACTTCTGACAGCTTTGACAGTTGCAGTAGACCGGTTAGAAATGTCAGCTGTCAAGTCATCCAGTCACTTCTTGAAATACTGTCTCTGTCTGAAAGTGTCGAGACTGAACTTCATCATGTGTCGACACAAGTAGACTAAGTGTCGACACAAGTGGACTAAGTGTCGACACAAGCCTTGGTGGTGTCGACACAGCTCCTTTGTTGTTGTAACTGCTTCTCGACATAGCTTCTTTAGAATGTGTCGACACTGATTCTATGTGTCGACACAAGCCTTCTTTACTTTAACTTTGTTGAAACTTGCTGTGTGTCGACACATCTCCTTTGTGTTGACACAAGTACTTCTTTACTTTAACTTTGTTGAAGTTTTACTGTGTGTCGACATAAGTCCTGTGTGTCGATACAGTTGATGTTGACAAATACTTATGTGTGTCGACACTGCCTCTATGTGTCGACACATTTGATGTTGACTAAGTATTCCTGTGTGTCGACACTGCCTCTTGTTGTCGACACAGTTGATGTCGACAATGCTTCAGTGTGTGTCGACACTGCCTCTGTATGTCGACACATTCCTTCTGGTGTCGGCACAGCCTTTCCAAGTGTCGACACAATCTACTCCAAGTGTCGACACAGCTTTTCTCTAGTGTCGACATAAGCCTTCATAAGTGTCGACACAGCTTCTCTAGGTGTCGACACATGGACTTAGAAATTTTTCTGCATTCCTGCATTTACTTAACCTCCACATATAAACTCAAAACACATCAAATACACCTTGATGCATATCATTGAGTAGGGTGAGGCTGCTTCAAATCTGGTACACATTTTCCAATGTACCCAACAATATTGAATGTAATGTCATCCCTAGTTTTGGTGTGCCGCCGAATGTTACTGCTGCCAGGAGTGTAGATGGTGTTTCCAATTTCTGGGATGGTGATGGGTGTGCCCCGACTGGGCAAAGTCTTGCTGCAAATCAATCTGGCCATCGGGGGGGGGGGGGGGGTGCAGTTTTGGCTAGGCAACCACTAGCTGTGTGGGTATTGGGTCGCTCTCCCTCCTTCTCTGTTAACCCGACTGGTGGTGCTAGTGGGAGTGCCAATGCCTGGGCAATGCTGCCTCCACTGCCACTGAGGCTCTTGGAGGAAAGGAAGGAATTCATTGATGAGGATGATGTTGTGCTAATGAATGATACACTCGCTGAACGATTCATCACGCAGTTCGAATGCACTCTCGTTGGTAGGCTCTTAGGACGCAAAATTCCACCTCATGTTTTGGCATTCAAACCGCGTCAACGGTGGGAAAAGTATGGCCATTTTAGGATCACCGTGGTTAGTCCGGAATGCTTTCTTTGTGTTTTTGAATCTACGTTAGTTCGGGATGAGGTGTTACACAACAGACAGTGGCAAATAGGGCGATTTATTCTTAGTTTGGATGCATGGACTCCGGATTTCCACCCGAATAGGCTGCCAGAGGTTACAACACCAATTTGGATTCGCCTTCCAAACCTCTCGCTGGTCTTCTGGGACCCTGCAAATATAAGCCGGATTGTTGCGAAGGTTGGGGAGCCGCTGTGGCTCGATGGCATGACCAGTTCGCTTGGCCGAATCAAATACTCCAGGGTTTGTGGTAAGATTAATCTCGCTAAATCGCTTTCACTTGGAGTTCGGGTGAAAAGTCGCTTCCAGAACTTCTTTCAGAAAGTTGAATATGAAGGATTGAAAGTCCTGTGCTTTTAATGTGTATGTGTTGGTCATCGGGTGGAGGAGTGCAAGGGAAGTGCAGTCTCGACCGGTGCTGCGGGCCCGGTGGCCCCTACACAGGCTGGAGTGTCTCTGACGTCATGGACGACCGCAACGGTGGTGGCGCGGGAAGAGAACATCCCTATTTGGTGTAGGGATGTTTGTGAGATGGACGTGCTTACGTGAACGGCGGATTACCCATCACAGAACATAGAAAAAATAAGAGAGTGCTCCGACCAAAAGCGAACGAAAAGGGGTCGGTTGGCTCTCAAAAATACGGGACTCGATACAACGTCCTTAGGACCTACTCTCCAACAAGCACACAACTCGCGCCTAGCCGGACTCGATACCACGACCTTAGGACCTACCTCTCCAACAAGCACACATCTCACCGCACCTACACAAGCATCTATTCTTTTCAAAATAAGCCGTCAATCGCAGCAAAAATATATTTAGGAGCGGCGGTAAACGAAAAGGAGGGATCAAGAACAAGTTGAGATTACCTCCCTTGTTAGCACCAAAGCGTGCCCAATCTTGGAGAACAAGTCAAGGCTTGGCCTAGTTTGTTCTCTAGCGGATCTTCCAATCCGAAAAACAAGAGGGTCAATAACAACGTTCGATTCAGATTTGCAAGCGAAAACACTTTAAAATCGCGGAAAAGACGGATGAATAACCTCCACAAAATTCTCACAGCAAGAAACACAAAGATAGGGAAGAGATTACCCAACCAAGAAGAAGATCACACAATATTTGTGGGAGAATCACTCTCTCCACGGTTCCACCGGTTTCACACCGAAGGGGGCTGCTTCCTTCTTCCACGGAGTCGCACCGAGAGAAGCCACGCCGGAGTCGCACCGAACGGGGATGGAGGAGGCAAGGCTTGGCTTCACACCAAAGGGGAGGAGGTGGCTATGGCTTTCACCATGGTGGCCGAAATTCCTCAAGGGGGTTTCTTTAGGTTTCTTTTTCCAATCCATAACTCATCATAATATCCTCCTTTAAATAGGAGTTACAAAAGAGATCCAACCATCCATGATGGAGATGAAATCTCATCCATCCGGGCGGTTACATACACCAAGAGTTTAATAGCACACCAACATGAAAATAAAAATAATACAAGCCAAATGTTTTAAGCAATTAAAATAAAACTAAGTAGAATTATTAAGCAAGCTTTGCGCGCCGCGGACGGAGGTTGTATCGCAGCTTTCCGTTAGCGTCCGTGGCGTTGTCATGACGCCGCAAATCTTTAACTTGTTGCGCCGCAGCAACCGGGTCATCATCAGGAAGTGTTGGAGGGGCCGCAGCAACCGGGTCATCATCAGGAAGTGTTGGAGGGGCCGCGCCATCAATCCTCCCCCACTCAAAATCGCGCATCTCCGATGCGTGGGCGGATAGAAAGCGGCGGAGAAGCTCGGCATCCAAACGTTGAAGCTCTGTCGCGAGGACCCATGAGTCGTCCGACGGTGGGCGGTCACGCCAACGGATGAGGAAGCGGTAGGTAGCACCGGCAGGAGTAGTAAATGGCTCAGCAGCGAGTATCATATCTGGATGGAGAAACGTCTTGGGAAACCTGGGAAACATGTCAGCAGTAGGAATAAAAGAAGGCAACGTACCATCCGATGTTATACCTGCGGGGACCGGAGGAGAGAGATCATCCAAACTACCACTCCCCAACCCATTAGAAATTTCAGTGGAGGGAGAAGACGACAAAGAAACCAACTCTTGTGGAGGCGCAACAAACAGCGTCAAATCCGAGACATTAAAAATAGGGGAGATACCCCATTCAGCAGGCAAATCCAATACGAAAGCGTTGTCACCTAGCTTCTTTATAATCCGAAAAGGACCGGCGCGTTTTGGAGCTAACTTTTTAACGGTGCCAGTTGGCATTCGTTCGGGAACTAACCGTACTAAAACCAGATCGCCGACCTTAAAGTGTGACACCTTCCTATGTAGATTAGCGTGCGCTTGATAAGACTCATATTGAGCAGTCAAGGTAGCTCGTATACGTGCATGTAAGTCGTGAATATGTTGGGCGAAGGATTGTGCAAATTGACTTGTTTTGTATGTGGGAGGTAAGGGGACCAAGTCAAGTGGCACAGGGGCCTTATACCCGTGGACAATTTCATTCGGAGACATACCCGTGGACCGATTTTTAGAATTATTGTAAGCTAGTTGTGCATGTGGAAGCAGTAAATCCCAAGTGCCTTTATGGTCGCTCACGAGACATCGAAGAAGATTTCCTAGGCTCCGATTGACTACTTCCGTCTGGCCATCAGTTTGTGGGTGATAAGCCGCGGAGAATAATAATTTTGTGCCCATAAGAACCCACAAGGTTTTCCAAAAGTAGCTAGTGAACTTGACGTCCCTATCTGAGACAATAGTCTTCGGAACGCCACGGTGACTAACGACGTCTTTAAAATACAGTTTCGCAATGTGAGAGGCGTCGTTGGTCTTACTACAGGGGAGGAAGTACGCCATCTTGGAGAACCTATCCACAACAACGAGTATAGAATCATGACGTCGCAGGGTGGGGGGGAAGGCCTAATACAAAGTCCATGCTCACGTCTTCCCACGGGACGGACGGAATAGGTAGCGGAGTGTATAAACCTACATTGGACTTAGTACCTTTAGAAACTTGGCACGTACGGCAACTGCTCACAACTTTCCCAACCATCGCCTTTAATTTAGGCCAAAAGAATTTCTCCTCTACGAGCGTTATCGTTTTGTCTCTGCCAAAGTGGCCACTCAAGCCACCACTATGTAACTCCCAAATGATGTGGAGTCGCAAAGAGGAGTGGGGGATACACAATTTTCCGTGTTTGAATAAGTATCCGTCTCTAAGTGAATAGGCCGTGATGGTCGTGGGAGAGCTATCCTGGGCAGATAAGTATGGCTCCTGAAAATCAGGGCATGTGGCGTATTCATCCTTTATGCGCTCGAACCCTACCACGTGGACTTGCATGGAGGAAAGTAAGAGGGTGAGGCGACTGAGTGCATCGGCAACTCGATTGTCGGTCCCTTTAAGGTGCTTGAGAGTAAATGTGTATTCTTGCAAGAAGGATACCCATTTAGCGTGGCGCGGGCTGATTTTGTGCTGACCATTGATGAATCGCAACGCTTCATGATCAGAGAGGATCACGAACTCCTTATGAAGGAGGTAGTGCCTCCAATGATGCAAACATCTAATGACCGCATAAAACTCCCTATCGTAATTGGAATAATTTAATTTAGCACCCGCTAACTTCTCACTAAAATAACTAACCGGGTGCCCTCTTGACTCAAGACACCTCCAATCCCTACGCCAGATGCATCACAAGTAAGCTCGAAGACCTTGGTGAAGTCTGGGAGACGTAACACCGGTGCTTCGGTCATAAGCTCCTTAATACGATGGAATGCAAACGTGGCGGATTTGGACCATGTGAATTCTCCTTTCTTCATGCAGTCCGTAATGGGTGCCATAATGCTACTAAAATCACGTATGAAACGACGATAAAAGGTAGCTAACCCGTGGAAACTACGCACCTCACGAAGGCTAGTGGGCTCGGGCCAGTCTCTAATCACCTGAACCTTTCCTGGGTCAACACGAATTCCTTCAGAGCCAACTATATAACCTAAGAATTCAACCTCCGAAACATAAAATGTGCATTTCTTTAGATTTAGATATAAGGTTTCAGTCCTTAAGGTGGAGAGGACTACTTTGATGTGAGAGAGGTGTTCGGCGGGGGAGGTACTAAACACTAGGATATCATCAAAATACACTACAACAAACTTCCCCATATATGGCCTAAAGATGTGCGTCATCATCCGGGAGAAGGTGCTGGGGGCATTGGATAGCCCAAAGGGCATCACAAGCCATTCATACAACCCGTCCTTAGACTTGAACGCCGTCTTCCACTCATCCCCCTCTCGGATCCTGATTTGGTGGTAACCACTCCGTAAGTCCAGTTTAGAGAAGATAGTGGCACCCGATAGGACATCCAAGAGATCATCTAGTCGCGGAATTGGAAACCTATATTTTATAGTAATTTTGTTGAGAGCTCGGCTATCAACACACATGCGCCAGGTGCCATCCTTCTTAGGGGCAAGAAGAGCGGGGACAGCACATGGGCTCATACTCGTCCTAATAAATCCCTTATTTAACAACTCCTCTATCTGAGTTTGTAACTCTATGTGGGCAGTTGGATTAAGCCTATAGTGTGGTTGGTTGGGTAAGGACGATCCGGGATAAGGTCTATTGCGTGTTGTATATCTCTAAGCGGTGGTAACGACGAAGGCAACTCCTCCGGGTATACATCCCTAAACTCATCCAACAATACCCGTAGCTCTCGGGGTAAATCTTCCAACACGCCACCATCAGTTTTTTCACTCAGAAGTACAAGAGCGTACATTATTCCCCAATAAAGGGATCCTTCACAAATTCCTTCCTACCAACTAAACTCAAGGCTTTCCTCTCAACTGGGATGGTGGTATCCTTAGCCAACACTACCGGCTCTTTTGGCACAGTCGGTCTCAAGGTGACGATCTTGCCATTGAATTTAAACTCATAAGTGTTGGCACGACCATAGTGCGTCACATCACGGTCATATAGCCACGGGCGGCCTAATAACACATGACAAACGTCCATTGGAAGGACGTCGCACCAAACCTCATCCGTGTAGGATTTGAAAGACAGGGGGACTAGGCACCGTTGGGTAACCTTAATAGTAACCTTACTAATCCAAGCGACCTGGTAGGGGGTCGGGTGCGGCTCGATGGTCAAGGACATACGCTTAACGGCATTCTCAGAAACGGCGTTTACGCAACTACCACCATCAATAACTAATTTGCAAAGTTTTTCTCCACTCTTAAAGATCAGGGAAAAGATGCTCGTCCTCTTCCAGTCGTCTACCGGACGAGGAGTGGTCAAAATGCAACGCATCACCATAAGGCGGTGATCGTCCTCCAAGTCACTAGGGACTCCGTCAAGGTCGCTCTCCTCTTCGGCCTCATGGACATAGTCGTCAGGGTCGGTAGTGGACTCTAGTAAGGCTATGGCCTTCGTCTTGGTGGGGCATTCATAGGCATAGTGGCCTTGAACACCGCATGAGTAACAAGTGGTGTTAGCCTTGCTAACCTTTCCAACGGGGATACGCTCACTAGCGGGGTTCTTGGTATTTCTCGCGGTAATCACAACAGATTTCGACTCGGAGGATCTAAATCTTCCTTTATCAGGAAAAGTGGAAGAAGAGGCCCCAGCGGTGGACTTATTCTTCGCATTAGAATAACGGGAGTGAGCTTTAGATGCTAGGTTCTTTTCAATGTCCAAGGCGGCATTGAAAGTCGTATTCAAGTCCGTGTGACCATAACGCAAGAGTTTCCGCTGAATGTCGGGGTGAAGTCCCTTGCGAAATCTAGATAAAGTTACTTCGGGGATCTCTCGAAGGTCACAACGTACCATACGGTCCTTAAGTTCTCCCATATATTCAGCAACAGACATTGAGCCTTGCCGAAGGGTGGCAAGCTCATCGAACATTTGCGTCCGATGGTACGCGGGAACGTACTGATCGGTTAGCAGGTTCTTCATAACAGCCCATCCAATGAGTGGGACCCCGTGCCCAGCTCCTAACCTACGTTCTTCATTCAGCCAATAGGTTTTGGCACGTCCCATTAATTTCATCCTGGCAACTTGAACCTTTTGGGGGTCCGTGAGGTTGTGCCATTCGAAATAGCACTCCATGTCTATAGCCCAATGGAGGAAGATCTGGGGATCTCCCATGCCATCATAGGTGGGGGCATCTATCTTGATAGCCCTCGTGATATCAAAGCCTCGCTCGGGGCGGGGTTCTCGAGGGGGCATACGGGGAGAGTTTCCCTCAGAATCCGAATCAAAGTTCGGTTGGTGCCGGTTGGGCTGCCCAGCATTAACGGGAGGTGGGGGTGGCCTTGCTTGATTTTGTAGGATCTGGGCTAAGGCGTTCCTAAGCTCTGTCATTTCGGCACGAAGACCTGCTATAGCCTCGGTGTTGGGATCACCATGCTCGTTCGCAGTCATCCTAGACGTAGACGGGGTTGCGTACTCCGTTCCTAGCCTAGTGCGCATTCATGTTTGGGAGGCCCCGGGCAAGATGAATTTTTCTAGGACTGAAGCTATATTGAAAATAAGATATTTTGATATATTCCCGATGAGAATAACACGTAGATCGTTAAAAATTTTTTTTTTTGAAATTGTGCTGAAAAATAAAGTTTTCAGCCCGCTATTTGCAGACCACAGAAAATATTTTTTTTGGAGTTCTAACGATCGGATCTCTAACAAGGAACGCAGAGAGGATGTTTGCAACGTGAAAGTTGAAACGACCGCCTCTGATACCAAATTGGTGTAGGGATGTTTGTGAGATGGACGTGCTTACGTGAACGGCGGATTACCCATCACAGAACATAGAAAAAAATAAGAGAGTGCTCCGACCAAAAGCGAACGAAAAGGGGTCGGTTGGCTCTCAAAAATACGGGACTCGATACAACGTCCTTAGGACCTACTCTCCAACAAGCACACAACTCGCGCCTAGCCGGACTCGATACCACGACCTTAGGACCTACCTCTCCAACAAGCACACATCTCACCGCACCTACACAAGCATCTATTCTTTTCAAAATAAGCCGTCAATCGCAGCAAAAATATATTTAGGAGCGGCGGTAAACGAAAAGGAGGGATCAAGAACAAGTTGAGATTACCTCCCTTGTTAGCACCAAAGCGTGCCCAATCTTGGAGAACAAGTCAAGGCTTGGCCTAGTTTGTTCTCTAGCGGATCTTCCAATCCGAAAAACAAGAGGGTCAATAACAACGTTCGATTCAGATTTGCAAGCGAAAACACTTTAAAATCGCGGAAAAGACGGATGAATAACCTCCACAAAATTCTCACAGCAAGAAACACAAAGATAGGGAAGAGATTACCCAACCAAGAAGAAGATCACACAATATTTGTGGGAGAATCACTCTCTCCACGGTTCCACCGGTTTCACACCGAAGGGGGCTGCTTCCTTCTTCCACGGAGTCGCACCGAGAGAAGCCACGCCGGAGTCGCACCGAACGGGGATGGAGGAGGCAAGGCTTGGCTTCACACCAAAGGGGAGGAGGTGGCTATGGCTTTCACCATGGTGGCCGAAATTCCTCAAGGGGGTTTCTTTAGGTTTCTTTTTCCAATCCATAACTCATCATAATATCCTCCTTTAAATAGGAGTTACAAAAGAGATCCAACCATCCATGATGGAGATGAAATCTCATCCATCCGGGCGGTTACATACACCAAGAGTTTAATAGCACACCAACATGAAAATAAAAATAATACAAGCCAAATGTTTTAAGCAATTAAAATAAAACTAAGTAGAATTATTAAGCAAGCTTTGCGCGCCGCGGACGGAGGTTGTATCGCAGCTTTCCGTTAGCGTCCGTGGCGTTGTCATGACGCCGCAAATCTTTAACTTGTTGCGCCGCAGCAACCGGGTCATCATCAGGAAGTGTTGGAGGGGCCGCAGCAACCGGGTCATCATCAGGAAGTGTTGGAGGGGCCGCGCCATCACTATTAAATCTGTGGAGGTTGTCCTGTCAGGGGTGAGTTCCGGGGTGTCTACGGAGACCCCATCAGAAGTTGCTACAAAAGAGAGGGGTTTTGGCCCATGGACCCTAGTGCAACGCAGACCTAAGCCGGTTGATCCCCCTATCATCACGAGTGGGCCATCACGGGTGCCAGTTGATCCCCCTATCGTCGCGAGTGGGCCATCACATGTGCCAGTTGACAATATGAGTGGGTCTACAAGCGGGCGTGGGAGACGACGTCGGGGTAGAGGAGGACGAGGGGGAGGAACAACAAGAAGAGTAGATGGGCCTACATGAGTGGTTAATGGGCCGGCGGTGGTGCCACTGCAAGATATAGGTGGGCTGGAGGCAGGGCACCGATCCGGGACTGCCATAGATGGGCCAGGAAGGGAGATCTTGATGCAGGAGACTGAGGTGGGCCGGGATGGGAGCTCTAGTTCAATGGGAACTCGTGGGGGATGATTGGGCCAGCTGTGCCCAGTAATGCTAACAGTTTTGGGTGCTGGCTCAGTTGGAGGATGAGCCACTAACTGAGGAAGTGGATATGGGCCTAGATACTGAACCTGTCTCGGTGGACTCTGTTCCCCCCGATGTGCCCGTGGTGCCGCTGGCTGACAACATTGATTCAGGAAATGTACAATCGGGATTTCTCGCCCCCGTTCTAGAGCGTCTGATTAGTTTGTGTAAGGTGACTGGCCAGCGCGCTGCTCTGCCGAGGAACCACCTAGAGAATACTAAGGATGGTGCGGGCCCGGGCTTGAAGAGGGGTCGGAAGCCGTTGGGCAGGGCCCATTTATTTACCAAGGTGGCTAGGTTGGAGCTGGAGAAGAAACGGAATGCAATTAACTTTAAAAGTTGGCGGGGGGTGCTACAGTTCGACAGGGTGGACGAGGAGGGAGCTCTTCCGGTGGCGGGGACGCGTCCCCTTTGGTTCTGAATGTCTAACATCCTCTTTTGGAACTGTCGGGGTGCGCGCAAGAAGGGTACGCGTAACTATCTCCGTGACCTCATCCTCCAACATAAGCTGGGGCTGGTTGGACTGCTTGAGACTAAGGTGGTGGATATCCTTCGTGTTGAAGTGGACAGACTTGCGGGCTGGGGCTGAGATTTTTTTCATTAACCTGCGGCTGGGAAGGCGGGGAGTATTTTGGTGCTCTGGAAGGCTGCTGAAGCTTGGTTTGAGGTGTTGGAGGTGGGGCCCAATGGGTGGTGGGCTGGGCTAAGTTCTCAGGCATCCCTCTCGTGCTTGTCTCTTTTATCTACGCTAATAAGGATTTGTACGTTCGTCGGGCAATTTGGTCTGCTTTGAATTGTTGGCTGTCTGGATCCACGCCTGCTTTTGTTGGGGGAGACTTTAATTGTATCCTGCGACCTGAGGAGAAGATGGGTGGGAAAGAGTTTGTGTACTCGGCTGGCGCACGTGAGATGGAGGAGGCGTTTACATTAGTGGACCTGCGGGAAATTGATTTTGTCGGGCCACGATTCACTTGGTGTAACAATCAGCCAGGGGAGGGACGTATTTGGATTCGACTAGACCGGGTCCTGACCAATACCGAGGGCTGGGGGCTGCTTCCTATGGCCCGAGTGCGGAACTTGAATCGGGTTGACTCTGACCATTGTCCTGTTTTACTCCCCCTGGTGGACTTTGGTGGACAACCCCGTCGCGCTTGGATGCGGTTCGAAGATACCTGGCTTTCCTATCTTGCTGTCAGATGTGTGGTCCAAAAAACTGGTGTAGACGTAGGTCTGGAAGTCCGGCTGAGGTGCTCCAGAGCAAATGCTCACGAACCCTTAGTGCCTTATTTGTTTGGAGCCGGAACAAACTTGCGGATCTGGACAAACTTAAGGCTTTGTTGGAGGCTGAGGTTGCTGAACTTCAGGCTCTGGAGTGTCGGGGGGTTGATTGGACTGCGGTTGATGCTTCCTCGCTCATTGAAAAGGTGAAGTCTCTCTTAGTTACCTTATCCCGTTTAAAATCGTGGTGGCGCCAAAGAGGGAAGGTGCGGTGGATCCAGTAGGGGGATGCCAATACTTCATATTTCCACTCCATGGCTTCGGCCCGGCGGCGTGAGAATCGAATCCTCCAAGCTGAGCTTGCTGACTCGGAGATCTCGGAGGACCCTGAAGTTATTGGGCAGTCCTTTGTTCAATTCTTTGCGCAAAAGTGGCAGTGCGACCCACCTGATTTGGAGGGTTGGCCGTCGTTTGAGGATCGTGTGGAGGTCATCCCCCAATTTGCGCCAGAGTTACTTCAAGAGGACTCTGATGTTGAAATTGGGGCTGTGGTGCGCTCTCTCAAACCTAACCGGGCTCTGGGTTGGGATGGTATGACTGCCTCTTTCTTTCAAAATTTTTTGGATGTTGCGGGTTTAGATGTGTGCAGGGCGGTGAAGGAGTTTTTCATTTCGGGGATCATGCCGGCTGATTGGAAGAAGACTGTGGTGGTGCTTATCCCCAAGGTGGCACATGATGATAGACCAGAGAAGTTTCGGCCCATTAGCCTCTGCCAAACGGTCTATAAAATTGCTATAAAGATTCTGGTGGGTCGTTTGAAAAATGTTCTCCCACGCCACATCTCTCCGAAGCAGGGTGCGTTTGTCCCGGGGCGGAGCATCTCCCACCATTGTCTCATCGCTCAGGAGGTTGTTAACAAGCTGCGGGTTTCTACCTCCAAGGAGGATCTTTTGGCTGTTAAGGTGGATATGGAGCAGGCGTACGATAGAATGAGCTGGCAAACACTGGAGCAGGTCCTCACCCGGTTCGGTTTTCCCGCCCGGTTCACCAACTGGTTGCTTCAATGTGTACAAGCGTCGTCCTACTCCTTGTTGATCAATGGGCGCGGATCCGAGTGGATTGAGGGGGCCTGCGGATTCCGACAAGGCTGCCCCTTGTCTCCCTATCTCTTTATTTTGTGCTCGGAACTACTCTCTTCAGTGATCCATGCCTCGGGCGCGGAGCTGTGATTCCCTCTATCTTCAGGTGGCCCTCACCTTTCTCATCTTCTCTATGATGATGACGTTCTCCTGTTTGCTCGGGCGAACTTGGAGGCGGTCTGGGAGGGCTCAAGATTGCTGGAAGCATACTACAGATGGATTGGACAATGAATTAATAAGGCAAAATCTATGGTGTTGGCTAGCAAGGCAATGTCAGGGTGGCTTGGAGACCGGTGGGCCCGTAAGCTGGGATTCTGGAAGGTGGAGGAGCTTGACTACCTCGGAATCAAACTTGCCATGCAGAAGCTTACTAAGGTTGACTTTGCCACCTCGGTGAGCCGATGGCAGCACAAGATCCGTCAGTGGGGCAACCGACACTTATCTCTGGCAGGCCGTGTCGCCTTACTCCGCTTTTCATTCCTGTCGGGCCCGGTGTATGTGTTGACCCATTCGGCCTTCCCCCGTGCGGTGACTGAGATGGTGGAGCAGCTGGCCCGTAAATTCCTGTGGCAAAAGAGTGCAACCTCGCGGGGTTTGCACTATGTTAAGTGGGACATTATTTACTCGCCAGAGCAGGCCGGGGGTCTGGGTCTCCGCCGATTACGTTGTTGGGAAGGCCCTTTACGGGCACGACTGGCCTGGAATCTGCTGACGGCTCCGACCTCTCTCTTTGGGGTTGTCCTTCTCGGGAAGTATGGTGGGCGCATCGGTGATCCTTCTTCTAATCGAGCTGACTCCCCGGCGTGGGCAACCATCCGGCATGGCCTCACCTGTCTTTCCCCAATTATTCGATGGCGTATTGGCAACGGTAGGCGGGTTGCGGCTCTGAAGGACATGTGGATCTTTGACATCCCCTGGACCGCTGGCCCACGTTCGTGGAGAGCAAGGCGTTGGAGGGCCTCATGGTGGCTGACCTTATGGGTGCGGATAATGAATGGGATGTGGAGCTCCTTGATCAAGTTTTGGGGCGGGACCTTCGTAATGTTGTTTTGCAACTCTAGCCGGGCGGTGGGGGAGAGGATACCCCGGAGCTGTTATCACAGTTAAGTGGAAGAGGTATTTCCTCCTTGGCTTACCCCCACTCGCTGCCTTCCTTCCCTGGACAAGGATGTAAGCTGGCTAAAGGTTATTCGGTTACATCCTCGTGAGAGATTCTTTTGTTGGCGGTTGGTCTGGGATGCGCTACCCACTCGGCAGTGGCTTCAGCACCGTGGGCTGGCGGAGGATTGTCTATGCCCTTGGGGTTGCGCGGTTACAGAGGATCGGGACCATCTTGTTGGCGGATGCAGCCAGCTGTAGGCTGTGGCGAAGGAACTCTACCAGTGGGGACTACGGATCTAATCGGCTAGACTTGGACAGAGGTTGAATGTGCCGCAAGACAGAGAGGGAAGGTCGCCCTCCAGCCGATTCGCCTAGTATGCTACGTGGCCTATCAATGATGGTGCACGCAGAATGCTAAGGTCCACAATAGGGAGGTTGGAACCCCCTTGGTTATTACGGCCTCTATTGTGGAAAACCTCACCCTATTTGACCAAGGTCGACTTCTGGGATGTTGGTGCACCTCTCTCCCCCTGGGGCTTTTTCGTACTCCTTATTGGTGCCCCCCACCGCCCGGGTGGATTAAAGTTAATGTGGACGGTTCTCTCCTCCCATCTAGGTGTGCGGGGCTTAGTATCGTTGTCAGATCGGAGGCTGGTGTGGTCCTGATGGCGGCGGGTTTTGCTTGGCAGCACTGGGATCCGGGCCGTGTGGAACTTGAAGCTATTTTGGCTATTTGGCGGGTGGTTTCTCCGGCGCTTCTTGTGGCCAAGGGCATTATAATCGAAGGGGATGCTGGCAATGTCCTGGAGTTCTGTAGCAAGGCAGCCTGGGGGTCGGCACGGCCCAATACTTATCCGGGGAATGTTGATCTCACTTTTCTCTCTGATTTTGCGGCGGTGCAGTTCCAGCAGGTGGGGCAGGAAGCAAACCGCGTGGCGGACCACTTTGCACGGGTGGCGGTTCTGGGGGATTTCCTGTGGTAGGCTGGTGTTGGTGCAGACGACATCTTCGTCGGGCTGGCGGCGGCGGACTGTAGGGGACTTGAGGGCAGCTGAATGTAGTAGGTTTTTTTGTTGTGTGGTTTTTGTTTCCTTTGTTCTTCTTCCCTGTTTCCCCTCTTTTTATGATTAATGCAATTGCAAATTTCACAGAACCCAAAAACTTTGGGGTTTCTAGTGATTGGAGAGAGCATCCTAGAGAGAGTGTGGGTGCGGTGGCAGCCTTCCTGATCGGGGGTGCCTTTGCGGAGGTGGCGGCGTGCAGTGCGGGTGGGGTGAAGGGTCGGCAGCTTGCGTGGCGGGTGCAGTGGTGGCGGCGTGCCGTGCGGGCTGTATGCGGCTGTGGCGATGTGTTCGTTCGGGTGGATTTCCATTTGCTGCACAGGGCCTTGGCCCTTAAGGCCCGGCTTCAATTGGCAAGAAGAAGAAGAACCGAAAGGTTCTTGATGAATGTGATTCTGTACCTCCTCCCGTTCAGACATTAAAGTATGTGCTAACAAGATTGCAAATTGGTGAAGTTTGGAAGCTTAAAATTCAGCCACGCATGAGTATGACAATTTGACGTATTATAAACAACATGCTGCCAATTAATGACTGGTTATACCAACGCCGGCTGTGCACAAATGCGGACTGCCGCTGGGTATGCAACCAGGCAGAGACTTTTATTCATTTGTTGGGAAACTGCCGCTTTATGGAAAAAATTAAGCATGTGCTGACAAGATTGAACATCCAGCTCAACGTTTCCTGTACCAATCTGATGGAAGATTTAATTGAAGAATCAGCCAATAAACCAAGCTCGGGCAAGATCAAAACTCTAGCCTCAATTATTTACAGTACTTGGAAAGCTAGAAACCAGATGGTACACGACGAGCCATATCTACAACCCGCCTCCATTGTTATTAACGCGATTTCCGATGGATAAGATGACAACTGGGCGGCCCCTCACAACCTCGATTTATCTTGGTCGCCCCCGCCTCTTGGATGGTTAAAGGATAATTACGATGGGTCTGTGCACATGAACAACATTGCCAGAATTGGATGCACGATTAGAAACCATGTTGGGGAACTTATAGCTGCCAATGGCGTTAGAGCTCACAGCCGATCGGTGAACATGTCTGAGTTGCGAAGCGCCGTGCTTGGCCTTTCTCTCGCTAAAAAATTCATGGATAATATGGATGGGCTAATACTTGAAGGTGATTCATCATTTGCATGTTCTACTCTACACAGGATTCTATCAGCCATATTTGATGGAGATGACGAGACATCACTTGTCAAGCTCACGAAGGATTGCCCAAGACTTGTCATTTCGCAAATCAACAGAAGAGCCAACTCTGCAGTCGATTATGTTGCCAATTCTGCTTGTGTGAGGGACTTTGTGTGGGAAAGGGGTATGAAGCTAACCCAAGCGCTTGCTTTTATCCTCTCAAAGGACATTAAGCCTATGTAATATCTTCCATTATTATTATTATTATTATTATATATATATATATATATATATATATATATATATATATATATATATATATATATATATATATATATATATATATATATATATATATATATGCTAAAGCCAGCTTCAAGGAACCCAAAACCTTTGATTTCTCACAAGGTGCCGGCGGAGTCCTAAGAACAACATCCGCCGATCCCTGGTCGGCATTGTTTATGGTTAAGACTAGGACGGTATCTGATTGTCTTCGAGCCCCCAACTTTCATTCTTGATTAATGAAAACATTCTTGGCAAATTCTTTCGCAGTAGTTCGTCTTTCATAAATCCAAGTATTTCACCTCTGACTATGAAATACGAATGCCCCCGACCGTCCCTCTTAATCATTACTCCAATCCCGAAGGCCAACATAATAGGACCGAAATCCTGCGATGTTATCCCATGCTAATGTATCTAGAACGTAGGCTTGCATTGAGCACTCTAATTTCTTCAAAGTAATAACACCGGAGGAATGACCCGACCAATTAAGGTCAGGAACGCATCACCGGTATAAGGGATAGGCACAACGGTCCACACCGTGAGGCGGACCGACCGACCCAACCCAAAGTCCAACTACGAGCTTTTTAACTGCAACAACTTAAATATACGTTATTGGAGCTGGAATTACCGCGGCTGCTGGCACCAGACTTGCCTTCCAATGGATCCTCATTAAGGGATTTAGATTGTACTAATTCCAATTACCAGACTAAAAGAGCCCAGTATTGTTATTTATTGTCACTACCTCCCCGTGTTAGGATTTTGTAATTTACGCACCTGCTGCCTTCCTTGGATGTGATAGCCGTCTCTCAGGCTCCCTCTCCGGAATCGAACCCTAATTCTCCGTCACCCGTCACCACCATGGTAGGCCACTATCCTACCATCAAAAGTTGATAGGGCAGATATTCGAATGATGCATCGCCGAAACAAAAGGCCATGCGATCCGACAACTTATCATAAATCATCAGGGCAATAGGCAAAACCTGCGTCGACCTTTTACCTAATAAATGCGTCCCTTCCAAAAGTCGGGGATTTGGTGCACGTATTAGCTCTAGAATTACTACGGTTATCCGAGTAGCACGTACCATCAAACAAACTATAACTAATTTAATGAGCCATTCACAGTTTCACAGTCTGAAATAGTTCATACTTACACATGCATGGCTTAATCTTTGAGACAAGCATATGACTACTGTCAAGATCAACCAGGTAGCACAACCTCAACACAACATGAAAACAGCCAAACCATTCACCATCAGCAGGCGAAAAGAAGGGAGAAATCATGGTTGTACAGGTTAAGAGGCAAGTTTGCCTCCAAAATAACTCACATTAACAAGGTTACAATGACACCAAAATATGCTTTTAATTTGCTGCTTCATATAACAACATCATGCAGAGTTACAGATCAACAACCAACAGACTGAATGTTTGGGTAGGCACATACGTCTCGCCAAATAGCTGATCAAATAATAACTATAATGCCAACGATTGCCTCTTTTTGCATTGAAAGAAGAGGCAAGGATCAATCTTTCTTCAAATTCAATGTCAATATTGAAAATGGATCAAAATGCAAGCAACATGACAGACACACCACATCCATAGTGACTTGTGGCCAACAAAATGAAACAAAAGCTTTGAACATTGATCAGCAACACTGAAGGTACACCAAACAAAGTGAGCATTATTGAATGCAACTCATATGCCGCAAACGGTCTCAAAACAACCCACATATGCAAGCCCCGATGACAACACAACAATAGCCAAAAAGACCAACACTAAATAGGAGCAAAGAGCTCTGCAAGGCATGAATGTTTTGGAGGATCGATGAACAAGAATAATCACATATGCATCACACAATATAAAGAAGAAAATTTGGGGCATGACATTAGATCTAAGCAGAGGCATATCATGCACAACAAGCACTAGAGCGCAATCAAATTTTCTTTCCTCTACTAGTATGTAATTCAGATTCACAAAAAATGAGCCCCAAAGAGCGCAAAACCCCCTAAAAGCTTAAAATGTGAAGCATGTCTAGCGCCTTCCCACGCAATATTC
Organism: Platanthera guangdongensis; assembly: GCA_039583875.1. Classification (NCBI taxonomy): domain Eukaryota; kingdom Viridiplantae; phylum Streptophyta; class Magnoliopsida; order Asparagales; family Orchidaceae; genus Platanthera; species Platanthera guangdongensis. The sequence goes on from CM077159.1 coordinate 3,653,688, forward strand.
GACTCGTAATCCAAACATTCAATACCAAATTTCCCTGGTGCGTGCCTTTTCGGGCCAGACTGACATTTCTCCCGCAGATACTTATTTCTTGCACGGCCGCACATTTGTTGTCCGAGCGGGATTTATTTGCCTCCCTGCCTAATTTTTGCGCGGCCACACAATTTTTGACGTCGCACGTATTCTTTTGCTCGAGTGCCTATTAATTGCCCGAGCGTGCATTTTTTCGTCGGGGCGTAGAATTTTTTGTCTGTATTTGTCCGGACGCGCATTTATTTTCTGGAGCGCATTTTCCTCTCATTCGCGTAATTTCCCACCGGCCACGCTATTTCTTATTTTATCTGGTGCACACTTGCTTGTCGAACGCGTATTTTTTTTCATATACGCGCAATTTTAGCATATACACGCATTTTTCGTCGCGACGTATTTTTTTGCCCGGGGGCACATTATTTGCCTGAGCGTGCATTTTTCGCCAGGTCGTAGAATTTTCTTCTCATTTTTGTCCGGACGGGCATTTATTTTAAAAATGCCCATTTTCCTATCATTCGCTTTTTTTTTCTCCCGTCGACGCTCTTTCTTATCCGGTGCACATTTATTTTACGAACGAGCATTTTTTGTCTGCACGATTACGATACATGTTTTTTTGTCGTGGCGCGCATTTTCACCCTTCTGTGAATTTTACTCTCGGGCACGCATTTTTCGCCGTGGCGCGCATTTTTCGCAAGGACATGCATTTTTCTTCGACACATTATTATGCTGACCGGAGTGATACAGATCTCAATCATCATAATAATGTGTCGATGGATCAATAAGATATACTTGAGTACTCGGTAAGAACGATGACAGTCATCATACAGATCGTATCTAGCATAATGAGATCGTATCAGTGTATCAACATGATTCCTGGAAGTGATGTTCTGTGATTGATATTAATCATAGAAGTATTGTAAAGATCTCTTTTACGAGACTCTTGGGAGTGGGTGTAAGTTGACTCGTAATCCTCAAATAGAGGATTTCTCATAAGTATACACCTTTCTAAGTAGTGGGGTGTGGTTTCTTGAAGGGGTCTAATGGAATGCTCGTCTAGACTATTCACCATAACATTAAGGTTTTTCAATCCTTCTCGCACTAGATATTATGCTTTCGGCTAACGTCGTCATTTGGTGGGCGAAAGGTATAAACCACGGGGGTGTTTCATTCCCTTCGTTTCGATGAATCGATTGACCAAGCTCAACTCGACGCATTTCAGAGCTTTACCTCTTGAGGGTGTTCATGTGGTGAACTGTGATGGGGTGAACTCATACTCACTAACCTATCACACGTGGGTGCATGCAAGCAGACAAGTCATCATATTGCAGTGTGCGTGTGTGTGAGCATGAGTGAGTCATCATATTGCACTTATAACATTACCTTGCATCACATAAGATTCTTATCATATAAGTTTGTATAGACACTCTTATATGATGAGTTAAATATTTATGGACATTTTTATAAGTTAATTTACTTTCTTGTTGTAGATCTATATTTTTTTGGGATGAATGTTGCTTGTGTAGAACTCCTAGAGTAGAATGCTGATATTATTGTTATTTTATGCTTATATTACCACTCATGATATATAGAAAATATAACACATGCTTATTATTACTGCTTATATATATTGTACCCTCTTCTTTTCTTCGCTCGGTGCCTGAAAGACGCCGGGGGAGCGGATGTGATAGTCAACTAACGGTTGCTACGTCTTCCATTTTAGGAGGAAACCCAGCAGATAGAGAACCAACAACAGGTCATACATCAAGATTGCCAGGCCAGTGTGACAGGGCCTGATATGACGTTGTCTTCACTGCCGTCGGTTACAGATGTGAGTTTTGAGAGACTCATAATTGGAGCAATTTTTGTGTACTCTGATATTAAAGAAATGTTGTAGTTTATTATTATTGTTATACTTGTTTGGACTTATTAACTTGTGTGGATTGTGACTTATATATATTGTTTATGTTGGGTTGACATGGATGATATTGGTGTTAGCCGGCAGGATATGCCTCTTGTAGTATCGGTCGACCTGTGTGTCGGCGTTACCACAAGGCGGCTGTTCTGGGCATAAGACTCCCCTCAGCCGTGTCTTGTGTTCCGGGAGGAGGGTCTTACCAATGGTATCAGAGAGAGGTTTCGATCCGTCGACCTTAGGGCCTGATACCATGTAGACCACATGAGCTCATATGAGTGTATGAACAGTAACTCTTCAAATATTTAACCTATGGTCTAAGATTATTTCTTAAAATAATTAGTAATTATTATAATTCTTTTAAATTATTGTTATACATGCATTTTCATGAGAAGTGTTCAACATTAAAGTTGTAGATATCGCCGAGATGTACAACTTTCATGTCAAACACTTTTTTATTTGAAGCAATTTAGACCCTCGATTTGGCAGAGGAAAAAAGTCACGCCGAACATATGTACGGACGCCCAGGATCGGCGTGACTTTTTTCGGGGGCCAAATCGGGGTCTTAACGACATCATATTAAAAAAATGTTGAACATGAAAGTTGTAGATCTTGATGGGATCTACAACTTTCATGTTGAACACTTTTTGATTTGAAGCTCTTTAGACCCCTGATTTGACCCAGGAAATGTCATGCCGAAAATCTGTACGAACGCCCGGGATCTTCAACTTTTATATTGAACAC